>CM041777.1:331342227-331935695 GCA_023374045.1 Limonium bicolor | reverse complement strand
AAACACGTGCAGAGTAGATGGATAAGAAGAGCATTGATTGCTCATTAATGCAGACAGTGGACGAGTTGCAGCGGGCAAGTTGCAGACAGTCGGCGAAGGCAAGTTGACAGACAGTCGGCGCGAAGAAGAAAAACTGTTCGCGACTGAGTTTTAGTCATGACCGCCTAAGCAACCGCCTCAAAACAGGCGGTTCCTTATGTATGTCCGCCCCATATTAGGCGGTTACATATAGTCTTGCTTCATTATAGGCGGTTGTGCCTTACTCTTGTCCGCTTCTTAACAAGAGGACACACTTGTGTCTTGTCCGCCTCTTAACAAGAGGACACACTTGTGTCTTGTCCGCCTCTTAACAGGAGGACACACTTGTGTCTTGTCCGCCTCTTAACAGGAGGACACACTTGTGTCTTGTCCGCCTCTTAACAGGAGGACATGGCTTATTTCTTCTACCGGCTCTAGATTCTTCGTTTGGACTCTGTTTTCTGAGCCGTTTGCGTCTATGCGTTCGTCTCTTCGTCTACTTTACTTCCAGCTTGGTTTTCCTCATGTTAAACCAATAAATTTGTGAGATAATAATAAAACATAAACTAGAGGAAAACTAACCGAAGTGGAGAAATAAGCAAGAAAAGTGCTAATATAATATATGAAATACACCTATAAATCATGCTCATTTGGACACTTATCAAGTGCTATAAGCAAAGATAGATCTATAAGTATAAACAAAACTAACTAAAACCTCAAAGTGATCTCTCGCAATGAACTCTTTTGCAATGCGTAACTCTCTCTCTGAAATACCCCTAAGGTTCATAAACCAAATTAAAAGATAATTAATGAGTTAAGAAGGCTAATAAGCCTTAATTAATTCATGAACCATGAAAACTCCTAGCACACTTATATAAATAAATATATGCACTCCATGAAGGTCACTAAACCTTATATAAACACATGGACATAAGTGGAGCATAATAAAGGAGGAAAATCAACTTACAATTGATTTATCATGTTATACACAACTTCACGAACAAAGAACACTAACAATTAAGGAGAAATGTACCTTAAGAAGTCATAATGACATGTAAGTAAAATATCACTTGTAACACAAGTGTATACACCTTAGGACATCAAATAACACATGTTACACAGGTTAACACGTTAAATAAGTCCAAGATACACAAGATGTACAAAAAGAACATCAATATCAAACGTGAATCACAATATACATTTTTACTAGTCATAATGAATAGTAAAGTATACCAATCATTAAAAAAATACATATTTACACACTTTAGGACTATACAATCATCCTGGTAACAAACTAACACATGATATAAGTCCAAATGTACAAGTTATAAGTCATAACATTACAAATGAAGCAAAAAGACAACCTTATCCTTGGAGAAAAATTCAGGCCGGCAAACTCCAACCATGAGGCTTCCACCTTGCTTATTTTGAACCAAAATATCTGATTTGAATGAGCTTAGTCACCAAGTAGCTATTCAAGACCCATGCTTTGCCATTAAGTCATTATAAGCCAAGTATTACCTTTTCTCTTTCCTCCTCCACCCTACCAGCCGAGCGCCTTCCCTCTCTTCACCATTATGCTTTAAATTGGTGTTCTTGAATCAAGGTTACAAGAAATCCAACTCCCACCCCATAAGGTAATGTCTTAAGCCCTATCTTAGTTCATTCTCTTCATCTTTTCAAGGGCTTTCTAATAAACTAACTTTCAACCTTTCTCATGGCTATAACTCAGTGATCTGGCCTTGCAAGGAAGAGGTAATTCTCGGCTGTAATAAGGGTCAAAGAGCAAAGCAAGTGTTAAAAACCTTAAGGTAAAAATATGCTCTAAGCTCCTACCTTCCTTTCTATTTGTGTTCTGGCTCATTCCTATGAACTAAACCCTTTATAATATTCATATTTTCATGCTATAACCTTGGTGGACTTCAATCCCCTTGGAGGTGGCCGAAATCACTCCAAAACCCTCATTTAAGGAGGTTACAAGAGTAAGCATTCTAGCTTCTGTTTTTGTGAGTTGATCCGCCATTTTGTCTTGTTTTTATAAGGGGAATAGCACCCTTCATTCTTCTGGAAAAAGGGCTGTGGAACTCTTGGGAACAACTTGTGATTCTAAGGTAAAAATCTATGTTTCAAGACCTCAAATCCTTCCTATGGCTAGTTTCTGTTTGGAGCTGAACCATGACCTTACCTTTCTGTATAATGCATGTCAAGAGGTGTATAAATACCCCTCCAAACTGCCGTGGGTGTCCAAGGAGAAAAACCTAAGCAAAAAGTCATTTTCAAGGTAGAAGATGAACTATATCTTAAGCCTTGTTTTAATCAGCTTATAAACTAATGTTTAGGGTATAAAAATCTGACTTAGCATTTTATGTTATGCTAATAGTCAGCTGGTGTGAAGAAACAAGGAGCAAAGCTTAAAAAATCAAAGGTATAAAGCTTAATGTAATTATTAACATATTTATATGCTTAAGAGCTTAAGTTATAAATATTTTCATGAGTGCACTGGATTAGATGGTCACTTTTTACCTTAAAATGACTAGGAAATGTTATAGATAACTTTGGCTAGTCACTTAAAAGATTTAAGTAACATAATTGTCAAATTTAAGACATTATGTGGAAAATTGGTAAATATGAAAAATATAAGAGTCAGGTTGAAATTTCACTGCATATTTTGAAGATATTTAAGTGTAATTTTATGTTACAAATTTAAGTTGTAATAAGGCTATGTTATTAGGCCATTTTACAAGTTATTTAATGTTTTATTTACCTTTAAATTAATTATTACACTTATTATAAACTTTGGGGCCAAAAACGTAAATAAAAAAATATATAAGCTGTAGGAATATATGACCGAGAGTTAGGGCTTAAAAAGAGTTTAAATAAAAATTACGAGATTTTATAAAGTTTTGGGGTCAAATTGTCATTATAGGGAAATTTGGGATAAGTCTTGTAATTACCGAAACCTTCTGGTCAAAACTATGTTTAGAAGTCAAACATTGACTATATAGGAGACTTTGACCAAATTAGATAATTAAGTAATTACATTATCAACGTATATTAAGTTATGTATTAATTTGTAAAAGTTACATAATATTTGGGGTGGACTGATAATAACCAAAAATTATGGGTTGGAATATGATTTAGAACAGACCTTGGTCAGTTGTGAAATTTTAAGAATTTATGCAGTTAAATTTGGAGTTATGGAGAGAGAATTGTATAATATATAGTTTTTATGACATTTGTGAAGTTTATGTAATAAAAGGGGTAACATAGTAATTAAAGAAACTTATGGAGGTTGGGGAATAATTCTGGACAAAATTGTGGTCTGTTCAGAATTTTAAAAATATGTTATAACCATAGGTTATACAAATATAAGGATATGAATATCATAATATAAGATATATGATATAATTGTAACGATGTAACAACATTTGTGGTTATTTAGTAATTTCTAAAAGTATGGGTGAAAGAAATAAAAACTGAAAGACCTAGGGTGTGTTCGGTTATTTATAAGGTATTATAACTATATGTTATAAATTATATAAGAGTATAATGTATAATATATGGTTTATGACTATAAAGTAACATTATATCATTAATGTAGTAGTTTTGTAAATAAAGGAGATCCAATGGGCTGTTACGAAATTAAAAGTATTTAGAAATGAAATTTTTAATATGGTTTATAATGTTATAAGAGTTATAACAATTATAAGATAATAATATTCATTAAGGAAGAATGAATATATTATAAAGAAATACTATATTAATAAATAGCTCTATAATTCATATGTATAAATAAATACATGATATGAAATATAAGGTGAGAAGATATCATTAGTGGGGTAATATAAGGTGAGAAGATATAATTATAAAGCATTAGGTAAAGGATTCTAATGTTAAGAAATAAACTATGTAGCAATGGTGAGTTATATAATTCAAGGCATTTAATATTTTTGTATACTTGGATAAAATTAACCATGATGAATACAACTGAGTCAAGTCAACAACCTTGCCTTGGTCAACTAAATTGACCAACCTTTGGGTAATAAAATACCAAGGAGAAATGTATAACATAAGAACAAGTTATACATAAAATATAGTGACAACTATATAAATGTACAATTGTATAATATTGTACATGTGATAATAATATATATAAGTTTATATATATGACAACCTACAATGAAAGGAAGTAGGTCATCTGGAAATAAATCCCGAGTTCGAAGTATACAATGTACTATACATATAATATAACATCAACATAACGAATCCCGAGTTAATCCGAAAACCCGAGTGACGACAGTGGTTTAATAACGGGGAATAAAACCGGGAATGATTAGTGACGGTACGGGGTGTCGTATAGTTTTGTTTGCATAGAATACTAGTACGTAGTGTGATACATATTCCAGATTCGTAGAGACTTCTGGAGAAGCGCCGGATTAGCGTGATATACATTACGCTAGCGTATTTTTCGGTGAATGGTATGTTGTTATGTGTCTTGATTGTTTCTGAGGATTTCCTCAGTTCAGACTTCTGTGAAAATCTATGATAAGATTGAATGTATGATTATGGGAATTAATATGCATGAATTGTATATTAATGTTGCCTTATTATTACTGTTGTGCGATAACAGTATTGTTCGTATATATGAACATATGTATAAAATGAACTAGCGGCTGTGATGCTATCTTATATGTGTAATATAAGGAGCGTAAGAAAAACGTTGTAGCATTGCTAACAAGATTTTTGTAGAGAAAAACTATATACAAAAATGAATATAATAATAAAAGAATCCTACAACTCTACTACAGGTAGCAAAAATCCCGGTCGGAATAGTGTAAGTAAATTACAACCAAGAGTATTGAACCCTAGGGACTTAGTAGAAATTAGTCATAATCCTAGTAATTGCCTATTCTAAATAAGGGGGGAAAAGATGAATAATAACTTAAATTAAATAAACTATCTAATGATCTATCTAAATGATATTTACAATGGATTACCCTTGATTTGGGATAATAATCATTCTAATAACAAGTATGATCACTAAGTCAAATTGACAAGTTTCGAATTAACCAACTCTTGAACACGCCGGATGTGATGCCGAACATAAGATACACAACACATTCAAGAACTTTGAATGTGTCGACACCAGACACCCGGCATTGCATCCGGCAGTGTCAAAATGTCAACATTGCTTTCCATGCTTCTGGTCGAAACAAACACTCTCAATCCATTATCGAATCCAGAAAATCTATTACCAATAAACGAACAAGAAAGAGGAGAATAAAGTGGTTAACTCCAAATCTTAATTTCCATCCCATAATTTATAGAAGACAAAGGCAAAGATCACTTAGATCCCTTCAACCCATTCTGTTAGAAATTTGAAGTAAAGGAGAATAAGTAGCGAACTTATTCTACTCTTTGCAATAAGATCGAAATCTAAGTTGGAAACTCATAACTTTATTAATGATCATAATTGTATTACAAGGAGTATCATTCCTTACCAAAGATGACAAGGAATTATACTCCACCATCCACACAGATTAAAAGAAAGAATACAATGGAGAAAAGGGAATTGGTCATAGCCTTAACCTGCCAAGGATTTCCTTCTCTTCGCGTGGAAAGTTGCGTAGAACTTCCTTGGACACTAACACTTGGATGAATGCGGAATTAGAGAAATGAGTGGAGTGTAGGGATGTGTTGAAGTGCCCTTGAATGTGGAGAAGTTCGGCCTATTTATAGACTCCAAAATCCTCATGTGCCGGGAGTCATGCCGGGTGAGGAGTACTCGGCACCACGTGCAAAATGTGTTGTTTAACCGTTAATTAAACCGCCAAATCCGCGCAAAAAGGTGCTTGTGCCGGACATGAGATGCCCGGCACCGCACCTGACATCGGTTGGTATGTTAACGGTAATTAACGATAACTTCTGGTGAACCGGGGTGACTTTTCAGTATGTGCCGGGTAGCAGACACCCGGTAATACATCCGACACTCCTCCTGTTTTGCTCCAAACTTGTGCCGTGAACTGGACATCCGGCACCAAGCCTGGTACCACTTGGTCTTTGGATTAGAAATTCATTCCTTGCATGAAAAACACAACAAACATAAGTCTAAACTTATATAATAGACTTTATATGCAAGATAATACAAAAAACTAGCTATTTTAACCTTATTTCATAAATAATCTTATAATTCTAACTACTAGAATATGATAAGTCTGAGGCTTATCAAGCATAGGATAATAAGTTATATATATATATTATCCGAGACTTATATACGGAGCATTGGCCTATTTAACGCCGCTCTCGTATCTTACATGCGAATGGTATGAATCACCTAGATACACTAGGTATAAGACCTTAATTAAGGCACACATTCGAAATGTTACACTGGATCCCGAGTTGATATACTTAAGATTAAATTAATGACCATAGTCTGTAGTGTTATGGAAATGGTAATGCGATGGTATAAGTAAATCCAAGAGGATGTGGCTCTTGGTGTGTGTTGTGATCACAAAAACGATACTAGGATGTCCGCGTATGGGTCCGTAAGTATCAAGAAAATTCCCACGAACTAGGATGGTTCGTTGGTCGGATACTCTACCGCTGGAGTGGCTACTGCGTTGGTGACCCGCCGAATATAGGGGTAATGGTTAGAGACACGTCGTTCTAATGAGACGTTGTCATTAGGCATAAATTGAACAACTTATGAATAGCTACATAGCTCGTACATTAGGTGAAAATTATTTGGCTTGAAAGCCAAGACGGGAATAAATACTTGTTTATATTTCTCGTTGCTTCACCTTGTTGTTTAGTACTTATGCTATATTGTGATGTGTTATATGAAACGCATGTGAAATGGTTGTGTTATTGTATGGCTGATACTGTTATTTATTTTATAGTTTAAATGTTAAATCGGTATTGCATGTAAATGAATCTCATGCTCTCGACCAATTAACTGGGGGTTCGAGGGGGCATGATAGGCATGTGATGACATACTCAACAGGGGCTGATTCCATACCACTAACCATATTAATTTTCAAGAGAGTAGCTGACTGTCGACGCGGGGCGCGACTTTTTGTCTAGTGGTATATTTTGGAGACCTTTGTAAACTTTATTTTAGACTCGGGTTTTGTAAAGCGAGGTGTATATTTGTAGACCTCACGTGTACGGATTTATTTACGGGATTTACTTACGTTGGTATTACTTTGGATATTAAACTGCTATCTATCTCTTGTAGTCACTGCGGGAAAACGTTTCGTATTGTGATTATCTTGTAATGCGTTATCACTCGTATGGGCGAGTGAGAACGGTAACACCGATAGTTCGACAATCTTTTATTGCAGCTGCGATTTAATTGTTTAAGTATGACGATTAGACGAAAAGTTAGGAGCAGTATTAGTAGGGGTGTTACACTCTATGTGTAGAATAACCATGTAAGTTCGTAAAAGATACTGATGCTCTTATGTCCTTAAATACTATAGGAGACTCATATAACTTCCACTAAGTGAGTGGAGATATGTTGTGAGAATTTTTCCACGTTCCTATTTCTGTATAAAATCAGAAATAGTTGCCCTGACTTAATTTCCTCAACTACTCCGTGTAAGACTCAGTCAACGAAGCGATTATGCTCCATATTCTATTGTGATGTTTGCGTCTTCGTCTGCATAGAGGTAGTCATTATAAGTGCTCGAATCATTCTGTTCTTCAACGATCTCGTCATTGACTTGAAGCGTGAGTCTGTCATCAGGCACACTCACTGAGATGTCATCATCTATAAAACAAGGTTTCAACAAATTCCCCCTTTTTGTTGATGATGGTAAACTTAGTGTATCCACGGTAGTACCTGTGAAATACATCAAAGACAAAACAAAATGGACAAACCGACTCTGTCTTGGTTCCCTCTCAAGCTAGGCATAATAGTTCCACCTTAAACTTCCCCCTTAAACATCATAGAAAAAACGGGATAAATATTGAATCAGGAAACTAGTGAGCTAAAGTAGTTAAAACGACAAAGCAACCAGCAGGAACAAATATCCAAAATCAAACCAAATCCAAATGAGGCCTATAAGAGGCACTTCTAGTCACAACCAGAGTCACCCACACAAAACCAACTGCGGGATACACCACTTCCCCCTTTTCCCAACATCTGGAAAAGGTGTGAGAGTTTGTGAGAATAGCATAAGCATGACCGGTCTTAAACATCATCAAAATAATAAAATGTCTCAATTCAATAGTATCAAAAAACCTAAGTTCTAAGATGGTGAAATAAAGATAGTTTGGCTGTGATAGAAGCTTCATCCGTTCACACCATCTGCTCCTGCACCCCCAGCCAAAGTTACTCCTTCTTTCTTGTGCCGTGAACTGGACATCTGCCCCTGACAAAGTCATCCGAAATTCAGCAACCAGATGCTTGACACCATTTTCAAATGTGTTCATTGTATTGCGGTGGTTTCATTGTAGAGTATCAATTAGTAGATCTATTTTGGAGTTCATACTGATTACCGCATCCTCAAGAGTTTAAATTCTTTCAGACAGAGACTCTATCGCGATAGAGGCAAAGGGGTAGTTGAGGCTGATATTTTTTTGGAGGCGAATGAGTTTGAAAGGGACTTGAGCTGGAAGGACGGAGTCTTGTTATACAATGTATGACCTAATATGTCAGTGTCCAGGATACGGATAGAATATGAGATATTCAGGGTGATGTTGCAGTGGGCTAGAAGTTTAAGGATCCAAAAAACATAGCCAAAAGAGTGTCGGGAAGTGGAAACTGAAGAGGTCATTTGGTTGAAGATGAGCTCGGGAAGGTTGTTCGTCTTTTATGGATAAGACAATACATAATGGCTAGATCTAATGGTCACACAAATTGATTCCCTTCCTTTATAGGCACCAAGTTTTTAATGACAAAAATGTGTAGAATTTGGTGTATATTGAACAGAGTGGGTTGGTCAGCAAAGTGGCCTACTCTACCATTGGGAAAAAAGAAATCCTAAAAGTCTTGTGCCTTTATAAACCCTAGATTAGGAAAGCCAGTGCGGTCATAAAATTCTAAACCAAAATTAGGAACTCTGAGTTATGAATCCATAGTCCTATAATCCAGAATCAAGGGAGTACCATGGACTTCAGTCAATAACTTTCCCTTGGGAATGACTCACCCTTGGTAGAATGCATAGCTTCAGCCTCACGATATGTTTGAATGTCAATAAACAAGTGCACCCAGTTCTGAAATTGAAGCACTTCTTCAAACATTGTAAAATCGATGGAGTGTAGCAAAGATAGGTCAAGAAGTTTTCCTTTTATCAGATTGTGAGATCCGACTAAGTCTTCCACGGGAAGAGTATAAACACCGCCATGTATGTCTATCAGTTCTTGTTTTGAAGGTGAAGGGACATATTCTGATCAAGTTCTCAGACACTTCCTAGTTGAAGTAATTCTAGTGTCCGACTCTTCCAGAGTGGACGAGTTAGTCCCACTGTTCTTTTCTTTGGGTTTGGAGACCACAATTTCATCTTGGGGAGTGGCTTTGAGAGAAGAGCAGGTGTAGATGCAGAATTGGTAGAACGGTTTTTCCCTTAGGGTGGAGATTTCATGTGGAAAGGGGTGGTGAGAGCAGTGGATTTAGCCTTTTTGACTTTTTGGGATGAGGGGAGTGCTCGACAGGGTTCGATGAAGGATTAGGTTAGCGTTAGCAAAGGGATCGGGTACACCGGTTGTGGGATTTTAGAGAGAGTGGGTTGAGGGCTTGTGACAAGAGTAGGGTTGAACAATGAGCCAAATTGAATCTTTTCATGGTTTGAGGAATAGGGCATTGGGAATTTGTTTATGGTGTCGGAAATAGGAATTAATCGAGTGTTTTGAGGAGTTGATTTCTCGTTGAGCATGGGTGAGTGGATAAGGGTTCTTGTGGATTTTGTGGGGGATTGAATAGGCAATGAAGTTTTGGGTTTGCTAGAAATGGACGAAGGAGGATGGGATTCAATTTCGGGTACATGTTGTAGAGTTTTAGCTTCGGTGGTGAGGGTTTTAAGTTCTAGAGATATGGAAGGTGGTGTTGGTGAACCAGTAGTAGAAGCGGAGGTGGAGCTTAGGGTTGTTGAGCTTGAAGGGCCGCGAGCTAGGCAATGAGATCTTGAAGGATCTCTAGGTTGTTCGCCACACCAGGTGGAAGGTTAATGTTGGAGTTTGAGTTTGGATTGGGGTTGGATTCCATGGCTAGGGAAAAAGACAGGTTAAGGGTTGAGGGAAGGTGAGAGAGAAGGAAAGCAGGATGATGCTACGAGAAATCAACTTGGGTTGGTGGTGAGATAAGGTAGAGAAATGACGAAAGATGAAAAAAAAACGTGCAACAGTGGGTTGCCGATTTGTTAGGGAGGTCGTTTGGATTTGGCGAAAAATATGTGAGCGGATCGAGAATTTAGACACAGGAAAGCTACTTTATGGATTGAAACGTAAACAGTTATTCTAATGATATTGTAAAATAGAGAGACACATGCCATCAGACCGAATCGTACACCATTTACTGATAGTACAACGCAAGAGAAAAGGAAATACTGAAATATCAGACATCTTCCCCTATCACCTACTCTAGTTTTGGTTCATAACTTTCCTATTTATACTAAGATCTCCCCTATGTTACCTAGTGCCTTACGCGATGACTGGAGGGTGGATTTCATAAAGAGAAAGTTTAGACACAAATCGAGTCTGAGTTTTCGAATGATCAAGTTTTGATAGCGTGCCTATTGCTTTGGGGTGAACCCCTATTTATACATTTTCCTTCCAATCTCCTAGCATTTCCATCTTGTTAGTTTGTTACTATCAGGCTGTCATTCTGTAATTGCTAAGCTGTCTAGTTGGGCCAATGTCTAATCCTAACTTTGCCTTGCGCCCGGACACACCCGCCCGGTCACTACTATAGGTGCACCTAAGCTTGGATGTCAAGATGTTTTACAGATACAACTGGGCATAAGCGCCCAGTCGCGTTACACGTTTCCTTGCTAGGCGCCCGAGCACAGGCGCCTGGTCGCTATTTACATGTTACTTTACACGTTCTGAGTATAAATAATAATTTCTTGGCCTTCCTTAGGTTTTCAGCATCTTTGGTCTCTTGGTTGATCTTACTTTTCCCCTCTTCATCAGTCCCACAAGTTCTACTTTTATCCCACGAAAGGTTTTGCTGGTTTTGAAGTCCCACGAGTTTTCCTTTGTTTTTTCCTTCTTTTATTCATCCTTCCTTAGTCCCACAAGTTCTTTTTATTTGCCGAGTCATTGAAAAGAACTTAACATCGTCTGTGCCAATCTCGTGCCTTCCCAGCTTTTGGTTACGTGCGTGTGCGTATTTGTGGTGAGGAATTTGCAGAGTTCCTGCTTTTCTCTGCAAGAAAGGTGCTTTTGTGCTAATTATTATATTTAAATTTTTAAAGAGAGATAATTTTAATGCCTTTTTATTTCAGAAAGTTTGCTCTCTTTCTCTTTCTATGCTTTCTTTGCAACTATACTATCGTTTGCTCTTCCAACTTCTAGCCTTCCTGTTGTCGTCTTCTTTTTTTCAGCTTCTTTCGCGAGTTCTCGACCTTCGTAATATCATTGCTATGGCTTCCTCGAGTTCCACTAAAGATAAATCAAAGGGCTTCATTTCTATTTCGGAGTCGATTCATGGCACCGGAAAAGGTAAGGACTTCCGCCCTACTCTCTTGTCGCCTGGTCATGCCTTTGCTGAAAACCGCAAACCTCTTCCTTCCACCCTCGATGCCCTTTTCTTCTCCGTAATTTTGAGATATGTTAGGGTTCCTCTAGGCACCCGTATTTTGCTTCTGTCCACCGATTCGCATCCCCATGACAATTTTGGGTTAGGTTACGTAGTTTATTCTAATTTCTTTTCCCATGGTATGTCGGTTCCGCCTCACCCATTCGTTCTTGGATTCCTTATTTGTAGATGCTGCACTCTTGCACATCTTCACCCGAGCGCTATAGCTCATCTCCACGTATTTGTTGCCCTCCGTGTGGAGAACAAAATCCATCCTAAGGCAACTGAATTTGTCCAGTATTTCACTTGTCGTGTTGATCTCTTTAAGGGTTTTTGTGTTCGCATTCAACGTCAACTCGGACTACCTTGCGTTCTATTCGATCTGACAAAGGAACAAAATTCATTAATCAGCACTTCCGTTAGTTCTGCACTAATCAGGGCATCACTCACACACTCTCTGCTTCACGCACGCCACAACAGATGGAGTTTTTGAACGGAAGAACTGTACTCTAGTTGAAATGGTCGATACTATGCTGAATGCCAATGGATTGGCACCAAGATTCTGGGGTGAAGCAATTAATATAGTATGTTATATCCTGAATCGAGCTTTTATCAGACCTATGCTGAATCAAACTCTATATTAGTTAGTCAAAGGAAGACCTCCTTCTATTCGACATCTAAGAGTATTCGGATGTAAATGTTTCATTCTTCACAATGGTAAACAAGATGTTGGTAAATTTGATACAAAAGGAGATGAAGGAGTATTTTTGGGATACTCTGCTACCAATAAAGCATATCACGTTGAACAAACGCACTGTTATAGTCGAGGAGTCCATTTATGTTAGATTTGATGAAACTAGTTTTGGGTTTCGCTCTCCTCAAAGCATTGGTTCTGAACTAAGCATACTTGATTCACAAGACTCTGATGATTCAGACAGACCCAGATCCTCCCTCACCACAAATTTCTTTAAAACCTTCACAAACTGGTTCTACTTCTGTTCCTCCATCATCTTCCCATAATCTTACAGATAATATTGTCACTCCCATGCAAGAGAAACCTCCATCTGATTCTACAACTGTGGAAAATTTACCCTCTGAAGTTGGCACATCTTCACCGGTCATTCCTCCACGTCGTGCTCCTAGCGTTACACTTGACAATCTCCTCTTAGATCTGAAATCATGAAGAGTTACTCGCAACTCCCTTCAAAAGTTTTGTGCTCATGAAGAATTTCTGTCTATGATTGAGCCCAAGAATGTCAAGGAAGCACTTACATATTCTAACTGGATCCATGCTATGCAAGAAGAATTGAATGAGTTCACCAGAAATGACGTATGGACACTAGTCTCTTGACCCGGTCATAAGGAGGTTATTGGTATGTGATGGGTGTATAGAAACAAGCTTGACTCAGATAATCATGCTGCACGCAACAAAGATCGGCTAGTCATACAAGGATATAATAAAAAAGAAGGTATTGATTATGATGAATCGTACGATCCTGTTGCTCGGTTAGAGGCCATACCAATGCTGATTGCTTTTGCTGCTCATTGAGCTTTTCCTTTGTATCAGATTGTTGTGAAGTATGCATTCTTGAATGAATATATTGACAAGGAAGTCTATGTCTCTCAGCCACCTGGTTTTGTTGATCAGTATAAGCCCGAGCATGTTTATTTACTAAGAAGCCCGTTTATGGTTTGAAACAAGCTCATAGGGTTTGGTATGCCCGTCTTACTACATACTAACTTCAGTAAGGGTTCACCCGTGGTAAAGTCAACAGTACCTTGTTTCTCAAGTTTCAAGCTTCTGATATCTTGTTGGTCCAAATATACATTGATGACAGTGTATTTGGATCGACTTGTACAACATTAACCAGATCTTTTGAAACTATCATGAATAATGAATTTTCAATGAGTAGCATGGGAGAACTCACATTCTTTCAAGGACTATAGATCCATCATACTAAGACTCACACCTATGTCTGGTAAGGGAAGTATGCTACTGAGTTGATCACAGAATTTGGTTTTGATTCTGCCAAATTCATGACTACTCCATTGTCGAGTGTTATCAAGCTTGGTACTGAGTCTCATGCAGAAGCCACAGATCCCACTGAATATCATGCTATGATTGTTTCCCTTATGTATATTACTGATAGTAGACTAGACTTACTATATAGTGTGTGTTTCTGCGCCCGTTTTCAAGCTGATCAACGTATTCCACACCTTCAGGTAGTAAAAATAATTTTTCATTATCTTAAAGGTACTCCTAACCTTGGTTTGGTTTATAATGTAGGATCTTCCTTCACTTTGCGTGCTTTTATGGATGCTGATTTTGGAGGTTTGCTCACGGGTCGTAAAAGTACCTCTGGATGTGCTCAACTTCTCGGTACAAGTTTTGTGTCCTGTTTCTCAAAGAAACAATCCTTAATTTCTCTTTCTACCACCGAAGAAGAATACATTGCAGCTGTTGCCTGTTGTGCTCAGGTTCTCTGGTTGCAATTTCAATTAGCTGACTATGGGATGCCACAATCTCTTGTTTCAATCTACTGCGACAATCAATCTACTATTGTCTTATCCAAAAATCCAATGCAGCATTCACGGACAAACCACATTGAGATCCATCATCACATTCTTCGTGATCAAGTTGAAAAGGGCATTGTAGAGCTGTTACATTGCTCCACTAATCAACAATTAGCTGACATTTTCACTAAACCGCTTCCTCGGGAAATATTGCATGCCTTAGTCTAGCAATGGGCATGGTTAATATTGATTCAGGTCCAACTCTTTTTATTTTCCACGCTCTTTTTTTTCATGCTTTCCAAACTTGGTACGTAGGAATAAGTGGAGTGTGTCATATACATTTTATTCCATTTCAAAAGTGAGGTTTATTTTCGGATGGTTGTTATAATATACATTGTAGCCAATTTGGATCAATTTTATACTTGGAAAGTATTTCATTTGTTTACCATGTTTCTCTGTTATATGCACGTTTAAAACCATTATGTCTACACCTCTTATTTTATATTTTCTTTTTCCTTTAACTACCTATACCAAACACATATCTCAACCGTCTTCCACTTTTTATTCCACATCACGCTTCGTCAGTCTTCTTTTTGTTTCCATGTGTCAGTTCAAACCCCATTTCTCCTTCTTTTCTTTTCCCGTGTCAGTCTTTTTCCGTTCGTTTCTCTTCTTGCACATTTTTGCTTTTCTTGCTCGCTCTGTTTTTCCTCACATTTCGCCATGGAAATAGTTCTCTATGATCCTGCTTTTGCTTGTCCCCAGCTTCTTGCCCTTGTTTCTCCACATTTTCGTATTCATTTCGGTACCACCGTGGATTACCATTGATAATACCCTCATTTCTCTTGAACCAGAACATCATATACCCCTTGCCATTATCCACCCTCCATTACACATTACTGCTCCACCTCCGATGTAACACCCCTACCGCTAATCTCCTGATTGTCTCCTAATCTATCCGGGCACTAATCTAGACGCAGCGGGACGATCAAACTAAGTAGCAGGTGATACACGCCGTTAGCCGCCCATACGACTAACTGGGCCTCAATAAAAAAAACAGTGCGGTCTGATAGCAAGATATACCGAGTTAACAATAATAACCTCCAGCAGTGCTTAAACAAATCCCAACAATACATACAACCTCGCTCATCAAAACATTATCCAAAAGTGAATACCGAGCCTACTAGTTAGCTCACAAATTACAACCCTCCAAGTTTACAAAATAATAACGGTTTACATCTAACCGTATCACAAATGTTGACAACCTTCAAAGTCCAAAAAGGTGTACCACATGGTACACCGGTTCCTAATCCTAACCGTGTACTATTCGGTACACCAAGCAAAATAACGTAACAATCAAGAGAGCATCCCGGTCATTCCCAACCTGTCAACAATCTCGAGTTCCTGCAAATAAAAACAGCGCCCCTAGGGGCTCAGCAAAAGCTGCATATGACTTCCGCATACCCCGCATACTAGCGGGGGTACGCCAACTACTTGATCGCCAACATGCGGTTAACTTAATTGCAGGCATACATGGTCTTATTAACAACATTATACACATATAACAATACGCACAACATGCATTCCATTACATACAACGGCACACTCATACACAGGGTGCAATTCATACAACGAGAGGTAATTCACAAGTCGACAAGGGTCTTGAGTTACACTCCTCAGGTTCTTGTCTCAATCACTTTGTTAGTTGCTCATTCGGGTTAATTCCTTTCTAACCCAACAATCCCCATCTTATCTCTTTAGACGGATAAGCTCTGCCGGTCTCACTCCAATCGGGCACCATTATGTGGCACACGGCCCCGCAGGGCACCACTATGTGGCACACGGCCCGGTAACAAGGGAGTTCGACCATGGACTTAGAAACAAACACTCTGTTGTTTCCTCATCCTTGCATGCATGACTCACAATCCCCCTAACCCAACTCCCGGGTTAGTAATAACTTCCACTTAGTGGGTTAGTCATATTCCACTTCCTCACCGTTCACACATTTCATGGATTATACAAACTTCAGGTTCAAATGCCATCCGACAAGAAACAATGCATTCCCAGCTCATGAAGTTGCAATAAATCAATTTCATGCTTTTATCTTGTTTAGGTGGTGGCAAGTAAACACACAACAAACAAGCCAGGGTAACCCCGTTAGGATACAGGGCATGAAGAAATCATACCGTGCACCGTCGATCTCGGACTTCGTTTCCCTTCGGTTTGACTATTCGGGTCCTATAACATATCACAAAGTCGTACGGTTAATGATCTACCATTAACCTAGTTTACTTCATCTTTTACGGTTACCGACTTACATGACCTAAGTCAAGGTATTTTACTTCGACACTCAAGTTATTTAACTTACATTCTTTATTAAACTTGTTCAAGCCCTTAATCACCTTTAAACATCATTAATCAAGTCCTAATCATCATATAAATCCATTACCAAACAAATCCCCATCTTAAAGTATCAATTTTACAAGTTTAAACACACATTTAGGTTGGTCCGGGACTTGGTAAGGGACTATAGTCCCGAACCAGGCTTGAATCAAACTCTCAGGTGAATTTTGTATATGGTTCGGGACTTTAGCAGGGACCTAAGTCCTTGACCAGTTATAGTTGAAACTCTCGGGCAGAAATCAGGGGGTGGTCCGGGTCCTTGTCTTGGAGTCAAGTCCCGGACCAGAAGGAGCTTTACTCTCGGCTATAATTCAATGGGTGGTCAGGGACTTTAGCCTAGAACTAAGTCCCGGACCAGTAGAACTGGTAACTCTCGGTGTGTTTTCAGGGGGTGGTCCGGGACTTGGTCCTGGACCTAAGTCCCGGACCCTGCTACGGTTTTAACAGATTTTGCACTTCAGTTTTTGTTTTAAGCTTAATCTTTCACCCATTTCTTCCCTAATCTTTTCCTAAGTATCTAAATATGTTTTAGCATCATTTAAACACCCTAAAACAACCTAAATCATTTGTTAAGTCACCTAATTAAATCTAGGTAAAACACACAATTTCACCTAAAATTTCCTAGAACACTAGTGCAGTTTTTGTTTCTTGTTGTTCCTTAACCCAATGGTTCACTCCTAGTGTCTTCCTACCTTTACCATTTACAATATTACTCTTCTACAACCTACCCACATATACACTCCTTCCTCAATTAATTTCCTAAGTCATTAACTACCCAAATTTCACCTAGAACACAACTAGTCTTCAAAACCGTTTTTGCCCAATTTAAACAACTAAGTTCTCTACTTTGCTACAAAAAAATTCGCCATAGTTTCCCTACATTTCTAGACATTACCACAACAAAAATTTTCAGTTCTAATCCTCTAAACTAACCAAATCCCTCAAGGGATTCTAACAGCACACAAGTTAACTAAATTCACATGTATTTCCTGCACAACACCCATTGTTTTTCCTTGGTTTCCAAGTCCTTAAACACTAACCAAACTACTCCAAGACAGCCTAAAACTCTTCCTCATTGTACCACAACATACCTCATTATGCAAACCATTCTAATTCCTTATTTTTAAACATTAAAAACTGTTACAAACACATACTCAAAACTAGCTCAAGGTATGTGTCTTTTCCTTGTGTTTTCTAGCTTTTCTTTCTCTTCCTTCTCTCTCCTTCTTCCTTCTTCCTTCTTCCTTGTTTCTTGAATTCTTACTCTTATTCTTTCCCCACCAAATCGGCAAGCTACAGCCAATCACCCCACACATACAACTTATAAAAATCATTCCTTAACTAAACTTACACTTACAACAATTTAGGGTTTACAAGAGGGTATTACCTTAAGCTCTCAGAGAGACTTTTGAACAGAAAATAGAGGAGGTTTCCAGCTCCAAAATGAGACACCAAAACCGGCTAGAAGAGGGAGAAGAACAAGGCTAATTTCAGATTTTCATTTTGCCTTAAAAAGCTAGAAAAAATTGAACTTTGAAGGCCATTTTTACCGTAGAACCAAGAGGAGATGAAGGGGGTTGCAATGGAGGTCTTCAAGCTCCAATGTGCCACAGCCATGGTGATGAGTTGTGAGCTTTTTTATTTTTAAGGGGTGGAAAAGAAAGCTCAAGAAGAGAGGAGTGCAGTGGTGTAATTTTTGTTGAATTTGGAGTTGATTTGGACCCTCAAATATGGAGAGGAAATGAAGAGCTTGAGAAGGGGTGAGAAATCGCCATCGTTGGGCAAGGAGGAAGAAGAAGCCAGTAAAGAAGAAAAATAAAACGTAGGGAAGGGGAGTTTAGGAGAGAGAGAGCCCCTTTTACTTTTTGTACTTCTTTTCTTTTATTTTCTTGTCCTTTAGCTAATTAGGAGAAATAAAAGAGAGGGGTGGGCATGCTGGACGGCTCCGCACACACACAAGTGTGTTTCAATTTTTATTTGCAAAGTGGACACACTAACTTAGCTTATTTATGTTTTTACCCCACAACTTGTTCTTTTTTTGCACTATTCACTCCCGGGACCCGTTTTCCTGAATTTTCTTGTTTAATTAATTTTATTGGTCCTAGACCTTCATTATAATTTACTAATGACTATTTGGTTGGCCAAAATTATTACGGGTATATTTAACCCGCTTAAAGTCGTGTTTTCCCGGTTTCCTCGAAAAACACGCTTTAAGGTTCGTTTGTGTTTATAATCCGTTTTAAGGATCTGTTTTCTTTGGGATTTGTTCCCTCATGAATATTTAGGTGTAATTAAGCCTCTAAAATCTTAATTAGCCTAATTAATCTGAAATACCCCTAACCTTTAAAATATAATTAAATGATCTAAGATGATTATTAAACACCTAAATATTATTGGGGAACAATCTAAAAGATCTCAACAAGGCAAAACACGCCTTAAGATCGGTAAAGCCAAAAATGTGCTTTAAGACACCATAAAGGTTGTATGACCCCAAATAGGATCCAAAGTGGATTCCTAAGTATTATAATGAAGCAAGGAACACAATAAAACCATTCTCAAGGAGAACTAAGCTCAGGAACACCCTGTGACACAAAAATGTGCACTAAAACACCTTAAAGCACGTTTTTGTGAGATTGCCTTCTAAATTGATTTTTAATGGGCTTAAAAATTATAATTACCCTTAAATATGATATTTTATCATATTATATCATATTAGGAATTTAATTCCAAAATTTACGAATTTTTACAAATTAATATTAAAATATTAATAAAACCCTAAAGTGGGGCCCGCATGAGTCAATATTGACCAAGCATGGTCAATGGTCAATTAATTGACCCATTTGGACCAAGGAAATCGGCTGGCAATAAGGGAGGAGACAGCTTGCAATGATTATGAGACAAATTACTACCTAATACATTTACTTTTTGAAAATAACTTACTTTTTCAATTATTTCAAATCTTACCCATTCCTTCCTTCTCCTTGTCCGATCCCATCTGCCCAGCCGAGTTCCTCCCTTCCTAAGAAGCTCTCAAGTCTGGTTCTTGAGCATGGAAGGCAAATCTAGCTCCTAAGCTCTTAAGGTAAGTGTTTTAAGGTCATTTTTAGCCCTTTTTCTTCATCTCTTCACTACCAACACCTAGATTTCGTGGCTCATCAATTCCTATGGCTTATTCTCAGTGTTCTAAGGTTAGAACAAGAGCTAAACTCGGTTGAGCAGTAGAGGGACCAAGGTTGCTCAAATTGCATTTTAAGGTAAAAACATACCTTAAGTCCACTCTCATACGGTTTTTTCTTCTTGATTTTTATGAGTTTATACACTCATAATCTTCATATTTACATATTCATTCAGTTGGTTAGCCATTTGGAGCAAGGGTGACCAAGATCCAAAGAGAATACCCTCTTTTAAGGCATTTTTCCAAGGTAAAACCTAATAACAAGGTAGCTTGTTGTGATCTAACTATTTCCTATGTCAATATGGTGGATCTAACACCTTGTGGTGTGTTTGGTTCAGGTCGAAACCACCTAGAACTTCCCTTGCATTTTTAAGGTGATTTTTGCCTTAAATCTTACATTAATTATTCCTTATGGTTAAACTCAAGCTTGGAGTGTAACCATATCTTGTTTTTGTGTATTAAACATGTCTAAATCAAGTGGTGAATTTTCCTACAAGTGACCGAGCCCATACAAGGAATAACCAAGGTATAAACACCTTAAACTTATGATTTTTATAATTTTTAAGCATATATATATATATATGGCCGAGAGTGAAATTACATATATAGGTCATATTGACCTAAAAATGGAAAAAAATGGCTAAGATAAATTAAGCTAGTCATTTAAGAGATTTAATTAACATAATGGTCAAATTATGACATTATGTGGAAAAATAATTAAACCAAAGTGAGGCCGAAATATATGCTATATTTTGAGACATTTATTGTGTAATTTATTTTGCAAGTTCAAGGTTGTAATAAGGCCATGTCATTAGGCCATTTTAATTTAAGTTTATAAGCTTATTTAGTTTTATTTATGCTTATAATTAAAATTGGGGCCAATTCGTAATTACTAGGAAATTAGAAAGCCGTGGGCTTAATTTAGAGCAATTTAGGGTTTTTAAATGAATTTAATAAAAATTATAACATTTTATAAAGTTTTGGGTCAAAATTGTAAAAATAGAAAAGTATAGGTTATTATTAGTGATTACCGAAAAATTGGTTCCCATTTGGTATTAGAAGTCAAAGTTGACTATATAGGAGACTTTGACCAAGTTTGGAAAATTTAAGAAATTAAAATACTATCTTATATTAAGATAAGTATTAATTTGTAAAAGATTTAAAAGAGATGGGGCTATAATGTAATTTCCGAAAACTTGGGGTACTAAATGGAGTTTAGTACAAACCTTAGGTTATTAGGAATTTTAGAAATTTATTTGGTTAAATTTGGAGTTTATATGAATTATATAAGTAAATATGGTATTTTATAACATTGTTACAAATGGGTAACAAAGGGGTAAAACCGAGATTTAAAGGAAGTATAAGGTTAGGAATAATATTTATAACCTTTTGGTATAGTTTGGTAATTTTTGGAATGGTATAAAGGTTTATAAAGATATGAATATATAGTTTAATGAATTAGAAAACTATGTATTATAAATTGGGAGATTGTGATTTATAGAAGTTTAGTGGTATATAATGGAAGCCGAAAATATAAGGGCTATTTGGTATTTTATAAACAAAATATAACTATAGGTTATAATTGTTTTAATGACTTAAATGTCATAATATATGTTATATAATAATGTAACATTATATTAATTAGTGGTGGATTTTGTAAATATTTAAGAACATAGGTGCTGTTCGGAAATATTAACATTTTTAAATGGAATTTATAATATGGTTTTAATGTTATAAGAGTTATAACATTTATAATATAAGAGGTATTCATTAAAAGAATGAATATATATTATAAGATTTACCATATAGAAATAGTTCCACAATACATACACATAAATAAATATATGTTATGGTGGAAAAATATAATATGGTTTAATGACCATGTGTTTTCATAATTAAAATGACATGATAAAAGGGAAAAGAATTACAAACATTAGATGTGGAATTCTAATGTTAGAGTATACATGGATGATAAGGATTTATAATTCAAAGTATTGTTTACATATGAATTATACCACATTGAACTTAAAAAAAAAGAGACAAACCTTAGAAAAAAATAAATACTAAGGTGAGGTATAGTGCATGACAAAGAATCATACATGCAATAAGAAACAAACTATACGATCTACAATATACATTAAGTACATGCGATAACAAAGTCAACAATAAGTATATTAATATACGAGAAGACTACGCATGTAATGTAACACTTTCCAATCTCGAGTTAAACCGAAAGCCCGACAAACATTGACAGTTATAACGGGGGGTTAACCGGGAGTTGTTAGTGACGGTACGGGGTACCGTAGGATTGTATTGTTATACGTGTGCTAATCAGTAGCATTATGTATTGTTTAGACTGTTAGAGACTACACAAGGAGCATAGGATCTTGCTGATTCATACTCCACCGTAATACATCAGGGTGAACGGTATGTTGTTATGTGTCTCTGATTGTCTCTGAGGGCTTCCTCAGTTCAGACTTCTGTGTGATCTGTGATAAGATTGTTTGTCTGAATGTGATAATTAATATGCATGAATTGTATATTTATAGCTGCTTATTATTACTGTTGTTGAGTTAACAGTACCGGTTCGTATATATGGACCTATATATATAAAACGAACTAGCGGCTATGGTGCTATCTTATATGAAATATAAGGATCGTCAGAAAAACGTTGTAGCACTAGGATAATAAGATATACATATTATCCGAGACTTTTATACGGAGCATTGGCCTTTCTATACGCCGCTCTGTATCTAACACTGGATCCCGAGTTTACAGACTCCGGATTGGACTAATGACCTTAGTCTGCTGTGTTAGGAAAATTTGGTAATGCGATGCGATGGAATAAATAATTAATAAGGAAGGAAAGTAAAGCCAGGAGGATGTGGCTCTTGGTGCGCGCTGTGATCACAAAAACGATACCAGGATGTCCGCGTACGGGTCCGCAAGTATCAAGAAAATTTCCCGTGAGCTAGAATGGCTCGTTGGTCGGAGACTCTACCGTTGGAGTGGCTACTGCCGTGGGTGACCCGCCATAATATATGGGTAACTAGAGACATGTCGTTTTAACGAGACATTGTCACTAGGTATAACTGAACATAAGTTAATACAGTGGCGAACGATATTGGTTTCTACACCATGGACGAGAACTAGTACTTGTTTATTATTCTCGTTGTTTCGCTTGGTTGTTCATTGGTTATACTTGTGGTTATATATATATGTGATGGTTGTGTTATTGTATGGATGTTACTGTTAATTGTTTTACAGTTTTAAATATTAAAACGGTATTGCATGTAATGAACCTCATGCTCTCGACCAAATAATTGAGGGGTCTTTGGGGGCATGACGGGGCATGTGATGACATACTCAGCAGGGGCTGATTCCATACCACAAACCACTTTATGCAGGTGACTAGCTGGTGGGTCGCAGCGAGGCGTGACTATTGTGATATTACTGTTGGTTTAGACTTGGTACGGTGTGATACTCAGGTTGTTTTGGACTCGGGTTGTTTAACCGAGGTGTTTGGTTTAGATGCTCACGGTCTGTAATAATTGTTGTGTTGTTAGATTTGTTTTAATTGTTTAAGTCTACTATCTATCTCTTGTGGTCACTGCGGGAATACGTTTCGCAAGTTGATTATCAGGTAATCGTTATCACCCGTATGGGCGAGTGATAACAGTGACACCATTAGGGCGATAGTTATTATTTACCGCTGCGAGATATTATTGTGCGACATTTATAGGACTATTAGGAACCGAATTAGTAGGGGTGTTACAAAAGTGGTATCAGAGCGGAGTACCGCTCTGATTACAAGAGATAGTAGTTTAAGTACCGTGAGCCTAGGTTATTCACACACCAGTACCTAGGAGATAGTATAAATGATTTGAGTTAGGAGATTGTCGGGGACAATGTGTTTTATGCCTTTTAGGGCTATGTGAACTTATGGTTGAGATAAGTACGGTATTTGTACCGAGTGTTGACTTTAACTTTGAATTCTTCAGATGTCTTCTGGGAGGCGATCAGCAGGTAGAGGAGGTGGTGGAAGAGGCGGCGGGCCTGGAGCAGGTCCTCCGGAGGCCCCAGCCGTGGGCGTGGCTGAGACGGTAGCTGCCGTCTTCGCTCAGCTAGCCCAGATGGGAGGTATCCACATAGGAGCACCACCTGCACCACCGGTAGTCCCACCCGTACCCGCACCTAGAGAGCCGAATTGGCTGAAGAGCGTAGCTGATACCGAGTACCTACCTATGATGGAGTTGCTGACCCCACTGTCCTGGAGAGATTCATTGTTGAGCACGAGAAGGCCTTCGATGCCATACACGTGCCTGCTGAGCACCGAGTCGATATAGCAGCCTTTCACCTGAAGGACGCTGCCAGCACGTGGTGGAGGTCCGTGAAGGCACATTATCTTGCTATAGAGGGTTTTGGATGGACTGGTTTTGTGGAATTGTTGAGAGAGAAGTACTATCCTGCTCATTTGAAGCAGAGGAAAGGGAGGAGTTTGAGGCCCTGAGGCAGGGTAGTATGACAGTAGATCAGTACTACTCCTTGTTTATTGGGCTCTTGGACTTCGTCCCAGGAGGTTTATTCTGATGCTGTGAAGTGGAGAAATTTAGAGGCGGGTTGAGATATGCTATCAAGGCCGCCATGGGTGCTACCTTGTACCCTACGGTCCAGGTAAAAATTAATTGACAGTTATACCTATAACTCAGTTTGATTTATTACAAGTTCGGGGAACTCATTGATGTATTACAGGAGTGTTATGACGCTGCTTCTCGGACTGAGATGATGGTGAACAGCCGGGAGGACGGCCAGGGGCAGAAGCGTAAGGCCCCAGAGAAGAGGCGGAGACTGAGGCTGGAAGCGGAGGCAGTAAGGGCTGGAAGTAAGAACCACCTTAAGTTATTTAATCCATTTAAATTACTTACTTACTGCCTGCTTTTATACCTGCTATCCTGACACTTTGACGATCACAGGAAGAAAAGTTCTCCTGGAGGGAGAAGAAGAAGGAGCAGGCCAGCCAAAAGGGAAGGACAAGGTCCCGATGCTGACCGGGCCTACCTACGATGTGCAGCCTCTTAGATCTGTACCCCCTAAGGGTAAGCGATCTAACCTTGTGAATAAATTGAGTACTACACTATCCATTACCATCCTTGTATTATCTGATGTGATATGATAATAGGTTCTGCACCCCAGCGCCACTTTCACTGCAAGCGCGTCGGAAAGACACACGGGGTGTCGACTGCACCGGGCAAGCGGGGACTGCCACCAAGCGGTGGACCCACCATTGTGGAAAGAAGGGCCACAGGTCGTTCGAGTGCTTTACTAATCCAGATAGCCGAGCGTACCGCCCGCAGAAGGGGACTCAGAGCGCACCTACTGGAGGAGGTGGAGCTCGAGGTGGCCAGAGGGGGGCGCAAGCAGAGAGGGCAGCAGCAGCAGCAGCAGAGAACCAGAACCAGAGGAACCCGCCGGGCAACCGTATGCTGAATGCAGCGGGAGCTTCAGGCGCTGGCACTAGTACCCAGCGCGGTGAAGGTTAGCATTTGAAACCTTAACCATTGTATGAAGCATGACTGTGTTAAACGCTTTACCTTAGCATGAATGTGTTTAAGTTACCGCTTTAGATGAACAACTTACCTAGGAAACCTTTTACCTCTTAGGAGACTTCGATATCTGCTATCCCACACTTACAAGACAGAGATCACCTAGACCCGTGGAAGAAAGACGGGAGTACCCTAGTGAGTTGTGTCATGTAGTCAGACCGGGCATGATACTTCTCAGAGAGTTCCTAACCCTAGATGAGCAAATCACCATAGTGAATGAGTGTAGAGCTTTGGGTAAGGGCATAGGAGGTTTTTATACCCCTGTATTTAATAGTGGTTCTAGAATGAAACTGCACATGATGTGCTTAGGGAAAGATTGGGATCCACAAGCTAGGGTTTATCGAGAGGTGAGGATGGTAGGTGACGTATCTATACCTGGTATACCTGAGAGTTTCCTTACCTTGGTGAGAAACGCAATGGATATTGCTCAAGACTGTGAGGACTTATCCATTACCCGACATGACACCTGACGTTTGCATCATCAACTACTATGAGCAGGGGGAAAGCTTGGAATGCACCAGGACCGTGATGAGACGACCGAGTCCATCACCAGAGGAATACCGGTTGTGTCATTCTCCATCGGCGATGATGCTGAGTTATTATGGAGACCAGAAGAGGATGGATCTAGCAAGCAAGATCATCCTCAAGTCTGGGGATGTGTTATTTGGGGAGAGTCGAGGCTTGTATATCATGGTATTAAGAGCATTAAGCTCAATACCGCACCACCAGCTTAGTGAATGATACCCACATCCGACCTGGCCGTTTAAATTTGACTTTCAGACAGTATTGATGTAATAGCAGTAGCTAAGTGTAACCTTGTATAATACAGTTGGAATGAATGAAATAAGAGTTTTACCTTCAAGTTTGTGTTCAGTTTTGTTGATACCGATAATTCATAACTTCAGCTATAGAAATGGAAAGGAGGGTACCATCTGCATCCTAGACATGGCGCAAGCCAAGGAGTCTGGTAATGTCATCACAGGTATGACAATTACAAACAACAGTAAATTAGTGATTTATTGGGACTCGATGCTAATACGAGAGGTGATCTCAGGTACCTTTCCTATTGATGGTGTTAGTGCTTCCGTATTGTTCGACTCAGGGGCTTCGCATTCTTTTATTTCCTCGACGTTTGCTAAGAAGCTGGGGGCCACCCCCGAACAGCTTTCAGACTTTCAGTCACCCTTCCTTCGAAGGAGAAAGTAGGTTGCACCAGACAGTATACAGGGTTAGAGATCAGCATTATGACTGAGACCTTCCCCATTGATCTGATTGAGTTCAAGAACTTGGGTTTTGACATCATAGTGGGCATGGATTGGCTACAGAAGCATAGGGGCCGCCTTCATTGTGCAGAGCATCGACTACTACTGAAGGGGCCGAGCGGCAGGACAGTGTCATACCGCAGTGTGAGGAGAGAGCCGACTGTCAAGATCGTGTCAGCATTGTCCCTGATGAAGGATGTTAGGAAGGGCCGACAAGCCTTCCTCTGTTATGTACAGGACACGAGACAGAGCGACGTGACGGACGTAGACATTCCAGTCGTGGTAGATTTTCCCGACTTATTTCCTGATGAGCTGCCAGGCATGCCGCCTGTGCGCGAGGTTGAGTTCGCCGTCGACTTGTTGCCAGGTACGGGCCCTATTGCTAAGGCACCCTACCGTATGGCACCGGCTGAGATGAGGGAGCTGAAGCTACAGCTGGAGGACCTCCTCGACAAGGGATTCATTCGACCTAGTGTTTCTCCTTGGGGTGCTCCAGTGCTGTTCGTCAAGAAAAAGGACGGCAGTATGCGACTCTGCATCGACTACCGCGAGCTTAATGCGGTTACAGTCAAGAACAAGTACCCATTACCACAGATAGATGATTTATTTGATCAACTGAGAGGGGCCAGTGTGTTCTCGAAGATAGATCTCAGATCTGGCTACCATCAGATTAGGATTGCAGAGGGTGATATTGAGAAGACAGCTTTCAGGACACGGTATGGACACTACGAGTTCACCGTTATGCCATTCGGATTGACGAATGCGCCAGCCATATTCATGGACTTGATGAACCGTCTTTTTAGAGAGCATCTTGATAGTTCAGTTGTAGTCTTCATCGACGATATTCTGATCTATTCAAAGACCAAGGAAGATCATGAGTTACATTTGAGACAGGTGTTGAATATTATGAGAGAGAACCAGCTGTATGCCAAACTCTCTAAGTGTGAGTTTGGTTGGACAGCGTGTCATTTCTAGGACACATTATATCAGCTAGCGGCATATCTGTAGATCCTGCTAAGATTGAGGCAGTGAAGAGTTGGCCAAGGCCGAAGACAGTCACAGACGTCCGTAGCTTTCTGGGTTTGGCAGGGTATTATCGAAGATTCGTGAAGGACTTCTCCAAGGAAGCCAAACCAATGACTAATCTAATGAAGAAGGAATCCCAGTTCTTATGGTCTGCAGAGTGTGAGCAGTCCTTTCAGACGCTGAAGGATCTCCTGACATCGGCGCCCGTTCTTACTATCCCTGAGGGCACCGATGGGTTCGAGGTATATTGTGATGCCTCTGGAACCGGTCTAGGCTGTGTGCTTATGCAGCACGGGAAGGTAGTTGCTTACGCATCCCGACAGCTGGAAGAAGCATGAGGTGAATTACCCCACACGACCTTGAGTTAGGCGCAGTAGTCTTCGCTTTGAAGATCTGGCGACATTATTTGTATGGTGTGACAGTCACTATCTACTCTGATCACAAGAGTCTACAGCATCTCTTCTCTCAGAAGGAGCTGAACATGCGACAGAGAAGATGGGTCGAGTTCTTGAAGGACTACGACATAGACCTGAGGTATAAAGAGGGCAAAGCAAATGTAGTTGCCGACGCCCTGAGCCGCAGAGCTCATTCATTGTTTACGCTAGTAGCAAACAGCAGTATGATTGATGAGATACGAGCTGCACAGGAGAGTGATCACTATATGCAGAGTATCAAACAGAAAATGTCAGAGGTTGTTTTGAAAGACAAAGTATGATTTCGAACTGTGTAATGATGGCATGTTACGACTGAATGGCCGATTATGTATTCCGGAGTCGTCTCCTGATCTGAAGGAGAAGATACTCCAGGAGGCTCATTGCTCGTCCTTATCCGTCCACCCTGGTTCTTCGAAGATGTATAAGGATTTGAAAGTTCATTTCTGGTGGAGCGGGATGAAGAAGGATGTAGCTGAGTATGTGGCTAGATGCTTGACCTGTCAGAAGGTTAAGTTTGAGCATAGGAGACCCGGAGGTTTAGTGCAGTCTATGCCTATTCCTTGTTGGAAGTTCGAGGACATCTCGATGGATTTCGTTGTCGGCTCCCACCGACTAAGGGAGGACTGAATACGATTTGGGTCATAGTGGACCGTCTGACGAAGGTGGCAAAGTTCATTGCTATGAAGGATACCTGGAACGTTCCGAAGTTAGCGGACTTGTTCCAGAAGGAGGTGATCCGGCACCATGGTGTGCCAAAGACTATTGTTTCTGATAGGGACCCCCGATTTTTGTCCAGATTCTGGGGACAGGTTCAGGAAGCCTTGGGTACAAATTGAAGCTTAGTACGGCGTTCCATCCACAGACCGACGGTCAGAGTGAGAGGACCATCCAGACACTGGAGGACATGCTGAGAGCATGTGCCTTAGACTTTCAGGGGAGTTGGTTAGAGCGTCTACACTTGATAGAGTTCGCCTACAACAACAGCTACCACTCCTCGATACAGATGCCACCATTCAGGCACTTTATGGTAGACCGTGTAGGACTCCTTTATGCTGGGATGAGGCCAGCGAGATACGCTTCTAGGACCTGAGTACCTAGAGCAGATTAAGGAGGATGTCCTACAGATTAGGAAGAACATGAGGGCAGCTCAGGACCGGCAGAAAGCAAATGCAGACACCAAGAGGAGGGACATTGAGTTCACTACCGACGACATGGTATTCCTCAGAGTGTCACCCATGAAGGGGATATTCCGGTTTGGGCAGAAGGGCAAGTTGAGCCCAAAGTATGTTGGACCTTATGCGATTAGGGAGCGAGTGGGCCCGTTAGCCTACAGACTGGATTTACCAGCAGAGCTCGGGAGGGTGCACAACGTCTTTCACGTTTCACAGTTGAAGAAGTATGTGCCCCATCCATCGCACGTTTTGCAGCCAGAGACTTTAGAGTTGGACCCGCTCTACGATATGAGGAAGTACCACTCCGCATTCTCGATACGAAGACGAGGCAGACTAGGAACAAGACCGTTAGCATGGTCAAGGTTCTCTGGTCGAACCATGAGGTGGAGGAGGCTACATGGGAGTTAGAGGACTCCATGAGAGCGAAGTACCCAGCACTCTTCGAGTAGTAGCTGTGATACTTGTACGGGTTCGTGGTCAAACCCTTTTTAAGGGGGGTAGACACCACTTGGCTTGCGCACGTTGTGCATTAGGTCTTGTTTTGTGGTGTTTTGTTGGTATGCTGCGTCATACATGTTGTTTGGATGATTGATGTTGATACATTTTATGTATGTATGTGCCTTAGTGCACCTGGTTGAATATATACATAGTACCGCTGAGTACTTTTGGTTGATGAGTTGGATGTGCACCTTGTTTAGTGCTGTGATGTGAATGAGTTTATACCATGAGTTTGATTATTTGATATATGCTGTATGTATAGACTAGGTCTGAACCTAGTGGGAGTTACTCCCTAGCAATGGACTGTTTGGTTACTTAGTGGAACTTGATTCCTTAGGTGAACTGTAGAGGATTAAGGACTTCGGGACGAAGCCTTTTTAAGGGGGGTAGACTGAAATACCCCTAACCTTTAAAATATAATTAAATGATCTAAGATGATTATTAAACATCTAAATATTATTGGGGAACAATCTAAAAGATCTCAACAAGGCAAAACACGCCTTAAGATCGGTAAAGCCAAAAATGTGCTTTAAGACACCATAAAGGTTGTATGACCCAAATAGGATCCAAAGTGGATTCCTAAGTATTATAATGAAGCAAGGAACACAATAAAACCATTCTCAAGGAGAACTAAGCTCAGGAACACCCTGTGACACAAAAATGTGCGCTAAAACACCTTAAAGCACGTTTTTGTGAGATTGCCTTCTAAATTGATTTTTAATGGGCTTAAAAATTATAATTACCCTTAAATATGATTTTATCATATTATATATAGGAATTTAATTCCAAAATTTACGAATTTTTACAAATTTAATATTAAAATATTAATAAAACCCTAAAGTGGGGCCCGCATGAGTCAAATTGACCAAGCATGGTCAATGGTCAATTAATTGACCCATTTGGACCAGGAAATCGGCTGGCAATAAGGGAGGAGACCTTGCAATGATTATGAGACAAATTACTACCTAATACATTTACTTTTGAAAATAACTTACTTTTTCAATTATTTCAAATCTTACCCATTCCTTCTTCTTCCTTGTCCGATCCCATCCTGCCCAGCCGAGTTCCTCCCTTCCGAAGCTCTCAAGTCTGGTTCTTGAGCATGGAAGGCAAACCTAGCTCCTAAGCTCTTAAGGTAAGTGTTTTAATGTCATTTTTAGCCCTTTTTCTTCATCTCTTCACTACCAACACCTAGATTTCGTGGCTCATCAATTCCTATGGCTTATTCTCAGTGTTCTAAGGTTAGAACAAGAGCTAAACTCGGTTGAGACCAGTAGAGGGACCAAGGTTGTTCAAATCTACATTTTAAGGTAAAAACATACCTTAAGCTCCACTCTTCATCGGTTTTTTCTTTTGATTTTTATGAGTTTATACACTCATAATCTTCATATTTACATATTCATTCAGTTGGTTAGCCATTTGGAGCAAGGGTGACCAAGATCCAAGAGAAATACCTCTTTTAAGGCATTTTTCCAAGGTAAAACCTAATAACAAGGTAGCTTGTTGTGATCTAACTATTTCCTATGTCAATATGGTGGATCTAACACCTTGTGGTGTGTTTGGTTCAGGTCGAAACCACCTAGAACTTCCCTTGCATTTTTAAGGTGATTTTTGCCTTAAATCTTACATTAATTATTCCTTATGGTTAACTCAAGCTTGGAGTGTAACCATATCTTGTTTTTGTGTATTAAACATGTCTAAATCAAGTGGTGAATTTTCCTACAAGTGACCGAGCCCATACAAGGAATAATCAAGGTATAAACACCTTAAACTTATGATTTTTATAATTTTTAAGCATATATATATATATGGCCGAGAGTGAAATTACATATATAGGTCATATTGACCTAAAAATGGAAAAAAATGGCTAAGATAAATAAGCTAGTCATTTAAGAGATTTAATTAACATAATGGTCAAATTATGACATTATGTGGAAAAATAATTAAACCAAGTGAGGCCGAAATATATGCTATATTTTGAGACATTTATTGTGTAATTTATTTTGCAAGTTCAAGGTTGTAATAAGGCCATGTCATTAGGCCATTTTAATTTAAGTTTATAAGCTTATTTAGTTTTATTTATGCTTATAATTAAAATTGGGGCCAATTCGTAATTACTAGGAAATTAGAAAGCCGTGGGCTTAATTTAGAGCAATTTAGGGTTTTTAAATGAATTTAATAAAAATTATAACATTTTATAAAGTTTTGGGTCAAAATTGTAAAAATAGAAAAGTATAGGTTATTATTAGTGATTACCGAAAAATTGGTTCCCATTTGGTATTAGAAGTCAAAGTTGACTATATAGGAGACTTTGACCAAGTTTGGAAAATTTAAGAAATTAAAATACTATCTTATATTAAGATAAGTATTAATTGTAAAAGATTTAAAGAGATGGGGCTATAATGTAATTCCGAAACTTGGGGTACTAAATGGAGTTTAGTAAACCTTAGTTATTAGGAATTTTTAGAAATTTATTTGGTTAAATTTGGAGTTTATATGAATTATATAAGTATAATATATGGTATTTTATAACATTGTTACAAATGGGTAACAAAGGGGTAAAAACCGAGATTTAAAGGAAGTATAAGGTTAGGAATAATATTTATAACCTTTTGGTATAGTTTGGTAATTTTTGGAATGGTATAAAAGGTTTTATAAAGATATGTGTATAATATATAGTTTAATGAATTAGAAAACTATGTATTATAAATTGGGAGATTGTGATTTATAGAAGTTTAGTGGTATAATGGAAGCCGAAAATATAAGGGCTATTTGGTATTTTATAAACAAAATATAACTATAGGTTATAATTGTTTTAATGACTTAAATGTCATATATGTTATATAACTATAATGTAACATTATATTAATTAGTGGTGGATTTTGTAAATATTTAAGAACATAGGTGCTGTTCGGAAATATTAACATTTTTAAATGGAATTTATAATATGGTTTTTAATGTTATAAGAGTTATAACATTTATAATATAAGAGGTATTCATTAAAAAGAATGAATATATATTATAAGACTTACCATATAAAAATAGTTCCAAATACATACACATAAATAAATATATGTATGGTGGAAAAATATAATATGGTTTAATGACCATGTGTTTTCATAATTAAAATGACAATGATAAAAGGGAAAAGAATTACAAACATTAGATGTGGAATTCTAATGTTAAGAGTATACATGGATAATAAGGATTTATAATTCAAAGTATTTACATGAATTATACCACATTGAATTAAAAAAAAAAGAGACAAACCTTAGAAAAATAAATACTAAGGTGAGTATAGTGCATGACAAAGAATCATACATGCAATAAAGAAACAAACTATACGATCTACAATATACATTAAGTTACATGCGATAACAAGTCCAACAATAAGTATTAATATACAAGAAGACTACGCATGTAATTAACACTTTCCAATCTCGAGTTAAACCAAAGCCCGACAAACATTGACAGTTATAACGGGGGGTTAACCGGGAGTTGTTAGTGACGGTACGGGGTACCGTAGGATTGTTGTTATACGGTGCTAATCAGTAGCATTATGTATTGTTTAGACTGTTAGAGACTACACAAGGAGCATAGGATCTTGCTGATTCATACTCCACCGTAATACATCAGGGTGAACGGTATGTTGTTATGTGTCTCTGATTGTCTCTGAGGGCTTCCTCAGTTCAGACTTCTGTGTGATCTGTGATAAGATTGTTTGTCTGAATGTGATAATTAATATGCATGAATTGTATATTTATAGCTGCTATTATTATGTTGTTGAGTTAACAGTACCGGTTCGTATATATGGACCTATATATAAAACGAACTAGCGGCTATGGTGCTATCTTATATGAAATATAAGGATCGTCAAAAAACGTTGTAGCACTAGGATAATAAGATATACATATTATCCGAGACTTTTATACGGAGCATTGGCCTTTCTATACGCCGCTCTGTATCTAACACTGGATCCCGAGTTTACAGACTCCGGATTGGACTAATGACCTTAGTCTGGTGTTAGGAAAATTTGGTAATGCGATGCGATGGAATAAATAATTAACTAAGGAAGGAAAGTAAAGCCAGGAGGATGTGGCTCTTGGTGCGCGCTGTGATCACAAAAACGATACCAGGATGTCCGCGTACGGGTCCGCAAGTATCAAGAAAATTTCCCGTGAGCTAGAATGGCTCGTTGGTCGGAGACTCTACCGTTGGAGTGGCTACTGCCGTGGGTGACCCGCCATAATATATGGGTAACTAGAGACATGTCGTTTTAACGAGCATTGTCACTAGGTATAACTGAACAAATAATACAGTTAAGAATTATACAGTGGCGAACGATATTGGTTTCTACACCATGGACGAGAACTAGTACTTGTTTATTGTTCTCGTTGTTTCGCTTGGTTGTTCATTGGTTATATGTGGTTATATTATATGGTGATGGTTGTGTTTATTGTATGGATGTTACTGTTAATTGTTTTACAGTTTTAAATATTAAAACGGTATTGCATGTAATGAACCTCATGCTCTCGACCAAATAATTGAGGGGTCTTTGGGGGCATGACGGGGCATGTGATGACATACTCAGCAGGGGCTGATTCCATACCACAAACCACTTTCATGCAGGTGACTAGCTGGTGGGTCGCAGCGAGGCGTGACTATTGTGATATTACTGTTGGTTTAGACTTGGTACGGTGTGATACTCAGGTTGTTTTGGACTCGGGTTGTTTAACCGAGGTGTGTTTGGTTTAGATGCTCACGGTCTGTAATAATTGTTGGTGTTAGATTTGTTTTAAGTTGTTTAAGTTCTACTATCTATCTCTTGTGGTCACTGCGGGAATACGTTTCGCAAGTTGATTATCAGGTAATTCGTTATCACCCGTATGGGCGAGTGATAACAGTGACACCATTAGGGTGATTGTTTATTATTTACCGCTGTGAGATATTATTGTGCGCGACATTTATAGGACTATTAGGAACTGAATTAGTAGGGGTGTTACATAATCACTGTTTTAAATTTTTGGGGTATTTCAATCTACCCCCCTTAAGGAACTTTGCCCACAAAGTTATTCAAGTTGGTGAATTAGTTTTCTTTTGTTCAATTGACTTTCAATTGTCAAAGATCATACACCCAACATCTTACAGAATTAAAATTCTATTGCACCAAGATATTCACCTCAATCACAAGCACCTTCCAACACTACTCAAAACATACCATCACAATCCAATTCAATACAATTCAAGCACCAATCTCAATTCAATCCCAAAAGATACCACAACTTCATTCACTTCAACACAAATCACTTCCACAATTACAATCAACATCCAACACATCCAAACAAAATGTAATATAACTTACATGCAATGCTTACCCCGAAGCAATGCCAAAAACAAAACGGTCCTACCCCCCTTAAAAGGGGTACGACCCGTACCCTCTAACGCTAGACCATCTAGTCTACAAATAGCTGTGGGTACTTCGCCTTCATGGTGTCCTTAAGTTCCCAAGTCGCTTCCTCGACATCGTGGTTTGCCCATAAGACTTTGACCATTCGCACCGTTTTGTTGTGAGTGTCTCTAGTCTTAGTATCAAGAATTCGTAGTGGGGTCTCGACATATCGCATCGTCGGCTCAAGGGATAAATGTTCAGGCTCTAACACATGAGAAGGATCGGATATGTATTTCTTGAGTTGAGAAACGTGAAACACATCGTGGACATGTCCCAACTCCTCAGGTAACGCTAATCGGTATGCCACGGATCCAACTTTCTCAGTAATCTCATACGGCCCCACAAACTTCGGGCTCAGCTTGCCCTACTGGCCAAATCGAAAGACACCCTTCATAGGAGAAACACGCAGAAACACTTGGTCACCCACAACGAACTCAAGGTCGCGTCGTCTCACATCAGCATAAGACTTCTGTCTATCCTGGGCTGCCTTCATATTCGCTCTAATCTTTTGAACTTCAGCTTGCACTTGCTCTAAGTATTCCGGTCCTATGATGACCGCTTCGCTCGACTCATCCCAACACAATGGGGTACGACAAGGTCTACCGTATAAAGCATGGAAAGGCGACATCTTAATCGAAGCATGATAACTGTTATTATAAGAAAACTCGATAAGATGTAGCTTATCAATCTAGCTCCCCTGGAAGTCTAAGGCACATGCCCGAAGTATGTCCTCAAGTGTCTGGATGGTCCTTTCTGTCTGACCGTCGGTCTGTGGATGGAAGGCGGTGCTAAGCTTCAACTCGGTGCCCAACGCTTCCCGTGTAGCTCTCTAGTATCTCGAAAGAAATCTGGTGTCGTGGTCAGATACAATGGTCTTGGGAACTCCGTGGTGTCGGATAATCTCCCGGTCAAATAGCTCAGCGAGCTTCGCCACCTTCCCGGTGTCCCTCATCGGTATGAATCGGGCAACCTTGGTGAGGCGATCGACGATGACCCAAATCATGTTGAGTCCTCCCCTAGCAGGTGGGAGTCCAACAACAAAATCCATGGAGATGTCATGGAATTTCCACTCTGGAATAGGCATAGACTGTACCATTCCTCCCGGACATATTCAGTGGCATGTGAGGCACCTCAAGACATATTCAGGCACATCAGACTTCATCCCTGACCACTAGAAGTACCTCTTCAAGTCTGTGTACATTTTGGAGGCTCCCGGATGGACATGTAATGTGGAACAGTGTGACTCTCACAAAATGCGATCCCTCAGCTCGGCATTGCTTTGGGGAACGCATAATCTGCCATTTAGTCAGATCAAACCATCTTCATGAAGCTTGAAGTCGTACTTCCGCTTCTCAAATGTGCCCTCTGAAATTTTCTGTCTGATCTCTTTCATGTAGGGGTCGCACAACTGAGCCTCTTGTACCTCATCGACCAAGCTGGAAGAAGCGAGCAGCGAATGGAGTGAGTGTGCTCGGCGACTCAGGGCGTCAGCTACAACATTCGCCTTCCCCTCTTTATACTGAAGGTTGATGTCGTAATCTGATAAGAACTCCATCCACATTCTCTGTCTCAAATTCAATTCTTTTTGTGTGAACACATATTGCAAACTCTTGTGGTCAGAATAAATGGTGATGCTTACCCCATAGAGATAGTGTCGCCATATCTTCAAGGCGAAGACAATGGATCCTAACTCTAAATCATGCGTCGGGTAATTCTCCTCATGCTTTTTCAGCTGGCGGGAGGCATATACTACTACCTTGCCACGCTGCATGAGTACGCATCCCATGCCCTTGCCTGATGCATCGCAGTAAACTTCAAATCCCTCTGTGCCTCTGGAAGTGTGAGAATGGGTGATGAGGTCAATGAATCTTTCAAGCTCTGGAAGGCTATCTCACACTCGTCTGTCCACACAAACGGTGCATCTTTCTTCATCAGTGCCGTCATGGGCTTCGCAACTTTCGAGAAATCTCTAACAAACCACCGGTAGTAACCGGCTAGACCAAGAAAGCTCTGGATGTCGGAAACATTCTTAGGTCTAGGCCATGAACGGACTGCTTCAATCTTAGCTGGATCGACAGAGATACCAGCGCTCGAGATCACGTGACCAAGGAAGGATACCTGGTCAAGCCAGAACTCGCACTTGGAGAACTTCGCGTACAGCTGGTTCTCACGCAATGTCTCAAGTACACGCCTTAAATGGCTCTCATGCTCATCTCTCGACTTCAAATAGATGAGAATGTCATCGATGAAGACCATCACTGATGTGTCTAACTGATCACTGAACAACCGATTAATCAAATCCATAAACTTAGCTGGCACATTCGACAGTCCGAATGGCATCACTGTAAACTCGAAGTGGCCATATCTCGTACGGAATGCTGTCTTCTCAATATCAGAATCTCTGATGGCAATTTGGTGATACTGAAAAGGTAAGAAAGTACCCTTCCCTCTGTTCCTCGGCTAATCCTACTGCGTACCTGATCCTGAAACTGCGTAGATTCAAAGAGAGAGAACTTTATAGAAAGAATGTTCAGATGGTATTGAACTGTAGAGCCTGTCGCATTTTATGGGGGTGTCCCCTTATTTATAATGTTTACATCGCTAGATCGGGGGTTGCCAGCCTGTCACTTTCTTCTTATTGTCAGGCTGGCATTTGCATATAAACAAGATATCTAACTACTTATTTGGCCGGAACACGTTCCGGCCTAGCAATACCTCTTGTTCTAGGCTATCTCTTCCGGTCACAGGTGACCGGATGTCTTACTTTCTTTACCTTTATACTTTTCTCTCTTCATCAGTCCCACAAGTTCTACTTTTGATTCCCTAAATGTAGAAAGTAGAACTTTTCTTCTTCAGCATGCTTTGTGGAAAAGTTTTACCCGTCTTTAGTCTTTTATGATTTTTCGGACTGATTTGCTTCTGATGTTCTTCCGTCCTTCCGGCCACCTCCCCTTAGTCCCACAAGTTTTCCTTTCCTTTTTTCCTCTTCTTCTCTTTAAAAAAAAAGAAAAGAAAACTTCGCCTCCTTGAACCGAGACTTTGCTCGTGCAAGCCCGTGCTTGCGCCTTTTCGATGTAGAATTTGCGGAGGCGCTATGTGTCAGCGTCCCATTTCCAGGAAGGTGCAGAGTCCCTATTTTATTGATTTTTATTAGCTGAGCGGGAATCGTTTTCTTCAAATCTCCAGGTTTAGTTTTTTTTGGACATCTTCTATCTCCTTCGTTTTCTCCAGACTGTCGCTTTTTCCCTCGCGCTTCGCTTTCGAGTCCTTTCTCCATTCCCCCCTGTTTTACTGTCCTCCTCCGTTCATCTGTTCCAATAGCCTCCTCTAGCTCGAAGAAGAAGCGAATTTCGTTCCTGCAAAAGAGGCAATTCAAGGTACCTCTTCCTCCCAGGGCTTTCGCCCTTCTTACTTGAAATCTACTGCACCCTTCTCTGCTGATCGGGATCCTTCTCCATCTTCTCTGGACACCTCCTCCCTCCTTTCCTACATAAAAAATGTCGAAGTCCCACTGGGTACTCGCATCCATCTTCCTTCTTCTGATTCACATCCTCACGATAATTTTGGACTCGGGTATGCCGTTTATGCAGACTTTTTCCCCTGTGGCTTGACCGTGCCTCCTCACCCGTTCGTTCTGGGCTTCTTAATTTGTCGCTGCTGCGTGCTTGCTCACCTACACCCAAAAGCGATTTCTTACCTCCACGCTTATGTGCTCCTCTGCGAGGAGAACCAAATTCGGGCGGAGGCGACCGAATTCGCCCAATTTTTCTCCACAAGGGACGATCCTGATGGCCTGACTATCAAGGCAAAGGCTGGATTTTCCCTTTTCGACTATAAGAAGGCATCTTCCGGATGGAACTGCCGATGGTTCGTCATAATCCCACCACCTGGCCGATTTTTGGGAGTTCCTTACTGCTCTTCAATCCCGAAAGGCCAATTTAGCTGCCCCCCTTCTCCAGCGAAAGACATGCCTATCTAGAAAATCATGAAGACGGTGAGCAGTAAGCAGCCAACGGTCTCTCAATTCTTTACCCCGGCGCACCTGGATTCACTGAAGAAATATCAAAGTAAGTTTTTATTTTGCCCATTCTTACCTAAATCTTTTACCTTTTTACCGCCTGCTTACTTTTCGTGTCGTTTTGGTAGATTTCTTTTCTAGAGGAGACAAGGTGGGGCCTTTCAACAGTTGGAATTTTGTTAACTTTAAAATGGGTGACGAGCAAGTTGACTATTATGCGTCTGTTGATGCGGCCACAAAACTTCTTGGGGATGCTTCTGTTTCTAAGAAAAGACAAAGAGGTGACAGTGATAAGGATCGATCCAGACAGAAGAAAAAGAAGATCATTGAGTCCCTAGTCTGATCGAGCAGTGATTTGCCAGGTACTTGGCACGTGAGTCCAGGGTCTGGACGTCGCGTCTTTCTTCCTCTTACTCCTGGTTCAGGCCTGGGGTCTATCTCTCACCCAGGACAGGAGTCTGGCCATCCGACTCCTGTTTGTGACTTATTTCCTAACTTGGCAGGGTATTTTTCTTCCGATCCGGCCCACGACATTGCTCTGGAAGAGACTGGCCTACGTATTGATCTTTCTGATTTGAAGAAACCTTTTTTTTGTCTTCCTTTTTGCATACTTTTTGCTGACCCTTCCTATCTCAGGTTCTCAAGGCGCACCTATAGCCGTTTCTGACAATGAGGTTGCATCCGGTCCTGCCCCCCCATCGCTGCTGTTCCGGCTTCTAGTACTCAAAAACTCCGGAAGAAAACCGTATCAAAACCGAAGGCTGTCTTAACAGAAATTCCTGAAGTCGAAGGGGGCAGCGAGGCTCTTGGTGCCTCAATTTCATTTGATGTTCATGGGGCCAAGGAGTCAGTGTACGAGAGGGTGAAGGAATACCGACCAGTGCCCGAGAACCCAGAGCTCTGAAGCAAGCAAAGGGAGGACATTACCACCTCTTCCTCCTCTCCACCCCCTCTTGTTCAGGGGAATTTTACCGGTCCTTCTCAGAAGGAGGGATGGTTTTATCATCTTGGACAGCCCCAGCGCAGGATCTCCTTGGACACTGCTCGATATATTGATGCTTGGAAAGAGGCGATTAGGCTGTCTGATCACCCGGATGGGATCTTCGCTACTTCGTCTATCATTACTGCCACTAAGGAGAGGTTGAGGGTCGGGAGCGGGGGAGCCGACGCTATCATGCGTCACTCCCTTCCCTTGGGAGAGGTTTTCAACCTAATGTGGCAAGGGATTTTTTGGGTTAGTACGATCTTTCACCCATTCCTCTATACCCTTCTTGATGCTCTTTAAACCTTTTATGTCTCGTGTCTCTTAGGTAATGTCAATGGCCCAAAGTGCCGAAGTTCAAACTCGAGATCTCCAATCCGACCTACAATATAAGAAGAGTCGAGCCAACAATATTGAAGCTGAGTTGAGGCAAACCCGTTCCTCTCATGATACCTACATCGATCATGTTCATTATGAGATTGACGGCAAGATGAAAGAAAGGACAGACACTCTAAACAAAGAGTGGCGGTCATCCCGTCATGAGTGTGTTCGCCTTCGTGATGAGTATGAGTTGAAGTTAAAGAGCTTGTGGGAAGAGATGTTTGCCCCGAGAAACCAGAATCTTCAAACTGACAATATCTTGAAACAGGTACACCGCAACCCTTCCAGCGAAAAGGACGTCTTGATGCCAGTGCAGGCTTTTTCTGACTTGGAAGTTTTGTTGCGGCAGGTACAAGCTACCCATAAAAGGGAGGTGGACTCCCTTGCTTCAGACAAAGTTTACTTGTCCGACCTGAATGCTGCTCTTGAGAAGGAAGTTGAGTCCCTCGACCTTGATAAAAAGAATTTGACCAGGCAAATTGAGGCTTTGGTAGAAGATAAAGCCAAACTCATTCACGAGCTTACCAACCTGACTGAGGAAAGAGATGCCCTGGATGAGCAGACTCGAGCTGCTTTTGATCAAGAGAAGCAGTCCTTAATGGAAGAAAACATGGCTCTTTCCACCGACAAGGCTGCTCTTGAGGCCGAGAAGGTCTCTCTGGAAGAGAAGGTGAAGGCTTTGGAGGGAATCGTGGCCTTCCTTTAATCTGAGAATGCTAAAGCTCCGGCTAAGAGTGAGTTTTTTATCGTTCTTTTGTCGGCTTTATTCTGTCCTTACATTTTATTCTTTCCGATTTTACTTTTCTTTTCTTTTCAACCAGATTCTGAAAATCTTCTAAGACACGTTGAGAAACTCAGCGACCGCGTTGATAAATTGAATGAGGAACTTTCTGCCATGGGCTCTCACCGTGATATTTATCGACCCCAGGTCCTACAGCTTGAAGAGGAAGTTGCCAAGCATACGGCCTATGCCCGTCAGACCCAAGAGGAGTTGAAGAAGCAGGGCACCATCATTGCCCATTTGAAAAAGGCTTTCGGTTCCCAGAGCCGGAAGATTACTAACGTTTGTCGTCAGACCATTTCCAGGTACTTCTTGAAGAAAGGAGAAGTTTTGGATGACGATTTGTATAGTGAATTGGAGTTTGACAGAGTTTCTCAAAAGAGCAACTTTAGTGAGGATTTTGAGAGGTTCGGCCGTCTCCCTGGTGAAACGTTCTTTGGGCCTGGTCAGGCCTCCTTTCTTCCCCCTGATAGTGGTATGCACCAAGAGGTTGCCGGCTCTCATCAAGCCGTTGGAAGATCTAATTCTCAGGAGAGCGTGTTCCATCCGGTCGAAGGGTCAGCTGCAAAAAATCCTGCTCAAGAATAGACATTTTTAGTAAGACTGGTTTTTAGTGTAGAAGCCTTGTATAGGTGTATTTTGGGTCATGACTTCGGTAATTGTTTAGTGCTTTTGCGTCTGTTACTACTTTTGTACTCTCAATCGGTTTAAATTATTTGTTATGGGCTTGTTTTATATATTTTTTATTTGGCTTTATCCGGAGCAACCGGATTTCCAAATGTTTTGCGTACACCTTTTGTTGTACAAAGGGCTCTTACACCTTTGCTCAGTTTTTACTTTTTAAGAAAGTCCTTAGATATTACATTCTATACCGGTTCATATGATTCTTTCTAGGCACGAAATTTCAAGGCATGATAGCCTGTAGGCACGCTGGGCGGATGGTACATTTCAAGGCATGATAGCTTGTAGGCACGCTGGCCGGATGGTATATTTCAAGGCATGATAGCCTGTAGGCACGCTGGTCGGATGGTACATTTCAAGGCATGATAGCCTGTAGGTACGCTGGCCGGATGGTACATTTCAAGGCATGATAGCCTGTAGGCACGCTGGCCGGATGGTACATTTCAAGGCATGATAGCCTGTAGGCACACTGGCCGGATGGTACATTTCAAGGCATGATAGCCTGTAGGCACACTGGCCGGATAATACATTTCAAGGCATGATAGCCTGTTGGCACGCTGGCCGGATGGTACATTTCAAGGCATGATAGCCTGTAGGCACGCTGGCCGGATGGTACATTTCAAGGCATGATAGCCTGTAGGCACGCTGGCCAGATGGTACATTTCAAGGCATGATAGCCTGTAGGCACGTGGGCCGGATGGTACATTTCAAGAAAAAACTTTGTTCCAAAGAATACCTCATTTTATTGATTTTGTAAAAATGTTTCTACACATAAAACTTTTTAAGGCACTCAGCATGCCAAGAGTGAGGCAATTTGTGTCCTTCACTGTTTTTCAGGCCGTATGAGGCCCGCCCAGTTCACTGTTGTATTATAAATGGTCCCTCCCATTGGGACTCTAATTTCTTTAGCTGTTTTACCTCCCGAAGGACCAGTTCGCCTGGAGCGAAACTTCTTTCTCTTGTTCTTTGGTTAAAGTATCTCTCTACCTTTGCCTTATCTCTTTCCATCCTGACTTGAGCCGTGACTCTAGTTTCTTCAAGTAAGTCAAGGCTGTCTTTTACCCCTTCACTGTTATTCTCCTCATCATAGGATTCCCACCTAATTGATGGGACTATGATCTCAGCTGGAACAATTGCTTCTAGACCATAGGTCAATCTATACGGAGTTTCTCCGGTTGGTCCTTTTTCAGTTGTTCTGTAGGACCAGAGAACCTGAGGTAGCAATTCTGCTCATCTTCCTTTCTTATTGTCCAACTTTCTTTTTATAGCTCTGACGATTTGCCCATTCGCATTTTCTACCTGGCCGTGTGCTTGCGGATGAGCGACCGATGCGAACCTTAGATCGATCTTCCATTCCTCATAGAATGTTCGGAAGCTACTGCAATTGAACTGGGCTCCATTATCTGTTACTATTATCTTTGGGATTCCGAATCTGCAAACCACATACTTCCAAATAAAGTCTTGCGACTTTCTTACGGTAATAGATATTGTTTGCATTGCTTCTATCCATTTGGTGAAGTAATCAATGGCCACATAGATGAATTTGTACCTTCCGGGAGATGCTTCCGGGAAAGGTCCAACAATATCTAATCCCCACATGGCAAATGGAATCGGGGATAGAATGGCTTTTTGCGTGGCTGGGGGATTATGTATTTTGGGCCCGTGTTCCTGACACTTGATACATTTTTGTATGTATTCCTTAGAGTGTTCCCTCATTCTCGGCCAATAGTATCCTAGCCTTAGGATTTTGTGAACTATTGCCCTCTCCCCTTGGTGGTTTCCGCAGGTCCCCTCATGTAGCTCTTCCATGAGCCTTACTCCTTCTTCTATGGTGACACACTTAAGTGCTGGCCTTGCGAATGTCCTTTTGTAGAGCTGTCCTTGCTCTAGGAAGAAAGGTGCGGCCCTTCGCTTTGTTTTTGCTGCCTCTTTTTCATCTTGCGGTAAACTTCCGGTTCGTATGTATTCAATAATGGGCGTCATCCAAGACTTGGTTACTACGTCTGATTCAACGGTGCACATTCGGACTTCCTCCAGACTTAGTTTGCTTTTATTTCCATCCAGACTTTACTAGGCATTCTTTCGGCCATACTGGCCAATTTCGCCAACGCATCAGCTTCTACGTTTTCTGCTCGGGGAAGATGTCTTCACTCGCATTTCTGAAAGTTCACCTTTGTCTCTTGGACTTTGGCCAAGTATTTTCCTAGTTTCTCCTCCTTGACCTCGTAAATATTATCGTTTTGTCGCGCCACCAACATTGAATCTGAGTATATTTCTAATTTTGCATAAGGAACAAAGAAATAAGCTCTATTTTCCTCCTTTTTTGGAGGTTCATGGAAAGTTTATAAGGACACAAATGGAAGCTATTGTTTTATTATATACAAAAAAAAACCTGTTGCCCCCAAGGTAGTGGTGATTTCCAAACCCTGTATGAAAGCCTCATACTCCGCTTCGTTATTTGTTACCTCAAATTGTAACCGGAACGCAAAGTTAAGGGTTCTCCCATCCAACGTTTGAACCACTATTCCAGCTCCAGCCCCAGTCTTGCATCGAGCCCCGTCGACCAGGATGACATGCGGGTTCGTGGGCTCTCTTTGCTTTTGGGCAAAGGTTGTTTCGTTATGAAGTCTGCCAAGGCTTGTGCTTTTATAGCTGCCTGAGGGAGGAAGTGGATTTCATACTGGGTGAGCTCGACAGTCCAACTCACCATTCATCCAGATGCATTTGGGTTGTTTGCTATCTGCTTTAGAGGCCAATTTGTTCTAACGAATATTCGGTGTGGCTGAAAATAGGGCCGGAGTTTTTGAGATGCAACAACTAATCCGAATAGGATCGTTTCAATGTTGGTATATGATAAGTGTGAAATATGAATGGTTTTAGAGGTCTTTAATGCTTAATTTTCATACGCGCATTGATAATATTCCACACTTATCTTATGTTTTCCTTTGGTTTGTTTCTTGTTAAGACTTGATACCTTTTTGTATGCTAAATGCAGAGAAAAGCCAAGAAAACAGTAGATTAACTCACGAGGGTGATGATGCATCAAACGGGGATCAAATTGGAGTCAGAACAAAGAGTTTATAAGGTTTTGAATGTATGTCCGAGCTTGTGTCCGAACATCCAAGCTCGGACGCAAGTCGAAAGTTCGAGTGCTGTTCCTGACGAAGTGTCCGAACTTCAGTCCTAACTTTGAAGTTTGGACATGGTTCGAGAATCATAACGGAGAAAAGTCAAAAATCTGCTCTACGCTGCATGTCCGGACTTGTGTCCGAACATTGAAGTTCGGACACAGGTCGAGATTTTTGAAACTGGAGCGCTCAAAACAATGTGTCCGAACATTGAAGGTCGGACCAATGTTCGGACGCGACTAAATTCTCAACAGAAGTTCGGCGTTTTGAAGGGAAAAGTGGGAGAAACTCTATATAAGTGACCTAATCAGAGGAGAGGGGGTATCACATGACAGATCATTACATCACGACACTTTGACGCTCTTCAAGAACGCTCTCTTCACTCATCTCACTGCATCGACATCAGCTTCACCTTCATCCACATTCATCAAGCGCACCATTGCCATTGTTGAGGAGCGTTGCCAGACGGGAGTCAGTCCACCGTCTTCAACCTTGCGCCAGCAGTCGCCGAGTCTGGAGAATTACTCAATTTGGGAGTTTTTCTTTCCGTAGATGAATTCTCTTTTGATTGTATTCATTCGCTTCTTTGATATGTCTGGCTAGTAGGGATTAACTCTGGGGTAGGGTTGTTCGTGATGGATACAATTTAGTTAGGATTTCTGCAATTTGACTATGGGATTGTAATGGATTGTTTCTAGGTTAATGCTAATCATTCATCTTCTCTATTAAATTTGCGCATTTATAGAGTCGTTTTGCGAATCCTATTAGGATCAGATAAGGTGATTAATAGGAAGTTCAAATTAACCTGGAGATTTGAGCTTTATACCATGAGTTTGATTATTTGATATATGCTGTATGTGTAGACTAGGTCTGAACCTAGTGGGAGTTACGCCCTAGCAATGGACTGTTTGGTTACTTAGTGGAACTTGATTCCTTAGGTGAATTGTAGAGGATTAAGGACTTCGGGACGAAGCCTTTTTAAGGGGGGTAGACTGAAATACCCCTAACCTTTAAAATATAATTAAATGATCTAAGATGATTATTAAACACCTAAATATTATTGGGGAACAATCTAAAAGATCTCAACAAGGCAAAACACGCCTTAAGATCGGTAAAGCCAAAAATGTGCTTTAAGACACCATAAAGGTTGTATGACCCCAAATAGGATCCAAAGTGGATTCCTAAGTATTATAATGAAGCAAGGAACACAATAAAACCATTATCAAGGAGAACTAAGCTCAGGAACACCCTGTGACACAAAAATGTGCGCTAAAACACCTTAAAGCACGTTTTTGTGAGATTGCCTTCTAAATTGATTTTTAATGGGCTTAAAAATTATAATTACCCTTAAATATGATATTTTATCATATTATATCATATTATGAATTTAATTCCAAAAATTTATGAATTTTTACAAATTAATATTAAAATATTAATAAAACCCTAAAGTGGGGCCCACATGAGTCAATATTGACCAAGCATGGTCAATGGTCAATTAATTGACCCATTTGGACCAAGGAAATTGGCTGGAAATAAGGGAGGAGACAGCTTGCAATGATTATGAGACAAATTACTACCTAATACATTTACTTTTTGAAAATAAGCTTACTTTTCAATTATTTCAAATCTTACCCATTCCTTCCTTCTTCCTTGTCCGATCCCATCCTGCCCAGCCGAGTTCCTCCCTTCCGAAGAAGCTCTCAAGTCTGGTTCTTGAGCATGGAAGGAAAACCTAGCTCCTAAGCTCTTAAGGTAAGTGTTTTAATGTCATTTTTAGCCCTTTTTCTTCATCTCTTCACTACCAACACCTAGATTTCGTGGCTCATCAATTCCTATGGCTTATTCTCAGTGTTATAAGGTTAGAACAAGAGCTAAACTCGGTTGAGACCAGTAGAGGGACCAAGGTTGTTCAAATCTACATTTTAAGGTAAAAACATACCTTAAGGATCTCCACTCTTCATACGGTTTCTTTCTTTTGATTTTTATGAGTTTATACACTCATAATATTCATATTTACATATTCATTCAGTTGGTTAGCCATTTGGAGCAAGGGTGACCAAGATCCAAGAGAAATACCCTCTTTTAAGGCATTTTTCCAAGGTAAAACCTAATAACAAGGTAGATTGTTGTGATCTAACTATTTCCTATGTCAATATGGTGGATCTAACACCTTGTGGTGTGTTTGGTTCAGGTCGAAACCACCTAGAACTTCCCTTGCATTTTTAAGGTGATTTTTGCCTTAAATCTTACATTAATTATTTCTTATGGTTAAACTCAAGCTTGGAGTGTAACCATATCTTGTTTTTGTGTATTAAACATGTCTAAATCAAGTGGTGAATTTTCCTACAAGTGACCGAGCCCATACAAGGAATAACCAAGGTATAAACACCTTAAACTTATGATTTTTATAATTTTTAAGCATATATATATATATATATATGGCCGAGAGTGAAATTACATATATAGGTCATATTGACCTAAAAATGGAAAAAATGGCTAAGATAAATTAAGCTAGTCATTTAAGAGATTTAATTAACATAATGGTCAAATTATGACATTATGTGGAAAAATAATTAAACCAAAGTGAGGCCGAAAATATATGCTATATTTTGAGACATTTATTGTGTAATTTATTTTGCAAGTTCAAGGTTGTAATAAGGCCATGTCATTAGGCCATTTTAATTTAAGTTTATAAGCTTATTTAGTTTTATTTATGCTTATAATTAAAATTGGGGCCAATTCGTAATTACTAGGAAATTAGAAAGCCGTGGGCTTAATTTAGAGCAATTTAGGGTTTTTAAATGAATTTAATAAAAATTATAACATTTTATAAAGTTTTGGGTCAAAATTGTAAAAATAGAAAAGTATAGGTTATTATTAGTGATTACCGAAAAATTGGTTCCCATTTGGTATTAGAAGTCAAAGTTGACTATATAGGAGACTTTGACCAAGTTTGGAAAATTTAAGAAATTAAAATACTATCTTATATTAAGATAAGTATTAATTTGTAAAAGATTTAAAAGAGATGGGGCTATAATGTAATTTCCGAAAACTTGGGGTACTAAATGGAGTTTAGTACAAACCTTATGTTATTAGGAACTTTTAGAAATTTATTTGGTTAAATTTGGAGTTTATATGAATTATATAAGTATAATATATGGTATTTTATAACATTGTTACAAATGGGTAACAAAGGGGTAAAAACCGAGATTTAAAGGAAGTATAAGGTTAGGAATAATATTTATAACCTTTTGGTATAGTTTGCTAATTTTTGGAATGGTATAAAAGGTTTTATAAAGATATGTGTATAATATATAGTTGTAATGAAATTAGAAAACTATGTATTATAAATTGGGAAGATTTGTGATTTATAGAAGTTTAGTTTTAGTAGAACAATTTCCCTGTTTGCAAAGTGGCGCAGTTGCCGGGGACTTGACTTTGTCTAGTCCTTTGCCCTAGTTGTCAATTGTTTTTACTTTATTTTATTTGCGCTATTTATTTCCTCTTTTTTTAATTCGATTATAGTTTTAATTCTGCATTTGCTAGTTTTGTTTTAATTTTTATTATAGTTTTGAATTTATTTCGTTTGAACAATTGTGTTTTATTTTACATTCATCATATTCGTAGTTGTTTATACGCATTTTAATTTGTTTTGTTTTGTTTTCACTATTTTCTTAACTCTATCTTACATTCAATATAATTGCAGTTCGTTTTGTTATTTGTTAATTAGACATTTTATCATTTATCAGTTTGTTCATTCTTGTTCATACCAGTACTAACTTAAAATTTCGTGTTTTATTTGTGTAAACTGTGCAGGTGTTTGGTGAATGCACGGTACCCGATCTCGAGGCCTACCAAGATTTAATTAGAACCCAGAGATAAACGTTACGCTCGCCGGGCAAGAAGAGCACTTACCTTCACCATGGCTGCTAAACGGACCAGCGAATAATGAGCAAGCCACATTGGGAAGAATTAATCGCCCGCCAGCTGCTCCTAGAAGAGGACCTCTGACTCTACCAAATCTCACAACAGAGTTAACAGCAGAATGGGAAAAACTAAAACCAAGCCATCAAACAAATGCTGTCAGGAATCACCCTGCAGGGACCTTTTTAGGCGCAGACCCAGCTGATGCGCTCGACCATGTCCATCGTTTCCTAGTTCATCTGGATTCGTTGGGGATGTCTCAAGGGCTAGAGGAGTTTGCTCGGCTGTGTTTATTCCAGCACAGTATATCAGGGGAAGCATCAAAGTGGTTCCATCGTCTACCACCAGGTATCATCACTACCTGGGAGCTGATGACATAAAGGTTTTACGATAAGTACATCCCCATCTCCAGGACCAGACAGATGATCGCTGACCTGACCGCCTTCAGACAGTCCGGTAGTGAGACAGTCTGCGAAGCCTGGGATATATTCAAGGAGCTGCTCCGCCAATGCCCTCATCACGGTCAGACCACAACATCTTTGGCCAGGGGTTCTTCCAAGGGCTAAGAGATGAGCATAGAGGTGAGGTCAGAGCTGCACTAGGGGGAAATCTACTTGCTAAAAGCGGAGAAGAGTTTATGTCAGCTATGGAGTCCTACTGCGAGGAGCTCCGCCAGTGGAGCAACAGTGGTGGAAGAGTTTTCACAGTTGGTCAGACTTCCTCTCGGACTCCAGACCCTATGATGGAGCAAATTGCTGCTGAGCAGGCCCATTTAAGTCCACAAGTGGGTAACATGGCGAAGATGCTCGAGCAGCTCACTATGGGACAAACATCTGTGCAAAACTGTCAATAAGGTGTCTACTGGTTCCAGTGAGGTCTGCTATTCTCAGTGCGGAGACAGCCATGAGTACGAGGACTGCCCAATGGTTGTTGAGATGAGGCAGACCGAGGAGGCGCATGCAATTGGTCAGTACAACAGGCAGCCTTGGATGCAGAATCAGCACCCACACCGAGGTACAAAAATCCGAATAATCCCTCAACTCACATCAGATGCAGCCTCAGAGGGCGAATCAGGGAGGACCACCCAGCTTTGCTAGGCCTCAGTACAGTCAGTTCAGGCCATAATAGTCTCAAGCTCAGTAACCATCATTGAGCTCAAACAATACCAATCTGAAGGAGATGGTGGATAAGCTGATGGCTTCTCAGGAGCAGCAAACAGTATAAATCAGAATCTGGCAGCTGGTCAGCAAAAACTAGAGAACGCCATGGTGGAGATGCAGGGAACAATGAGTTAGTTGACTCAGTTCCTCTTACAGCAGAGACCTTCTGAATCACTGCCTTCCCAACCAGACCCCAATCCTAAGGAGCAGTTGAAGGCAGTGTCGGTCTCAGAACCAGTGGTGGCTGAGGACTGTGAGATTCTGGAGAGATAGCAGCAGTTACCTTAAGAAGTGGGAAGCAGTTGATAAATAAAGATCAAGTGGCTGAGGACCAAGCTGGCGAAGAGACCGGTCTTCCTTTTTCTAGCACTGGTGCACCGTCAGGGCCTCCAGCCCCTCCTGAGGTAGTTGTTGAGGAGACCCAGGCTCCTATCTCTTCCCCTTCTCATACTTTGATTGCAAAAAAATCCAAGGATAAGGTGGTTCCTAAGGAACTTCCTTTTCCTAATAGATTGAAAGAAAAAGAACTTGATGATCAATTTGGGAAATTTTTGAGTGTGTTTTCTAAGCTTACTAACAATATTCCCTTGAATGATGCTATCAAGCAGATGCCTAATTATGCTCGCTTTGTGAAGGATTTGATTTCTAACAAGCGAAAGTTTAAGGAGAGTGAGATCGTTCAGCTGACAGAGACATGCTCTGCAGCCATCTAGCAGAAGCTCCCTCCAAAGTGTGGAGATCCAGGGCATCCCATCATCCCTTGCACCATTGGAGACATGGACTGTGGGTTTGGACTCTGCGACCTTGGAGCGAGTATAAATTTGATGCCTTATTCAATGTTTAGGAAGCTTCATGTTGGTGAGCTTGTCCCAATTAATTTTAACTTACAATTAGCTGATCGTTCTTCAATCAAACCTCGTGGTATGGTTGAGAATGTTGTGGTAGGTGTTGGTAACTTCTTCTTCCCTGCTGATTTTGTCATTCTTGATATGGATGAGGATGTTGAAGTGCCATTGATTTTGGGTCGACCGTTCCTGCGAACTGCTAAAACTGTCATTGATGTTGACAAAGGAAAGATCACCCTTAAGTTTAATAATGAGGAACTCAGTTTTGATATCACTAAGATGATGAGAACAAATGCTTCTTCTCATGCTGTGCTTGATAAGTGTCTAAATGAGCATGTTTTATGGGTGTATTTCATATTTATATCAGCACTTTTTCTGCTCATTTCTCACTTATCGTATGTTTTTCCTCTTGTTTATGTTTTATTGGTTATCTCACAAATTTATTGGTTAAACATGAGGAAAACCAAGCTGGAAGCAAAGTAGACAAAGAGACGAACGCATAGACGCAAACGGCTCGGAAAACGAACTTTTAACGAAGAATCTGGAGCCGGTTGAAGATTGCAGGAAAATTACAATACACCGGTATATATATATAATATCGCAGAACAATCAGTATTAATCACGTACTTGTCCGCCCAAACAAAGGAGGACAGAGACGTGAGACATCCACCCAAAACAAGGCGGACACAAAGGAGGACAGAGATGTGAGACGTCCGCCCAAAGAAAGGAGGACACGGAAGCGGACAAGTGGCGGACAGAAAGACTCATAGAGACGTCCGCCCAAAACAAGGCGGACACAAGGGCGGACAGAAGACATAGGCGCGAACGTGATAGAGACGTCCGCATAACCAGGGGCGGACAACAAGGCGGACGCATGTAAATTCCCAGATCCAGACGCGACAGTTTATCTTCTTCCTTCGGCGCCTACAGACAGCAATATCAGTCAGCGGCCGACAGTCCTGAAAATCCTCACGCGTTCTGCAACTTATCCATCTACTCCATCAACTGGCACCTCCCTTATCTTGTTCACCACTAGCACACGTGATCCAGCCTGTCTCTTCCTTCTCATTCCTTCCTCTTCTTCTCCTTCTCCTATAAAAACCCACGAGCCTTCTGCTCAAATAATTTCAATTCCTTCCGGCCAGTAAATAATCCATCGCTCACACCTACGATCCATTCCATCTTCTATCCCCCACTTCTCCATTTTATTTCTTTCTTCATCAGCCTTATGCTGTTAGTTTCTAGAGAACCAACGAAGGAATCGATTGTCTGTTCGTTCTTCTTCATTGGTTCCGACTATGTTATTTCTTATGTTTGTTTTACTGTATAATTATGTCTGAGTAATAAACTTAGCTTCCCGGGTTGGAAGCGAGCCTGTTTAATATAATTATTTTATGTAAGCTTTCCAGTATAATTTATCTAATCAGTATTTTGATTCTTGTCCTTAATGCGCTTTAATTCTCTTGTACAATTATTAAAGTGATATTTGTAGTTCTTTGTTAAAATGCAGCGCTGAGGCAAGGTTCTAGACACAGGAAGTCAAATGGGTTAACGACTAGAAGCGAGTTTCTCACCGTATAGGTTAATCTATCTCCAATAGGGATTATTAAAAATGCGATTAATTTATTAATAACTTGAACAAGGGATTGCGCTTGTTGTTTAAATTAATCAGGGTTTATTAGACAGGGAACGGTCAATAAACTAATTAAGATTCTTGAGTTTTGCTAAAGTGGGAAAGTTATATTATAAATTAAAAATAAAATAGGTGAGCAGAGTAACCCAGGATGCTTCTTAAAAACACAAAAATATTATAATTTCTATTTCTTTTCTGTTTTAATTAATTATTTTTATTATTGTCTTATGAGTTAGCTGATAATCATTTCCTTCAAAAAGATAAAATCTGTTTATAGAAATCTCAGTCAATTTATTATACTATCAGTTATCCACAGCGAGGTCCCCAAGAGTACGACAACCCACATTTCCACTATTCCGCAAAACGATAGGTACACTGCCTAGGTTGAAGAAGTAGTCACATATTTCTCCAACAAGTTTTTGGCGCCGTTGCCGGGGACCTCCGGCAAGGTTAATTGATAATTTTTAATTTGATTGAGATATCTGTTTAATTTTGTTTATATCTGTTTTATTTTATTTTTTCTCACTTTATTTAATTTTAATTTTACTTACCTTTTATTTTAGCATTTTCTTTTTTTTTTTATTTCGTATTTAGTTTTTCTATTTAGTTAATTTTTGTTTTTGTATTTCTTTTCTATTTTTAGTTCTATTCTACTTGGTATTTTTATTTTTGTTTTTGTAGGATAGTTACTGATTATGGAGAGCGGCGACGATGAGGTGAGAAGGTTGTTGATCAATTTGGAATGGACTCACATGCAAGAGGAGATGTCCTCATATCAAAGGTTGGTCAAGGATTATCAATTACCTCAACAGTCAAATCGAGAGCCGTATTGGTGGGAAGTCGACCAGGCTAATACACAGTACCAAGAAGCTCAGTTGGGATACTGCTACTTTAATCAGAATGAACAGCAATCTACACAAGGGCTAGACGAATTCCTCCCGAGTCAGACCAAGCCGCTAGAAGAGATTCCAGTGGTGAGTCCAATGAGTGAAGATCGATTCGAGCCAGATATTATTGAAGCTACAAGTTCTGATGAGGAGATAAAGAAACTTATCAGGACATTTTTCTCCGACGCCGAGTTGGAGCAAATCTCTGAAAGTTGCAATTCTCCTCCACATCCATCCCCAGCACAAGAGGAGCAATTGAAGATATTTTGTGTGAGCCTCATCAACCGGAAGAGGATATATATATTCTCAAATCTGAGGAGAAAACGCTACCACCAGTCTCTCATCAACTCTCACCCTGCCTCCATAAGCCTCAACAACAAGAGGAGGATGTTTACATCCTCCAATTTGAGGAAAAAAAGTCATCACCACCTGGTCTCCTGTTGGAATTCTGTTACCGGCAATACCTCCTCAAACACCAGGTTTTGTGGAGTATTTATTTTCCTATTTTATTTGCCGAGTTAACGTTCTGTTTGCTCCAGGTGGTTTGCTTTTAATTACTGCTAACTTCGTTTTCCTGGCGAAGCTGTTGTCTACTTTTATTTTTGATCCAGGATAACGAAGCGGGAGTCTAGCCAAAGACTATAAATACGGGCAGCTTACTGGGAGGCAACCCAGTGGTTAAATTAATTTCCCTACTATTTTTGTTTTATGTTTTGTCTTTCATATTATTCCTATATATGTTTTATAAATAAAAAAGAGAGGAGAGAGAACGAGGAGAATTAACTTGAGTTCTTCTGGCTGTTTAGAATATTTATTACAGGAACATCTTGCACATTTCTACAGCTGAACTCAAGTGTGGGGGAGCTCTGTCTAAACATTCTGCGAACTCTGGGGAGTACATTCTCTTTGCTTTGCACTTCAAATTTTACATACTCCCTACTGCTTTGAATTGTGTGAGGTACTCTGATAGATTGCATGTCCTCGTCAATTTAATTCTTCCTACGCAATGAGGACATTGCTCCTATCTAAGTGTGGGGGAGGACTCACTTCTGTATCACTCGTCTTAAGTCTCTCTTAAATTGACACATTGCTTAAAATGCTTAATCTCTCTGCTTATCTTGCGTTTTCCCAAATCAATATCGTGGACCCTTTATATGTGGGTTGTTCTCTTTAAAAATAAATACTGTTATGAACTGTGGGATAAATGGTACAAATTTTAAAAAAATTTGATTACTTTTGAGGAGCATTTTTTATGCAGTGTGACCAAATGATCTGCAATGGTTGGATTTTTATTGCTTAGGGATTCCTTCTGTCTTCTTTCTTAGGGATTGCTAAGGGGTGCTTCTCTGTTAAAAAGAAAAAATATTTAATAATAACAATGGACTTGCGAGACACCATTGGTAACCAACAAATGAGAGTTGAGTGTTCTTAAATACAAAGGCTTAATGCCTACATATTATCTTCTCATCTCTTATGCAAAAGTGAAACAAATGCATAAATCTATTTTTCCTTTTGTTTTCTCCTCAGTGCCCATTCTTGAGAGAAGTTGGCCGTGGTAAAAGTTCTCAAAGTCACCTTAACTGAGAAACATTGAAGTACTCCGGATCATACCCCGAAACTCTAATTTTTATTTTTACCCTAAGCACACCTATGCCACCAGTAGTTGATGGATCACACTCCTCGAAAAGTTTAAAAATCATGTTTATCCTACCCTTCATAATAATATTTGTTAATATTGAGCATTCCCTACTTGCTTGGGTACATGGTTTTGCTTGAGGACAAGCAAAAGGTAAGTGTGGGGGTGTGATAAGTGTCTAAATGAGCATGTTTTATGGGTGTATTTCATTATTATATCAGCACTTTTTCTGCTCATTTCTCACTTATCGTATGTTTTTCCTCTAGTTTATGTTTTATTGGTTATCTCACAAATTTATTGGTTAAACATGAGGAAAACCAAGCTGGAAGCAAAGTAGACAAAGAGACGAACGCATAGACGCAAACGGCTCGGAAAACGGACGTATAACGAAGAATCTGGAGCCGGTTGAAGATTGTAGGAAAAATTACAATACACCGGTATATATATAATATCGCAGAACATCAATATTAATCACGTACTTGTCCGCCCAAACAAAGGAGGACAGAGACGTGAGACGTCCGCCCAAAACAAGGCGGACACAAAGGAGGACAGGGACATGAGACGTCCGCCTAAAGAAAGGTGGACACAAGCGTGGACAGAAACGTGGACGTGAGACGTCCGCCCAAAGAAAGGAGGACACGGAGGCGGACAAGTGGCGGACAGAGAGACTCATAGAGACGTCTGCCCAAAACAAGGCGGACAGAAGACATAGGCGCGAACTTGATAGAGACGTCCGCCTAACAAAGGGCGGACAAGTGGGGACAAGCATAGAGACGTCCGCATAACCAGGGGCGGACAACAAGGCGGACGCATGTAAATTCCCAGATCCAGACGCGACAGTTTATCTTCTTCCTTCGGCGCCTACAGACAGCAATATCAGTCAGCGGCCGACAGTCCTGAAAATCCTCACGCGTTCTGCAACTTATCCATCTACTCCATCAACTGGCACCTCCCTTATCTTGTTCACCCACTAGCACGCGTGATCCAGCCTGTCTCTTCCTTCTCCTTCCTTCCTCTTCTTCTCCTTCTCCTATAAAAACCCTCGAGCCTTCTGCTCAAATAATTTCAATTCCTTCCGGCCAGTAAATAATCCATCGCTCACACCTATTATCCATTCCATCTTCTTATCCCCCACTTCTCCATTTTATTTTCTTTCTTCATCAGCCTTATGTTGTTAGTTTCTAGAGAACCAACGAAGGAATCGATTGTCTGTTCGTTCTTCTTCGTTGGTTCCGACTATGTTATTTCTTATGTTTGTTTTACTGTATAATTATGTCTGAGTAATAAACTTAGCTTCCCGGGTTGGAAGCGAGCCTGTTTAATATAATTATTTTATGTAAGCTTTCCAGTATAATTTATCTAAGCAGTATTTTGATTCTTGTCCTTAATGCGCTTAATTCTCTTGTACAATTAAAGTGATATTTGTAGTTCTTTGTTAAACTGCAGCGCTGAGACAAGGTTCTAGACACAGGAAGTCAAATGGGTTAACGACTAGAAGTGAGTTTCTCGCCGTATAGGTTAATCTATCTCCAATAGGGATTATTAATAATGCGATTAATTTATTAATAACTTGAACAAGGGATTGCGCTTGTTGTTTAAATTAATCAGGGTTTATTAGACAGGGAACGGTCAATAAACTAATTAAGATTCTTGAGTTTATTGCTAAAGTGTGAAAGTTATATTAATATAATTAAATAAAATAGGTGAGCAGAGTAACCCGGGATGCTTCTTAAAAACACAAAAAGATTTATAATTTCTATTTCTTTTCTGTTTTAATTAATTATTTTTATTATTGTCTTATGAGTTAGCTGATAATCATTTCCTTCAAAAAGATAAAATTTGTTTATAGAAATCTCAGTCAATTTATTATACTATCAGTTATCCACAGCGAGGTCCCCAAGAGTACGACAACCCACATTTCCACTATTCCGCAAAACGATAGGTACACTTCCTAGGTTGAAGAAGTAGTCACATATTTCTCCAACAGTGCTTTCAGTTGATGTTGATTGTTCTGATGATTATGATGCTTTTGTTGCTAAAAATGCTGACGACTCTTCTTTCTTGCTTGAGAATTCTGATTTGCTAGAGCAGGTGTTATGCCACTCAATTGAGGATGATAAGGAGAGCATTGAGGTAGCTAGTGTTGTCCAGCAGCTTAACCAGGGTCGAACCTACTTTCGCCCTTATGCTCCTCTTGTGGAGCCACTGGACAGGCCTACTCAGAGGCTCGTTCCTTCAATAGAGAAGCCCCCTACTCTTGAACTCAAAACTCTCCCTTCAAATCTTAAGTATCCTTTCTTGGCAGAGGGTAGCGCCCTGCCTGTTATTATTTCTTCATCTTTGTCTGTTTCACGGAAAGCAGACTTCTGGAGGTGTTAAGAAGGCACAAGGGAGCTTTGGGGTGGTCAGTGGCAGATATTAAAGGGATTAGTCCAGGGTTCTGCACTCATCGAATTTACATGGAAGATAGTGTCAAGCCAGTGAGGCAGCCCCAGAGGAGATTAAACCCAAACCTGAAAGAAGTAGTGAAAGCTGAAGTTTTGAAGCTTTTGGATGCAGGCATCATTTATCCCATCTCCGATAGCCACTAGGTTTCTCCTGTGCAAGTTGTTCCCAAGAAAGGGGGAATAGTTGCAGTGCCCAATGAGAAAGGTGAATTGGTGCCTCAGAGACAAACCACTGGCTGGAGGATGTGCATCGATTATCGGCGCTTGAATGAAGCCACAAGGAAGGACCACTTCCCGCTACCGTTTATTGATCAAATGTTGGAGCGGCTAGCTGGGCAAGAGTTCTACTGCTTCCTTGATGGATACAGTGGTTATTTTCAGATTCCCATTACGCCAGAGGATCAGGAGAAGACCACCTTCACCTGCCCTTATGGTACTTTTGCATATAGGATGATGCCCTTTGGTCTTTGCGACGCTCCAAGCCACATTTCAGCGATGTATGATGGCGATTTTTAATGATTTTATTGAGAAGAGCATAGAAGTTTTCATGGATGACTTCTCTGTGTATGGCCAGAGTTTTGATGTGTGTCTAGATCAGCTGGATCAAATACTAGGCAGATGTGAGGAGACCCATCTGGTTTTGAATTGGGAGAAGTGCCATTTCATGGTACATGAAGGTATAGTGCTTGGACACAGGGTCTCCAAAGATGGTATTCAGGTGGACAAGGCTAAGGTGGAGGTCATTGAGGGGTTGCCTCCTCCCACTTCAGTTAAGGGTGTTAGATCTTTTCAGGGTCACGCAGGGTTCTATAGAAGGTTCATCCAGGACTTTTCCAAAATTGCTAAGCCCTTGTCTGATCTTCTGCAGAAAGATGTGAAAATTTCAGTTCTCAGAGGAGTGTTTGAAAGCCTTTCAAAATATCAAGAGTAAGCTCATTTCTGCCCCTATTGTGGTTCCTCCTGATTGGTCTCTACCTTTTGAGGTCATGACAAATGATAGTGATTTTGCTGTTGGTGCTGCGCTCTGTCAGAGGAAGGATAAATTTTGAGGGTTTCACTTATGCAAGTAAGACTCTATCAGAAGCTCAAAAGAATTACACCACTACTGAAAATGAGCTACTTGCGGTGGTGTTTTCTCTTGATAAGTTCAGGCCCTATTTGCTGGGAAGTAAAGTAATTGCGCACACCGATCACTCTGCTTTGAAGTACCTATTCCAAAAGAATGATTCTAAGCCCAGACTCCTGAGATGGATCTTGCTTCTCCAAGAGTTAGACTTGGAAGTTGTTGATAAGCAAGAAAAGCAGAATGGAGTTGCAGATCATCTGTCTAGGCTTGAGACTCCAGATGAAGGGGTCCCCATAAATGAATTCTTCCCTGATGAAACAGTCTTTGTAATTGGGAAAGTTAAAGAGCCATGGTATGCTGACCTGGCTAAATATCTTGGCTCTGGTTTGATTCCCCATGATCTAAGCTACAACCGGAGGAAGAAGTTTCTTTCTGAAGCCCGTCATTATGTTTGGGAGGACCCCTATCTCTTTAGAGTGTGTGCTAATGGTTTAATTAGAAGGTGTCTCCCCGATGAAGAAGTTGACAGTGTGATTGAGTTCTGCCATTCTCGAGAGGCAGGTGGTCACCATGGTCCTACTAGGACAGCTGCTAAGGTGTTAGAGTGTGGTTTCTATTGGCCCACTCTACACAAGGATGTCCACCGCTTCTGCTCTCACTGTGATAACTGCCAGAGGATGGGGAACATTTCAAGAAGGCATGAGATGCCTCAGAAGGGAATCCTTGAAGTTGAGCTATTTGATGTCTGGGGTATTGACTTTACTGGCCCATCACTACTGGAAAAAAAAGAATAAACAATGCCGTTTTGAAAACGGTTATATTTGTAAATCTTTTTTTTTTAGCATTTTATAGAACGATTATAATGTAAGGCATTGTATTTATGGTTTAGGCCGGACATTTTAAAGAACGCGTCACTTAGGAAGCGTTCTTTATTGTATCGCGCCCAAAGACAAAAAAAAAACGCTTGGAAAATAAGAGTTCTTTATATGAAACATATAAAGAACGCTTCTCGTATAAAGCGTTTTTTTGTCTCTGGAACGCTCAACATAAAGAACGCTTCCGTTTAGAAGCGTTTTTTAAGTTTTTTGTCTCTCAGCATAAAAAACGCTTTTGAATTGAAGCATTTTTTATGTTGCCTGAATAATTTCACAAAAATTTAATCTCTCCCGCGCGTAACCCTCAAGAGCTAGCTACCTCTCTCACGACTGAGCTCACGTACGGTACCCCGGCCAGAACACCGTCCTAGCTACTGCGCCATCGCCGCCACTGCCGTTGCCGCCACTGTCGCGTCGTCCGTGCCGCCGCCACCGCTTTCCGGCCGGCCGTCTCTCGCGCCTGCTACGCGTTGATTTCTCCCGGTATTTGTGCCCTGATGATCATCGATCGATCGACCCAAATATGCATGCCTAGCTGTCGATCGCCTCTGTTTCGGTAATTCATCAAATCTGCGAACTGTACAGGAACATATATATTTCTGCTCTTTCACTATTATTAATTTTGCAACCTGCTATCGAACAGGAACATACATGCCCGTCGCCTCAGTACATACGTATATCATCTCCAGTAATTAGTTTTACAACCCAACTGGCGTAATATGATCCATGCTCTATCGCCTATATTCTTGATTCTGCTGGAGGTAATTTTGCTAACCAAACTGAACGATTAATGTGTTTAATTATTAGGATTAAGTGCATGTTTGGGATTAATTAATTTTGCAAACCGGATTAAACTGTCGCGAGCTGATTTTTGGTAGTATATACTTGCTGGTTGTGTCCAAATGGACTTGAGATTAATATGTTATTAGGCGAAAAATATAAGTGTTTGGGCATACAAATTAATATAGCCACGTAGTTATGGTGAAATTTTGCAAAACCAAACTGAGGAAGATACATGCTCTGTTTGAGATTAATGTGTTTATTAGGATTAAGTGTATTTGGGATTAATTTTGCAAAAACTGTCGCCTCTTGTACATGCTCTATTGTGGTGAAACCCTATATTTTAAGGGGGGATTCTATCGGATTTCCCAGAAAATTTTGTCAAAGTATTGAATTATTGATTCGAAATGTAATTATTCTTGTGTACAAACTATCTTCTGCAGGCATTGGTAGTAACTTTCATTGTCACACCTCATACGGGCTGGTTGATTGAAGTATAGCAATATTCACATCAGGACTAAGCAGACTACTAGGTTAGTTTATAATTTTTCTCTAATTACTTCTTAATTGTTCATATAGTGTTTCTCTGAATAGCTATATATTAAATGACTATATATGACTTATGTATGACACTGACTATATTTATGTAATGATATTGTGCAGATTATGGATGCCAACGATCATGAGATGCTCCTACAATATGATGAGGATATGGAGATGGAGATAGATGCAGAGATGCAGTTAACGGAGCGTACACAGATTGTCGTTGCCGCTGATCAGCCTACGACCTCTCAGGACCCTCCTACGACCTCTCAGGGCCCTCCACGAAAGACACGAGGACCGTCACGTGGTCTAAATGAGAAGAAGAGAGTGGCATGATTGATCTGGTGGGGATAGGTATATGTTACACCTATATGTTATTCTGTCTTATTTTTTCATATATATAGATATTTGTACATTTATACGTAGTACTATATATATTACGTATGACTAACATATATACTGTTAATATTACAGGTATCTTAGACCCACTGGCGCGTCTAAGAAGAAGTTTGCCAGCGCCATGGGTCGATTGGTTAAGACCCATTGCTGTATCAACAAAAACTGGAGGAACCAAGATCTGGAAATAAAGAACATCATGTGGACGAGCTTGAAGAAGAAGTACCTGATCCCAGATGAAGCATATGATAAAGTGTTGTCACTGCTTTCTTTGCGTATGCGAGCGTTCAAAAATAGGCTGGTGGCTGGTTGGATCAATACGGACAACCCGAAGCAGGTGCCTCCCTATGAGCTGTACGCTGGCATGATCACTGAGGAGGAGTGGAAGGAATTCTATGAAGCACATATCACCCCTGAGTTCAGGGTACGTAATTGTTTTCATAGATTAACTTTTAAGTTTATGTTGTTAATATAAAAGGATAAAGTTAAAATGAATTGTATTAATTCTTTCCACAGGCAGTTCCGGAAAAAGCCCGACAAAATCGCTTGAAATATTAGAATCCACACTACATGGGCCGAGCTGGGTACGCGGGGCGTATACCAGGCTGGATTGAAAAGGGTTATTGAAGCGTGTGTGTGAGGAGGCACAATTGAGCCGATTCAGAGTCCGGATGAGGTGAATCAGGCACAAGCATACATGCTTGGCCACCAATTAGAGAAGGACGGCGAAATGTATTATCCGCGGAAGGAGACTGCAGACTTAGCTGCAAAAATTGTGAGTGTCCTGAGTAATATTTAATAGTTTATAAATTTTTCTTACAATTTATGTATGTTTTATTTATTTGATCTAATTCATAATTTACATGTTTTTTTTGCGTGTACAAGACTGCAGAGGGTGCTTATTCTTTTCTTGGCCAGCCTCATAGTCAGGATGATCCATTGAACAAAGCGCTTGGCAAGAAGGATTACCCTGGGAGAGTTCGAGGATTTGGATCCGCAGTGCGTCAGCGAGATGTTTTTCCGCGCTCCCAGCGGATGGGGAGAGAGGAAGAAATGAGGGACATCGAAAGGAAGTTGTCACAACAATTCCAATCTGATTTGCAGCAGCAGTTGCAACAAATGGAAGCAAGATTGATGCAACAGCTGAGTCAGGGGCATCAATCTTCCAGCTCATCAGTGTATGCCCTGCACCCGTTTCCACCCCTGCACCTACTTCCACCCCTGCCAGCTTCCCCTGCACCTGCTTCCACCCCTGTACCGTCTCAGGTTTCTCATTCTTACACTGTACCTGCACCTTCTGATCCATTCCCATATGCCAAGCTTCAGGTATGTGTGAATTTCAGTGGTTTGTCGTTATTTATTTTTTCAATTAATCAAAAGTATGCATGTTGCAATGTATATATATATGAATCTAATTGTTTTTGTTCGTTTATTAGGAAACCAAAAAGTGTCATCTTCTACACATCAATGAACATGGCACCTTTATGGTTGCATTAGGCACAATTCTACAGACTGATTCGGCGTCACTATGTCATTTTAAGCGAGTTCCGCCCTGGTACGTCCGTGTGTTCGTAGACAGTGTCTGTCAAGGCTGTGATACCATTCCACTACCGATGGAGTGGAATGGTTGGAGCACTGTCATTGAAGCACGTGGCTCACAAGTACCGTGGCCTTGCAATCTGGTGGATTTATCTGATAGTACGGTAAGCAAAAGAACTTAAATTTGTTTACTAATTAACATTCCATATATAACTACAGTTTTGGGAATAGTTTCCTAACGTATACTAACTTGTCATTTCTTAGGCACTTGTTCCTATTGCTGACAAAGGTAAGCAAGTCTGTGCGTCGAAAGGAAAGGGACCATCGGGTCAGCAGGATGATCACTACATCAGTCCACTTCGAAAAGATTTCATTCTTCCCCAAAATTTGGTGAATACACTGCGAAAGCGTCAGCAGGTCTTATATAACATGATACTCGGGAAGGGTAATGATTTCATTCAGTTCATCCTTAAGGTTCCAGCGTATGTGTTCCACAACGAACAATCCCAGGAGTTGCTGATCAGTATTAGAGATGTCAAGGAGCTGTGCTTGGTGATATGCTGAACATCTCGGTGATTCAATCGTACTGCTTGTAAGTATCACATTTTTTCTCTCTCAAAGATAATAGTAAGTTTTATGTATAATTTTAATTTAATGCCTTTGTCATCAAAGGCCCTTACTATCGAGGCTAGCGTCAAACAAAATGGCAAATACGATCACCTTCCTATGTCCACAAATCGTGTATGCCGATGAAGCTACGAGAGACGGTGTTGCGTGTCAGAGCCATGTGCGCAATGCCATAATTGCGGCGGTTACCAGGAAAAGCCGATTTGTGCTCATACCATATCATCAGATGTAAGCGTGCTTGACCACCTTATGCGTTTGTCTTTATTGTTTTATATTAACTCATATATATTTCGAAGCTGAAGTTGATTTGTTGTTGTTTGTACTTGTAGCAATCATTGGTTGTTGTTAGTGGTTTGTACTTACTCATCACGTTGTATAGTGATTGACCCTATAAAAGGAATTTGGAACATCACCATTTATGCTCTGTTGACAAAGTAAGTAAATAGTGCATATTTTCATTTCACAAATAAAATTTTAAACTTTTTTTATTTCTTGTCACTTAAATGCTTGTTTTAATTAATTTCAGTGGTTTTAGAGAAGGTATGTGCTGTGCCGGGCAAAGGAATTGTCCTTTGAGTGTACATTATTTGAAAAAGGTAAAAAAACATTCTATTTACTCATGCATACGTATATATACTTTGTATATTAGTGTGTATATATATAATTAATAATATAATTTTATTGAAAATAGTGTCCCAGGCAACCGGATAGCAGCAGTTGTGGATATTTTGTGACGATACATGTACGAAATCGTGTCCAACATCGATAAAGTCCGCAATGTCAATGAAGTACGTATTATAAGTCTTGTGTTTGAATTAGTAATTTAACTGTTTGTGCATGGTTGGATATGTTTAAATGGTGTACTTAATTTTTTAATTCTTGCGTGCAGCTTACTGACTTCTTCGAAAAACAAGGAGCTACTTATTCACTTGCCGATCTAGAGTTTGTCAAGGATCACATGTGCGCTTACTGGACGAAATCAATAGCTTATGATGATGAAGATCAGCAGAAGTCATGAGTACGCGCTGCAGCTATTTCTTTTCTTCTTTGAAGTTGTGTCTGAACTGAACCAATTTGCACCTGTAAATGCAGTTTGTTCCCCATGAGTTCAACTACACTTGCATTGTGTTGAAAAATGAAGTTTCTTGCATTATCAAATTTCTACAGTTGCAGTACAAACATAAGTACTTAGTAGCTAGCTTCCATCTGTGTTTGGATTTTAATTGTAATTAAGTTTTGTCTGCATGTTTGGTAATACTAGCAAATCTCTATTAATTTGGTACTAATATATACTAGCTGATTAATTTGTTGCAATTGGACTGGGATCTGATGTGTTTTGCTGTAAATTGAATTCATATAGATTTAATTTCTCTGTTACAGTTTGTTGTGATGGATTCTGCTGTGTTGAAAATGCAACAATGCATTGATCTGATGTAATGATATATCTGTAGCATTTGTTGGAACAGGGATTTCTGAAAAAAAAATTTATAAAAAGGAAGATATAAAGAACGCTTATGCATATAAGCGTTCTTTAAACTCTCCCGCCAACCATTATAAGAAACGCTTATCACATATAAGCGTTGTTTTTGTCTAAGCATAAAGAACGCTTTCTAGGCTAAAACGTTTTTTATGTTGTCATCTTTCTCGCATTATAAAGAACGCTTTGCAAATAAGCGTTCTTTAAAGATAGTATAAAGAACGCTTTGGAAGCGTCATTTAAAATGTTAGTTCATTTGCGTCGCTCGAATAAACTGCGCTTTATAAACGTCTATATGTCCAATTTAGCGTTGTTTATTCCTTTTTTTCCAGCAGTGCATTTCCTTCTTCTCATGGAAACCACTACATCCTTGTTGCTGTAGATTTTGTTTCCAAGTGGGTCGAAGCAATCCCCTGCCCTTCTACTGATGCTAAAACTGTGTGAAATTCTTGAAGAAAAACATCTTTACTAGATTTGGTGTGCCCAGAGCTATCATCAGTGATGGCGGTTCTCACTTTTGCAACAGGGCCTTTGATTCTCTGATGACTAAGTACGGGGTGACTCGTAGGGTTGCTTTGCCTTATCATCCCCAAACTAATAGTCAAGCAGAAGTGAGTAACCGAGAGCTAAAATGGATTCTTCAAAAGACAGTCAACTTCTCCAGGAAGGATTGGTCTATCAAGCTCGATGATGCTCTGTGGGCTTATAGAACTGCATTCAAGACTTCCATTGGGATGTCTCCTTTTAAGCTGGTGTATGGGAAGGCTTGTCATCTCCCAGCTGAGCTGGAGCATAAAGCTTATTGGGCTTTAAAAGCTCTCTATTTTGATTTACGTGATGCTGGAGAGAAGAGGAGATTTCAGCTTTCTGAACTGGAAGAACTGAGAGAACAGGCATACAATAGCTCAAAGATTTACAAAGAACGCACAAAAAGGATCCACGACCGGATGATTCAAAAGAGAGACTTCAAAGTGGGGGATCTGGTGTTGCTCTTTAACTCTAGGCTACGTCTCTTTCCTGGGAAGCTGAAATCACATTGGGCAGGCCCCTTCAGAGTAGTGGAGTTACATCCTATGGAGCATACGAGCTGGAGAACAAAGCTGGTGAAACCTTCAAGGTAAATGGTGCTCGTTTAAAAAGCTATCTTGGTACTGATCATAAGCTTTTTCCCATGCAGGCAATATTCTTTGTTGAAAGTGAATCCAGTTCTGCAGCAAAGATAATTTCTCAAGAGACGAGTTCAAATATGAAGAAGAAATTCTCTTGGTGAATGCGGACATAATTGGGAAGGTTGAAGAGGCTTGCTGTAGGCTGTTGTGGAGCTTCCAACCACACTTCCTCTGATTGATCAAGTGGAAAAAGTTTAGCTAAAAGACTTTAAAGAGGAGCAGCTGACTGGGAGGCCACCCAGTATTTTCGGTACTTTATTTCAGTTATGTTTTGGTTATTTAAGCTTTGTATTGTGTTAAAGTTGTTTACATTGTTTTTGGTTAAGAAAAGAGCAGGTTTCTGCATTTGTAGTGTTGTCCGAACTTCTGTCCGAACTTCAAAGTTTGGACACAGTTCGAGAGATTGAAGCCTGTTCAAAACGAGATGTCCGAACTTCTGTCTGGACATCGAAGTTCAGACCTGATTCTAGAGTTTGGCAAGGGTAACTACGAGATGTCCGAACTTTGGTCTGAGCTTCAAAGTTCGGACACGATACGAAGTGCTGCCCAGGTATGTTTGTCCGAACTTCTGGCCAAACTTTGAAGTTCGGACACCACGATAATTTTGAAATTAAAGAGTGCGGGCAACACATTTTGAAAACCAATCCCTAATTCTCCACCGTGAAGAACAGCAGCGCAGCACTTCTCCCTTGCCTTCAATCTCGCACAACTCTCTCATTTTTCCACCAAATCTCACAATTTTGGTATCCATCTCTCCGTTTTTGAATTCTCTCCCACTCTATAACTCGAAATTGACCAGAAAATCACCAAATAAATCCGATTTTGAGCCTGTTCGTACGTGAACCCTAACTGTCGAATTGGAGGTTTTCCTTTGAGTTGGAATCTTGCAGATTATATTGTTCTTCCTGCTTCTAACCACTCATTCAACTCAAGCAAGGTATTTTCTCCACTTTTCTACCTCAGTTATTATATTTTGACAGATTTCGAAAGCTGAGGTGTACCCAGTCAAATTTTTACTGTGTATTGGTGAATTTGCTGAAACTCATTCGTGGGTATGGGGTTTCTTTTCTGCTATGCTGTGAGTTACTGGATATGGATGTTTAACCTGTGCTTATATTGTATATATTTCAATTTGGGGTCTGATTTTGCATGGCTGAACTAATTCCGTTGACTGAGACTAAGTTGGATGTGTTGGAATTATTGTGATTGTCTATCGGTTAAGTCTCTACTGGTCACTGTTTGTTGAGGATTACCATTACAAATGAGAAATGTGATTGATCTTTGTTGTGGAGAATGATGAATTTTAAGGGGAGACTGTCGAATTTTGGATAACTATGTGCTTGCATTGAACTTTTTCTAATACCATTTGTTTTGACATTAGCTGCCTTCGCTTGAGCAGATGTTGAGCAGAATTACTGGCCATTCTAAGAAGGCTGGGAGAGCCGGCGCAAGTTCAAGTCGTCGAGCTCAGCAAGATGATTTTAGGGATAACGCAGCCAGAGAATGGTTTTGCCAAACATGGACATCATCGCTGAATGTGGTGTGGTGCCTGAGCTGGAGAGTCAGCTGGGGCTGAGAGAATTACTGGATCCGCTTGGTTGGGGTAAAATCCTGGATATGGGGGGCCTGTACTCCGAGCGAGCAGTGCGAATGTTTTATGTGAATGCTATCCTCCAAGATGGCCAGATCCGCTCTACGGTTGACGGTGACAGAGTGACAGTCTCCACGATGGAGATTGCACAGTATTTCGGACTTCCTTACCCTGCGTCCCCTCATCCTGAAAACCTGAACCCTCATGACTTCCACGCCGCAACCCTAAACCACTACACCCCACTCCTGGTCCAGGGACCCCGGCGACGCCGAGGAGATGACCCGTCGAAGCAGGTCATCCCTGCTGATCTGCTTCAGGACCCCAAAGAGAGAGTCCTCTTCGCCCTACTGGCAGCGAATATCCTCCCGAGGCAGAGCTCCGATCTGAACCATACAGACTACCTTCTTCTCCAGGCTGTGATGAACTCGAACTTTGCTGGGGCTGCTAAGGTCACTTACCTGCCGTGGGTCATCACTTTACATCTGCGTCACATTGTGGAGCACAAGGACCGACACAAGATAGGTTATCCGGTCATGATCTGCCACATACTTCGGAGGCAGATGGTCACCATCCCATTTGCGGGGCTGCATGCTACGCGGTCTCCTATTGATGTTGGCGCCCTGAAGAAGATGTGGTTCGAGTTTGACGGGATGACATGGAGGAAGAAGGCTGCCCCACGTCCATAGAAGCGCCAACGAGATGCGGGTGAGGGTCCATCAGAGCCAGCTCTTACTGCTGCAGCTGAGGAGGAAGAGGGATTTGCTGCACTGCCGGCCCCTGGGAGCGAGTATGTCACTCGCTATGAATTTAATCAGCTAGATTCCCGCTTCATGGAGATGGATCGTCGCTATCAGGTGGAGATCGAGACCCTTCAGCAGCAGGCGCGCCGCTCTCAGGACGACTATGAGGCTCTGCTTTCTCAGTTTCAGCAGTGGCAGGCGTACTACCCGCCCCCACAGTGATGATGTTATTGGATGATGCTATTTTTGTTTGGAAGCCATCTCTGGACTTCTTTATGGTTTTACTTTAAGTTGTTTTAGACTTAGTTCTTTTCAGTTTATTTGAGTTGTATTTTTCTTTATTTCGATTTTAGTTATGTTCTTCTCTTGAATTCCAAGTACTAATCGTCACTAATGCGATGCTTCCAGCATACCTCTCTGTTTTGTTTACTGTTTTTTGTGCAAGTATGCTTTACCGTGATGATTCCATGCCGGACACTTGCTTGGAAGCAAGTGTGAGGAAACATTATCCCCTAGCAGGACATTAAGTGTGAGGAAGAACCTCTTCCACAATCAATCACAAAAGAAATCAGGGGAGTTTTCAGTTTCCTTTCTTTTTGGTTTGTGTTCGTCCCGTGCTTTAACGTGTTATAACTCTGTAAATCTTCACTTCCACCCTTGTGAGTCTGACACATTTAGTAAGATCTTTTTCTTGTGTTAATTTTCTGAACAATGAGGACATTTCTCCTCCTTATGTGTGAGGAAGGGGGAAGATCTTTCTGAATGTTTCAGTCATTTATTTTGCATCCCGCATTAATTTTTGATCGGTCTTGGGCTATATGGGGGTAAGTTCCTTGGAGTGCTTCCATGTGTTGAATACTTGGGTGGATTTTTGTTGTGGAGTCGAGTCCGGTGATGACTTTAAGGATTGGTTTGCTCGAAGCTGTGTGTTCTCATATTTTAGAAATGACTGAATTTTATTAAATGTCTGTGGACAAGTTGGTTATGTAGTCAGAACTGGTTTAACCTGGAACCTTAGGAATGATGAGAATGTCTGGAATGAAGGATAAAGGTAAGGTACTCCTCTGATCTGAGTTATTTTCTGAACCAAAACAGGCCTCTTCCATCCATTTATTAAGTCCTTAGGGTGCTTCATCATCCATTTACCTAAGATCGTCTAATCTAGGAAAAAAGACCCAATACTGTTACAAGGATGGAGAGAAAAGTCTGGGGGATGAATTATTTGCGTGAACAATTTAATATATATGCAAAATAAAAAAAGAGGGGGCTCTTTAAAGTCTTATGTTTATTGCAAATCCTTTAATTAGATCATGAGTACGTGGTGTTGAAAGGTACTGTGGAATATGGCAGTACTTCACACCCCTTGTCTTCCACGGGCTTGAGAAGAGAAACGGTTGGAAGGTTCTGAGTTACTCTATGTTTTGACTTTGTGATCTGATATCTTCATAATTTTTTTTGTTTTAAAAGCTTGCTTCATTGTTTAAGAGACATGCAGTCAGGAGCAGATCGATTCTTGGGTTGTTATTATGGCTTAACTCCCTCTTACTTTGTGCAATCCCAAGGTTTGGTACTAAGGTATTTTGAGATATCTTACTCCTGCTTTTCTTGAGGACAAGCAAAGGTTAAGTGTGAGGAGGTTTGATAAGTGTGAAATATGAATGGTTTTAGTGGTCTTTAATGCTTGATTTTCATACACGCATTGATAATATTCCACACTTATCTTACGTTTTCCTTTGGTTTGTTGCTTGTTAAGACTTGATACCTTTTTGTATACTAAATGTAGAGAAAAGCCAAGAAAACAGTAGATTAACTCACGAGGGTGATGATGCATCAAACAGGGATCAAATTGGAGTCAGAACGAAGAATTTAGAAGGTTTTGAAGGTATGTCCGAGCTTGTGTCCGAACATCCAAGCTCGGACGCAAGTTGAAAGTTCGAGTGCTGTGCCTGACGAAGTGTCCGAACTTCAGTCCTAACTTCGAAGTTCGGACATGGTTCGAGAATCATAACGGAGAAAAGTTGAAAATCTGCTCTAAGCTGCATGTCCGGACTTGTGTCCGAACATTGAAGTTCGGACACAGGTCGAGATTTTTGAAACTAGAGCGCTTAAAACGATGTGTCCGAACATTGAAGGTTGGACCAATGTTCGGACGCGACTAAATTCTCAACAGAAGTTCAGCGTTTTGAAGGGAAAAGTGGGAGAAACTCTATATAAGTGACCTAATCAGAGGAGAGGGGGTATCACATGACAGATCGTTACATCACGACACTTTGACACTCTTCAAGAACGCTCTCTTCACTCATCTCACTGCATCGACATCAGCTTCACCTTCATCCACATTCATCAAGCACACCATTGCCATTATTGAGGAGCGTTGCCAGAAGGGAGTCAGTCCACCGTCTTCAACCTTGCGCCAGCAGTCGCCGAGTCTGGATAATTACTCAATTTGGGAGTTTTTCTTTCCGTAGATGAATTATCTTTTGATTGTATTCATTCACTTCTTTGATATGTCAGGCTAGTAGGGATTAACTCTGGGGTAGGGTTGTTCGTGATGGATACAATTTAGTTAGGATTTCTGTAATTTGACTATGGGATTGTAATGGATTGTTTCTAGGTTAATGCTAATCATTTATCTTCTCTATTAAATTTGCGCATTTATAGAGTCGTTTTGTGAATCCTATTAGGATCAGATAAGGTGATTAATAGGAAGTTCTAATTAACCTGGAGATTTGGGGAAAGATTAGTCGGATAGATAATTTTTCCTGTAAAAGCTAATAATTCTTCGTGCGTATTCCGCCTTTATGTGTTTTTCCAGCTTCTAGATTAGAGTTGACATGTTCTGATAGGTGAGCTCTTCCTTTAACTAAGATTTAGGATCAAAGAGAGTTTAAGAATTGGCCTTTCCGTTTCTCATAATTGAATTGTAGGTTTGGCTAGATTTATCCAGCAAAGAACAGCCCAAACCCAGAGTTCCATTCATTTTACCAACTTTAACATTTACTTTCATTAATCTTTCATTTAGACTTTGATTTGCGTTTTCTCAATTCAGTTACAAAATAATTCACAACCCCCCTAAATTTCCAGTTTTCTTACGACTTAGGCTTATTTATTCAAGTCCCGTGGTTCGATACCTGGTTACTTAATTTCCTATACTATAGTGACCGGGATTTTTGCAACCCGACAGGCTTTTCATTTTATTAATTTCTAGGTTTATCAATTTAGTTTTAGTAGAACAATTTCCCTGTTTGCAGTATACCAGCTTTCTGCTACGGTTCTCTTTCTTCTCCTCCTCCATTATTAGCACAGCCGCCACCGCCCAGTCTGTAGCAGATAGATAGAGGTACAAGTCTTTGCCAGGCGCCGGAACACCTAATTTAGGCAATTCTTTGAGCATCTCTTTAATCCTTTCCAAGGCCTCTATACATTCTTGGCCCCACTAGAATCTCCTGTTCTTCCTTAGAACATTGAAGAATGGTATTGACTTTTCTTGGAGTTTTGAGCAGAATCTTCCCAAGGTCGTGAGTCTTCCATTCAATGCTTGCACATCTTTAATGTTTGTTGGCGGCAATAAATCAAGGATTGTCTGGGTTTTTTTTGGATCTACCTCGATCCCTCTTTGCCCAACAATGAAGCCTAAGAACTTTCCTTTTGTAACTCCAAACACACATGTTTCCGGATTTAGCTTGATTTGGTATTTGTCTAGAGTGTTAAAGGTTTCTTCCAGGTCTTCCATGTACTGCCCCCATGAAAATACAGAAATTGGTCCCTCAAATCTCACAAACGTACAGAACACCGAGAGTTATAGTGGTTCGGCCAATAATCCGGCCTACATCCACTTCTAGACAATATCTTTATTACTTTCTTTGGTATTACAACTCTAGAGAGCTTTCTTAGTATTCTCTCTCTCTTCTCATCTTGTGTTCCCTTACAAATGAGCCCCCCATCTCTATTTATAGACTTTCTATGGTGAAGTCTCTCCCTTAATCCTTGTACATGTGTTATCACTTTATTAGAGCCACCTTCTTAATTTTAGTACATCTCTCCTTGTAAAGCCTTCCGCTCCCAAAGTGCGAGATGCGGGATCCGGTCACAGGGCACGGGGCCGGAATAAGGGGCCCGATCATGAAGTGCGGGGCCGGAATACGGGACCCGATTATGGAATGCGGGCCGGAATAAGGGACCCGATTGCTGGAATGATGTTTGGCGCCCAAACTGGAGCCCGAACAAGGTCCTGAAGGGGTCCCGGGATCTGGACCGGGATCTGTGGCCTAGACCGCTTTGACCCCCTTGTCTTCGTCATATTCTTATCCTTGTCATCAGTCCCACAAGTTCTACTTTTGGAACTTTAAAAAGTGGAACTTACAAAAAAGAAGATAAAAAGTTGCATGCCTTCTACCTTTCCCTTCTCCTATCTCCTAGTCCCACAAGTTCTTTTTCTTTAGTTTTTACAAAGAAACATGAACTTACAAAAAATCGGTACATTTAGTACAACCAAAAGTCCCACAAGTGTCTTTCTTATGAATCTGACAAATTGATAATGCTGGGACATAAGTCTTTGAGATAATATGTCTTGATGGATGGGTCCCATAAAATCTTGATGGATGGATCCCTTGATGTTCTGATATATAATATTTAAGAAGGCCAGAAATCCAGAAGTCCAGAAAAGTCCAGAAGTCCACAATAAGATCTTCATAAAGAAGACCAATGGTTCTTTTAATAAGAACCATTCCCTTTTTGAAAGGGTGAAATAATATGATGATTAAATCTTTTGCTTTTATTGGCCAAAGGATGATAGTTCCCTTAAAGGGAGAACAAAAGATAATATATTTTCCCAACTTTGCTTATGCTAGCCAAAGGATGGTACTTGTGATTCAAGTATGGTGCGGCGTCCCACACCTAACTATTCACCCATTACAGGTGACCAGAGCTCCTGATGGATCCAGAGATGGGTTTTTGGTTGGCACGATGGCCGGGCGTGATAGCCCAAGTTGGCACGATGGCCGGGCATGATAGCCCAAGTTGGCACGTTGGCCGGGCATGATAGCCCAAGTTGGCACGTTGGCCGGGCATGATAGCCCAAGTTGGCACGTTGGCCGGGCATGATAGCCCAAGTTGTTACTTTCAAGGCGTGATAGCCTGCCGCTCGTTGGCGGGTGCTTTCTTTTTCTTTCAAGGCGTGATAGCCTGCCGCTCGTTGGCGGGTGCTTTCTTTTTCTTTCAAGGCATGATAGCCTGCCGCTCGTTGGCGGGTGCTTTCTTTTTCCAGAGGGCCTATGAAAGCGCCATGGACCAGAGGGCCTATGAGAGCGCCATGGATTTTGATGATATTTTTTATTCTTACCCTTAGTATGGAGAATATCCCTCTGACACAGCAGGTGCAGTCCGGTTGTACATGGAATATAAAACTTGGTATGAACTTTCGTAATGTTGCCCGGTCTTGGTCCAACATGCTGCCCGGACTTTTGATGTAGTGATCCTCATAGGGGGCAGAATTGAGACATTATCTGCCGGAGATAAACGTGAATTGTTGCTGATTTTCTGTCAGGATTTACTCCTGGTGTGGGCCTTATTTGGCTCCTGCTGAAAAAACCCATCTTTTGCCTCTGAGCTTCCGCCCGGGCGAGGATTGGTCATCCCTATCTCTTAGTATTTAAATATACTCAGAAAACTCAACTCGTCATTCTTTCAAATACTTGTCGATAAGCATGTAGAAGTCATGTGAGCCCTGTGGCTCCGTAGCATGTGCCGTTCAGATGGCTTAAATTCACTTTTTTGACCAGAAAACATTCTGCCAACGTGGGCAGTCCCGCAGTGTGTATTCATGTGTGCCTTTTCAAATTGTCAACCATGGTGCTTCTTCATATAACTTTTGACCGCAGCACAGTTGGTAGAGATTGAATGTCCAGTTGGCATTAGTCACTCCTAGGTTGACCGAGTATTATGCACCCATTTCAGTTGCTCGTCTGGAAGTAAGCGTGGGCATGTACCATCCTGCCCGATGTGCATGTATCACATCATGACAAAGTCTGGATTTTTGTGCTCCCTGCACCTTCCAGCTGCCCTTCCACCCCAGGACTTGGTAAATGTCGGCCAACCAAGATTAATCACCAGGTTCAGCGAAAGAACCTTCTCTGTTAGTACGTAAGAACCTTCTCTGTTAGTACGTAGTAGCAGTTTTTTCCAAAGAGTCAACGCCCGGTTGTTTTGACGAAGCAAACCTCTATTCCCCAGGATTCTCTTCTTTTATCCTCCGGCCGGTTCTTATTGATGAAAATCCCTGCACTTCTTTGAAGCTCTTCTTGACAGTCCACCGTCTTATATCTATTGTTTTCTGCTTTCATCTGATGCTTTCTACCGGATGATATTGTCCAGTCAGAATGCCACATGGGAACCTCCAGAGCCCCTTCTGCTATTACAGCCCTTATCTAAAAATAATTGTTCACCCAGACTTGGCCACGGTTGCATTGAACGTTATATGCTGATGTAGGCACTTCTGCTGGAATTAGCTTCGTTTAACTTTAGGCTTCTCCTTCTGCTACTTGGTCTTTTCTTCTGATTTTGAAGTAATCAGTTGGTTCCCCTCATAGATATTTAAAACAGATTCGAGTTAGTCCAGAATAAACCAAGTGAAATCTGATTTGTACATGCCATTATTTACCAAAGTGCAGATAAACATACTAAAGCACACAGAGGCAGCAAAACATCTGATGCTGTTGTTGTATAACACCCAATTAGTGTGGAGGAAAGCAACACACGGCAACACCTATTCAGTTTTGTGTCTGTGCAATGTTCAAGATGTGAAGGCCTAGAAACTGCTTAACTAATATATTAAAACAGCAGTAGTGAATATAACAAACAGCAGTAGTGAATATAACATATAAGCAAGTTTATGCAATCAGCTTTCTCAACCAAATTTTTCCTCAAGTCAGACTAAAAGCGATCCTATTAAAGCAAAGGTATATGCATTATTCATGAATCCTATCTAGTATGCTGGTTTATAACTGAACAAAGGCACATATTAGATCTCAGCAGAAGTAGAGCATATATTATAACACTGCAACCGAGTATTTAAGCCAACAGACACAATACAAAGATGATGCTTCTTTTTTTTAACTACTGGATACGGTGGTAAATGGGATTTTGAAACTTGCTGTAACAGGTCTGACCAAGCATATCTTAAGATTGATCTCAGCAGACCGCGTAATTGCAAATAATAGCTTACCTTAACAGCTGAAATGAACTTGATTTTAGGTAATCAGAACAAATCTGATAACTGCCATAATCTTGTAAAAGAATACTTCCCTGAATGGTAGTTTCCAAAGCAGATGAGGTTTTCTCATGAAATTGCCCCAGTAAGTGAAGAACGTATTAGATATCAAACAGACAAAATTTTATAGGCTTTACCGAAAAATCAAACAAAGTTATTTACTGATATCAGACCTTCTTTACAGCAGATTCTATCAAAAGACACTCAAGGCTGAAAGCTTCCAACTAGAGGATGAATGCAGTAGTAGTGTAAACGGTGACAGAAAGTTTTACTAGAGCTTGCAGGCACTAGCGAAGAATGAGTTTAACGAGATAACTAGAGGTAGTACATAATTCTTTTGCAGGATTCAGATTTGTTTCCTCGGTTTAGACTGAATAAGGCGTAAGATGAAAGACAATGAAGCTGCTTTTTTTTTAAAACGCAGCAGTACATAGAAATTAACCTTGGTAACATCTAAAGAAGTATTAGCAGCAAAATATAATATAAGATTGTAGGAGCAAAATAGCAGTAAACCAGGTTTATTGTTTACTGTAACAGAAGCTTGTCTTTTGTATAAGTAATGACAAAATAAGAACCAACAAAAAGTAAACACAAACGGGAAAGCTGGATATGAGCATATGTTACACATAACTCGTGCTTTTGCTGCTAAAAATACATGCACATGACTGGTGCTCTTTTGGCGAGGACAAAACAGAGCAAGAATGTGCTCAAGCAGGATCATTTGTTGAAAGCGACGTTTTGTTAAAAATTTGAGCAGCAGAAATCAGGAGTAAACAGGGTGCCCATGCTGCTGCATAAGCAGAAGTCAAGCTACTGCTAAAATAGGAGCATCCTTCTGTGGCAATTTCTAACAGATCCCAAAATTTCAACAAAGATGAAGTATTTCCCAACATTAAACAGAAAGGTGCACAATCAGAACTTTGAGAAGCTGCCAAGAATTACTAACAGACAAGAAACAGATGACTGTCCTGTATCACACAGCTTTTACGAATTCAGAATATGGGATTATTTAAATGTTAGCCTCCTGGAAAAAGGCTGAATCCAGGAGAATGGGAGTAACGGAAGCAAAAAGTGTCCAAGAATGAGTAAACGTTTTGATAGATAGGGAAAAACAGGCTGACACAGCATAAGTGTGGCTGCAGAAACTGAGCAGGACCACTGGTGTAACCGTACATGCCGGAGCAAAACTAGTAACAGCATTAGTGCCTAAATCAGAGGAAGTGTGTTAACGGTTTTACCTTGTACATTGACTATTTTGTCCAATTCAGTTTGCCAGAAGCAATATTTAAAATACAAGAGGCTGAAGTTTAATCAGTTACACAGTTTACACCATTGCTGTGCTCGCCTGGTGCAGAAAACTTTGAGTCACATTGGCAAAGCAGGAAGATTTAATTTGAAATTAAGTACTTGCTAGAACAGATTTTTTGGTCAAGCAGCAGTATTTAGAAGTTTATTGAGCTGGACAGCTTAATATTATAATCTTAAATTCAGAAGCAAAGTCATAGTGTAACAAATCGGTGAGAACATTCAAAATGATGTTTTGTTTTATACAGAAACTTCCATCAGCAGATACCAGAGTTCAGTTTAAGAAGCCATGATCTGGTTTATGATTTACGAGATTTTTAAAGACAAAGCTGAGAAAATCATATCTAGAACTCTTTTGGATTTGTAAATAGTAGATGACAACTTATATCCAAGAAAGCAAAAGCGATAAGCAATGTACAGGTAACCCTGAAGTTCAGATCAGACACGGCAAACATTTTAATAGAGAGCTGAACAACGATTAAACAGGATTCACCGACTTGAAATGCAGTATAATTTTAGTATAAAAACTGCAGTAGAACATCAATCTGTGTTCAGGCACAGGAGCTTCTTCTAAGGGGGAGCAAAGAATATGGAAGCAAGAAATATGAGCTATCGGAGGTCCATAGCAGATTGCGGCCAATTCAATTTACGACAGTATTATGATGGAGAAGCAAACTCAGAACATCTTGCACAGAATTTTGAAATCTGAACATAGAGTTTTTTACTATACTACGAATAATTATATGTCCGAGCTGATATAGGGAATTTGAACTTATCTCAAAGTTTCGGACTGGTAGAATCTTTGAATCTTGTTTCATCTCCTCAGGCTTTTGGAATTTGAGCAATCCTTGTCCCTGGGCCTCGTACTTGAGGATGCAGCTTGAATCGTCTTCCGGTCATGGGTTGAGGTGCGGCCAGGAAGTTGAATCCCGTTCCAGAGTTTCGACGATCTTCGTTTGTTGCTTTAGGTTGAACTTATCTTTAACGATTAGCCTCGGATGCTTGTTGCATGTCTCAATTGTCCGATCGATGCCTTCCGGCGCTATGCCTGGCCAAGAGACGAGGCTTCCGGCTGATGCTCCCGGCGCTATGCCTGGCCAAGAGACGAGACTTCCGGCTGATGCCTTCCGGCGCTATGCCTGGCCAAGAGACGAGACTTCCGGCTGCTTTGAAGAGCATAAATCCCGACTGCACTCGGAGCGAGAGTCGTTGCTTTGATCAAATTGAGATGTGTTGCGGCGATGCCGATTGGAGCGCATCGGGATCTTACTGGCCAGGTTAAGTTTCTTTCGACTGAATCTCTATACAATCCTCCATTTGAGTCCAATCGATCGACGTATGATTCTCACTTAATTTCTGGTTTTGTGGAAGTAACTTTTCACCGCTAGTTTGCGGCGGGCCTCTTGATAGTTCTGATTACCGGCTTTATGTTTCTATTCTTGGCTGTGGATTATGAACCGATGTCCAGGCACTCGACACCTTGCTTCTCTTGAGGTCGCGCCTGGATCTGAATCGTGGCATTGCTTCTTGGTTACTTCCGGCTGGGACCTTGCCTCGATCATTGTAGTCGCATTTGGTTTGATTTTGATCAGAAGTTTCGTCTAAATGCAATCTGCGAACAATTCCTCTTTGGGCAGAAGAGCTTGAAGCGAATCCGCCTTTTTGGACGGCGAAAGCTCTATCGCATTGGACCTATTGCCGCACCAAACTCTTGCGATCTCCCGTTAATTGTTTTCTTGAAGGGATAATTTTCGATCTTGCTTTACTTTGATCTTGTCGAGAATTTCCTGTTCCGGTCGCTTTCGATCGATCCTTCTTCACCGTTTGCATCTTAGTGCTTCTTTAAGAGAAACTTCATCGAGAGTCGGATGCCGCTTTGATCATTTGAACTCAGCGACTCCGTCCTGGTGATGTCGAATCTCTGTTCCTTTGGTTTTTTTTCTTCGATGAATCGTTCCACACATTATTATTACGAAGAGCAGGTGTTACCAATTCCGATCGATCTGACAATGAGCTTAATCAGGGATTGCGGGTTGACAGTGAGCGTAATCGAGAACCGAACCAAAATGGAATCGTGTGGTTGCTGGTTAGGCTGTTCGTTTCCCACAGACGGCGCCATGAAATACAGAAATTGGTCCCTCTCCCTCAAATCTCACAAACGTACAGAACACCGAGAGTTATAGTGGTTCGGCCAATAATCCGGCCTACATCCACTTCTAGACAATATCTTTATTACTTTCTTTGGTATTACAACTCTAGAGAGCTTTCTTAGTATTCCTCTCTCTCTCATCTTGTGTTCCCTTACAAATGAGCCCCCCATCTCTATTTATAGACTTTCTATGGTGAAGTCTCTCCCTTAATCCTTGTACATGGTTATCACTTTATTAGAGCCACCTTCTTAATTTTAGTACATCTCTCCTTGTAAAGCCTTCCGCTCCCAAAGTGCGAGATGCGGGATCCGGTCACAGGGCACGGGGCCGGAATAAGGGGCCCGATCATGAAGTGCGGGGCCGGAACGGGACCCGATTATGGAATGCGGGCCGGAATAAGGGACCCGATTGCTGGAATGATGTTTGGCGCCCAAACTGGAGCCCGAACAAGGTCCTGAAGGGGTCCCGGGATCTGGACCGGGATCTGTGGCCTAGACCGCTTTGACCCCCTTGTCTTCGTCATATTCTTATCCTTGTCACCCCACGAATTACTTCTTACCACAATATCATCGACGTATGCTTCCACATTCCGGGCTAATTATTGTTTGAATACTTTGTCTATCATTCTTTGGAAGGTTGCTCATGCATTTTTTAATCCGAAAGGCATCACTCTGTAGCAAAATGTTCTGGCCGAGGTGATGAAAGATGTTTTTTCTGAATCCTCTTCATTCATCCTTATTTGATTGTATCCCGAGAATGCGTCCAAGAAACTGAAGACAGAACTTTGAGCAGTTGAGACAACCAATCTATCTATCGATGGTAGTGGGTAAAAGTCTTTAGGACACGCCTTGTTTAGATCTGTGAAATCCACACACATCTTCCATTTGCCATTTGATTTCTTAACCATTACAACGTTGGCCAGCCACTTGGGGTAAGACACTTCTCTGATGAATCCGGCTTTGAGCAGCTTTTGTACCTCAGTGCGTGCCGCAAGGTCCCATTCTTCCCCTATTACCCTTCTTCTTTGTCGGATGGCCGGGTGCTTCGGATCTACCCGCAGGTCATGCCGGATAACGCTTGGGTCTATTCCGGGCATCTCGTTCGTACTCCAGGCGAAAGTTGTCCTTCTTTTTTCCAGGAATCTCATTAGGTGAGTTTGCTCTCCACTGTCGAATGCATTCCCTATTTTAAAAAATTTAGAAGGGTCAGTTTTTAAGTGTACCTCTCTTGGTGAATCCTTAGAAGTTCTACAGCCTTCTATGCTTTGATCTGGCTCTGGTGGGAGGGGTAACTTTCCTTTGAACTCTTTGTCTGACCCCACCGTTTTGACCATTTCTCCTTCCGGCATACCTTCCATGATGCGAACTTCACAGATTCGAGCCATTCTTTGGCTCCCCCTTATGGTTACCACCTTTCCAGTTTTAGTCAAATACTTCATCTTTAGATGGTGAGTGCTGCATATCGCTTTGAAAGCATTAATCCCTGGTCGACCGAGATACATATTATATCCGGAACGTCCTGGTACGATGAAAGCTGTAAGCTTTTCGGTTCTTCGCTCGTCTCCCTGCCCTATTGTTATGGTGAAGTCTATACTCCCTGAAGACCTGGTAGAAACGCCCCCAACGAAGCCCCCGAGGATGGCTGAGCATGGCTTGATTTTAGCTTCTGGTATATCCAGTTTTTAATTGCTTCGACTGATATGACATTCGCCTCAGCTCTGCTATCTATCAAGATTCCTTCCATCATCCGGTCATTTACTTGTGCCCGAATGATAAGTGGATCGTTGTGAGGATATAACACCCCATCTTCGTCTTCGTCTGTAAAGAAAATTTGGGGAAGACTTTCTCGTTTGGCAACTTTTCTTTCTAGGAGCTCTTGATGTACCGCATGAATATGTCTTTTTCTTTCGTTTGGAGTCAACAGTCCTACCTCTAAAAAGAGACCTGTGAATTTGCTTAAGAGAAAATGTTATTAGACTTTTATTCTTTCCGGAAGGGAATTACCGGAAGGTTTGTTTTTACAACGTATGTTTTTCCTGAGAGTAAAGGGCATCAATTACAGAATTTCTACCTTATTATTGGCATGACAGAGCCTATCTAATGCTAAAGAAACAAAAACTTCTTCACCTTCTTACAAACCTGTGATCATACCGACTGACTTGCCGTGATTCAGCTCAGGGTGGACCTCTTCTTCCTGGCGAGTTCGAGAGGAGAACTGGTTTTGCTTGCCATACTGTCTCTGTTGGCCTGCCATACGCTTTCCCTTGCCTTTCTTTTCTTCTTCGGTGACTCTCAATTCCTTGGCTAGAGTGGCGCAATTCGCGGTTCTGTGACTCTTGCAGCCATGATATTCATAGAAGGCCACCGGAACCTCCCCTGGATAAGGCTTCTTTGGTGGAGGTAAGTACCCTTCCTTGACCGCCGCCGCATACCTGCCCGGATCGATTTGGACAGCAACCCTGGCATTCTGATACTGAGGTCCTTGGGATGATGACGGGATGGGGAAGGCCTTCTAATAAGGCTTGTATCTTGAGCCTCCCCCAGATGAACTCCCTGATGCGTTGCCGGATGAGCTGTTCCCATTTTGTCCTCCTTTTTTATCGCTAATCGCCTTGAAGCTATTTGCCAAGTCTCTGGCCTTATTTTCCGCCACCTCTGATTTTAGAAAATCATGAATCATTTCAGCTAATTCCCCATGGGTTTTTGGAGCCTTTGTTGCGATCTTCCCGGCGAGTCTTGGCTGTGCTAGCTCGTTTCCAAAAGCTTTGATTAGAATTTTTTCGTCAATGTCATCGATTTCTGCTACCTGTTTATGAAATCTTTCACTGAATTCTTTCACCGTCTCTCCCTTTCACTGTTTGAGGTCCATTAGCTTTATTGTCTCTTTTTTTATTTTCTTGCTTGCGGCAAAATATTGCTGGAACTCCTCAGTCAGTTGTTTGAAGCTTGAGATCGACAGTGGGGGTCTTGTTGAGATCCAACTGAGTGCTCTTTGGACAATGTTCCTAGAAACAAATTACAAAGAGCGAGAGAACTTATCCCTTGCGTGTTCATTGCGAACATGAATCTCTTGATGTGAAAAGCAGGATCCCCCGTTCCATCGTATTTCTCCACTGCTGGTGCAACAAAGTGGGGAGGAAGTTTTGCATTCCTGATTTTTTTTAGAGAAGGGATAAAGAGTCATATCGATCGAATCGTCCACCTCAGTCTCCTCGCCGATGATCAGAGTTTTCCCTGGCTGATCCTTTTTCCGGTTGTTGCTCGCTTTAGAACCGCGGTTTTTGAGTGATTCAAGCGCTTCAGTCATATCTTCCCATTTCTTTTGGTACTCCTCATCTCGCTGCATCAGTTCTTGCTGCAAGACTTCGTTCCCCTCCACTATCCTTTCATCAATGGTTCTGACTAAGCTTTTTAGCATCTCCTCTAATGCTTGCTTGAAGATTACATCTTCGGCTTCCGTTTTGGTGTTTTCGGTCGCTCCTGTGTTGTTGGCCTCGCCATTAGATCGGGGTGTTTTCTTTGTTCTTGGAGCCATTCCTGCACGCGTATTTTCTTCGCTTGTACCTACAAAAGACACAATCCCAAAATTTCAGAGTTTCATTGTTTTTATTCATAATCAGACTACTTCCGGTGGACTCGTTGTTGCTAAGAAAGGTCTTGAGTTGTTCGTTTCCCACAGACGGCGCCAGAGGAAAAGGTAAGAAAGTACCCTTCCCTCTGTTCCTCGGCTAATCCTACAGTGTACCTGATCCCAAAACTGTGTAGATTCAAAGAGAGAGAACTTTATAGAAAGAATGTTTAGATGGTATTGAAATGTAGAGCATGTCGCATTTTATGGGGGTGTCCCCTTGTTTATAATGTTTACATCGCTAGATCGGGGGTTGCCAGCCTGTCAGTTTCTTCTTATTGCCAGGCTGGCATTTGCACAATAACGAGATATCTAACTACTTATTTGGCCGGAACACGTTCCGGCCTAGCAATACCTCTTGTTCTAGGCTATCTCTTCCGGTCACAGGTGACCAGATGTCTTACTTTCTTTACCTTTATACTTTTCCCTCTTCAGATACCCCGATCGGAGGTCAATCTTGGAGAAGACTGAAGCTCCCTTCAACCGATCAAATAGATCGTCGATGCGTGGCAATGGGTATTTGTTCTTCACAGTGACCGCATTAAGCTCGCGGTAATCAATACAAAGGCGGAGACTACCGTCATTCTTCTTCACGAAAAGGACCGACACTCCCTAGGGTGATACGCTTGGGCGTATAAACCCCTTGTCAAGCAGATCCTTCAACTGTATTTTCAACTCGGCCATCTCTGCCGGTGCTAAACGGTACGGCGCCCTAGCGATCGGGCCCGTGCCTGGTACAAGCTCTATCTCAAACTCAACTGTCCTCTGAGGTGGCATGCCAGGTAGTTCCTTCGGAAACACATCCGGGAACTCCGACACTACCGGTATGTCGGGGTTGAACTCTGGATCTCGCTGAAGGTCTTGCACATAGCAAAGGAATACCTCGTGCCCCTTTCTGAGCTCTCGGTACATGGACATGGTGGAGATTACTTTGGTCGAAGGCTCTTTCGGCCTCTGGCAGTATGATACGGTAACCCCAGACGGGCTTCTGAGTAGCAATCTGTTCTCGGCGCAGAGGATTCGCCCCTTATGCCGCTCCAACCAGTTCATCCGAACAATTAGGTCGAATCCCAAACCACTGAACTCGATGAAGGAAATGGGAAACGCCTCGCCCTTAATTTGGATAGTGGCAGCTCGGTAGTATTTCGTACACTTAACTTGCTCTTTTGACAGGAGAGTGACCATAAAATCTTGCAACTCATCAGCGTCGAGCCCCAACCTCTTTACGAATGATGGTGAGATGAAGGTATGTGAGGCGCCAGTGTCGAATAATATGGTGGCATCAATACCATTCACCGGGAAGGAAACTGTGATTATGGTGCCGCTTTTACCGGCCTGTGTCTCGGTGAGAATACTGAGGGAACCTTCTGACCGAGTCCATAACCTATTGATTCATAAGTTTTATGAGTTGAGGGTATAACGCAAGTGGGAAAATTTGATAACTAACATCACTTTATTGATAAACAACCATCATACATCGTGTGTCTCTAATACACATTACTATCACATTACATGGTGTTACAAGCTTAATACTTCCTAAAGGTGAGGTTCAGGCGTCCGGGCTTCAGGTGTGTGGCATTGACCACCGTCGATGGTGTCGTATTCACCTTTATCTTCTTGATACCGTGATACAGCATTCTCGACTTACCTCCCATAATTAAGACATCTCCTGACCTAAGTACCAGTTTCTCTGCGAGGTCTGCACGCTTCTGCTCGCTAAACAAAAATTCGGCATCATCACCAATGGACCAAGACACTACGGGCACTCCCAATTCAAGAGATTCCGTTGTCTCGTTCTTATCTTGGTGTAAACCAAGTCGTCCACCTTCTTCGTAGAAGTTAACAATACAAAGGTCCGCTTCAAGTGTAGGAATTGGATCAGCCTCTAGTTGCTGCGTGATCTCTACAACTTGTGCGTTAACCGCTTGAAATTCATCGGGTATTGCTGGTGGTGTTGCTCCGTCTTCGGCTCGTGTCTTCTGGTATGTCTTGGTATAAGGGTTCCAGTCCTTTCCCAAGCACATCATCTTGAGCTTCATCTTCGCTCCACCGAGGAATTCGGGTGTGTAAAATCCTCCTGGATCCGCCCTTAGTTCGTTGCATTGTCGGATGATGGAAATCTGCGCTTCGGGTGTCAGGTATCCTTTTATTAAAATCATACCTGAGTGGATGACCTAACACTGTTTGTTAGTGATGTGGTGAGTGGTGAGGTTGGCCTCTTCAGGAAGTGGGTTTAAAGGGATTGGGTAACAGATATTGAAGGTTCCTATGGTAGTAAATTTTATCTGACGTGAGTTCTAGTTTTTAAACTAGTTCAGTTCATGCTCAATTCATGCAAGGATTCTAGGTCATGCATATTTTCACTCATACAAACAATTCTACATTTAGGCATGCTCTCAAGGATCAAAGGTGTACGAATTTACCTAAGCCGGACTTCGTGCCGGTCCCATCCCTATCAATGATGTGCAAGGCCGACTGCCTCTGGGGTGCGCCCTTCTGAGGACCTCGGGACCCCTGTCCCTGTGAGGTCTGCTGGGCTGGTGCATCGCCAGATGCAACCTCCTTGCCTTCCCTCTACTTAAAGCCTTGGTGATTGTCGTGGTAGTTGCCTTGGTAGTTGCCTTTGGGTTTGGAGGGGCACTCGAACCTCTTGTGTCCCAGCTTCCTGCAGTAGTAGCACCTTATCTCATTCCCTTGGCGATTCGCGCCAGGGTCTCCATAGTCACCCTTACCCGTGGCGTAACCAAAACCTATAATTCTAGAGTAAGTAGTGTTCAGTAAGTCGTTGCTAGTTCATAAGCACCAAGGTCTAGATCAGTTTCATACCCTTAGGCGGGTGAGTCCTCAGCGGCTTTGTAGCCACCGGTGCAGTATAGGTAAGCTGAGGTGGCTCAGGCGCCTTGCCCTTTTCGGCATGGGTACTGCTCTCCCCGAGAGCACCGGCTCCCTTCTACGACTGCTAGGGGTAGTTTCCTTTCCTCTTCTTCCAGCCCTTTCCTTGGCCCTGATCATCGTGGCTAGCAGCCTTGTCATTCACCTTGCGCTTATGCGCAATCTCCTCGTCCCTTAACTAGACGGTGATCTCCACTCGGGAGGCGGCATGGTAACACTCCTGTAGTATTTATGTGCCATATATCACACTTGTGGGTTAATGTATCAATATATACGACAATGGCATTAAGAGTATAAACTGTTGTTTACCTGGAGAGTGGTAAACCGTGTATACCCCATGCCGTACCAGAGGCGATGGCTCAATCCTCCATAGAAGCGGTCGACCAATACCTACCGGGTGTACTCAAGGTCGGGCAATAATCGTAGAATGGAGGTGAACTTGGCATAATAGTCATCGACGGTCATCTTATCCGTCATCTTCAAGGCATCGAGCTCTAGCCTCTTCTTCGTCTTCACATGCTCCGGATAGTACTTGTCTCGGAGTAAAGCAGCATAGGCATCCCAGTCAAAGGTGGGGTCGGTGAGGAATTCGTCCTTCACGAGCTTCCACCAATCCATGGCCGCGTCCTTTAGGTAATACGTAGCTATCCTTACCCTCACTCCAGCAGGAGCCTCGAGGGTCTCGAAGGCCGTCTTCATCTCGGAGATGTAAGCCTCGAGCTTAGCGGGGTCGCTCTCGCCTCGGAAGTAAGGAGGTCGGAGATCTGCGATAGCCTTCACCCAATTTACCTCTCGGGGCTGTGGTGGGTCTAGCTGTTGTTGTTGCTGGTTTTGTGGTGTTTGTTGGGTTTGTTGTACCGCTGTTATGACTTGAGGTAGCATCTGTGCTACAGTGGCGGCGACGATTTCAGCTATCGTCTGCGCGCCAGGCTCATTAGAAGCCTTGCCACGGGGTCGGCCTCGACCTCGTCCTGACATCTGAACAAGTAAGATTTCACATTAGGTAGTGTGACCAATTGGTCTTGAGTTTAAGCAGTTGTATCGTCCTTGCGGGCGTTAAGGGGTATCCGTATTGATTACGGTCATTCAAGGTTAGGTTCCTAACTCTCCGTTGTAAAATGGTTTATAATCCTAACTCGGTAATCACTACACTCGATAATACTCGGCTATCAGAGCGACACTTTGCTCTGATACCACTTTTTGTAACACCCCTACCGCTAATCTCCTGATTATCGCCTAATCTATCCGGGCACTAATCTAAATGCAGTGGGATGATCAAACAAAGTAGCGGGTGATACACGCCGTTAGCCACCCATACGACTAACTAGGCCTCAATCAAACAAAACAGTGCGGTCTGATAGCAAGAAATACCGAGTTAACAATAATAACCTCCAGTAGTGCTTAAACAAATCCCAACAATACATACAATCTCGCTCACCAAAACATTATCCAAAAGTGATTACCGAGCCTACTAGTTAGCTCACAAATTACAACCCTCCAAGTTTACAAAATAATAATGGTTTACATCTAACCGTATCACAAATGTTTACAACCTTCAAAGTCCAAAAAGGTTTACCACATGGTACACCGGTTCCTAATCCTAACCGTGTACTATTCGGTACACCAAGCAAAATAACGTAACAATCAAGAGAGCATCCCGGTCATTCCCAACCTGTCAACAATCTCGAGTTCTTGCAAATAAAAACAGCACCCCTAGGGGCTCAGCAAAAGCTGCATATGACTTCCACATACCCCGCGTACTAGCGGGGGTACGCCAACTACTTGGTCGCCAACATGCGGTTAATTTAATTGCAGGCATACATGCTCTTATTAACAACATTATACACATATAACAATACACTCAACATGCATTCCATTACCTACAACGTCACACTCATACACAAGGTGCAATTCATACAACGAGAGGTAATTCACAAGTCGACAACGGTCTTGAGTTACACTCCTCAGGTTCTGGTCTCAATCACTTTGTTAGTTGCTCATCCGGGTTAATTCCTTTCTAACCCAACAATCCCCAGCTTATCTCTTTAGACGGATAAGCTCTACCGGTCTCACTCCAGTCGGGCACCACTATGTGGCACACGGCCCCGTAGGGCACCACTATGTGGCACACGGCCCGGTAACAAGGGAGTTCGACCATGGACTTAGAAACAAACGCTCTGTTGTTTCCTCATCCTTGCATGCATGACTCACAATCCCCCTAACCCAACTACCGGGTTAGTAATAACTTTCATTCAGTGGGTTAGTCATATTCCACTTCCTCACCGTTCACACATTTCATGAATTATACAAACTTCAGGTTCAAATGCCATCCGACAAGAAACAATGCATTCCCAGCTCATGAAGGTGCAATAAATCAATTTCATGCTTTTATCTTGTTTAGGTGGTGGCAAGTAAACACACAACAAACAAGCCGGGGTAACCCCGTTAGGATACAGGGCATGAAGAAATCATACCGTGCACCGTCAATCTTGGACGTCGTTTCCCTTCGGTTTGACTATTTGGGTCCTATAACATATCACAAAGTCGTACGGTTAATGATCTACCATTAACCTAGTTTACTTCATCTTTTACGGTTACCGACTTACATTACCTAGGTCAAGGTATTTTACTTCCACACTCAAGTTATTTAACTTACATTCTTTATTAAACTTGTTCAAGCCCTTAATCACCTTTAAACATCATTAATCAAGTCCTAATCATCTTATAATTCCATTACCAAACAAATCCCCATCTTAAAGTATCCATTTTACAAGTTTAAACACACATTTAGGTTGGTCCGGGACTTGGTAAGGGACTATAGTCCCCGACCAGGCTTGAATCAAACTCTCAGGTGAATTTTGTATATGGTCCGGGACTTTAGCAGGGACCTAAGTCCCAGACCAGTTATAGTTGAAACTCTCAGGCAGAGATCAGGGGGTGGTCCGGGTCCTTGTCTTGGAGTCCAGTCCCGGACCAGAAGGAGCTTTACTCTAGGCTATAATTCAATGGGTGGTCCGGGACTTTAGCCTAGAGCTAAGTCCCGGATCATTAGAACTGGTGACTCTCAGTGTGATTTCAGGGGGTGGTCCGGGACTTGGTCCTGGACCTAAGTCCCGAACCCTGCTACGGTTTTAACAGATTTTGCACTTCAGTTTTTGTTTTAAGCTTAATCTTTCACCCATTTCTTCCCTAATCTTTCCCTAAGTATCTAAATATGTTTTAGCATCATTTAGACACCCTAAACCAACCTAAATCATTTGTTAAGTCACCTAATTAAATCTAGGTAAAACACACAATTTCACCTAAAATTTCCTAGAACACTAGTGCAGTTTTTGTTTCTTGTTGTTCCTTAACCCAATGGTTCACTCCTAGTGTCTTCCCACCTTTACCATTTACAATATTAATCTTCTACAACCTACCCACATATACACTCCTTCCTCAATTAATTTCCTAAGTCATTAACTACCCAAATTTCACCTAGAACACAACTAGTCTTCAAAACTGTTTTTGCCCAATTTAAACAACTAAGTTCTCTACTTTGCTACAAAAAATTCGCCATAGTTTCCCTACATTTCTAGACATTCCCACAACAAAACTTTTCAGTTCTAATCCTCTAAACTAACCAAATCCCTCAAGGGATTCAAACATCACACAAGTTAACTAAATTCACATGTATTTCCTGCACAACACCCATTGTTTTTCCTTGGTTTCCAAGTCCTTAAACACTAACCAAACAACTCCAAGACAGCCTAAAACTCTTCCTCATTGTACCACAACATACCCCATTATGCAAACCATTCTAATTCCTTCTTTTTAAACATTAAAAACTGTTACAAACACATACTCAAAACTAGCTCAAGGTATGTGTCTTTACCTTGTGTTTTCTAGCTTTTCTTTCTCTTCCTTCTCTCTCCTTCTTCCTTCTTCCTTGTTTCTTGAATTCTTACTCTTATTCTTTCCCCACCAAATCGGCAAGCTACAGCCAATCACCCCACACCATACAACTTATAAAAATCATTCCTTAACTAAACTTACACTTAAAAAAATTTAGGGTTTACAAGAGGGTATTACCTTAAGCTCTCAGAGAGACTTTTGAACAGCAAAGAGAGGAGGTTTCCAGCTCCAAAATGTGACACCAAAACCGGCTAGAAGAGGGAGAAGAACAAGGCTAATTTCAGATTTTTGTTTTGCCTTAAAAAGATAGAAAAATTGAACTTTGAAGGCTATTTTTACCGTAGAACCAAGAGGAGATGAAAGGGGTTGCAATGGAGGTCTTCAAGCTCCAAAATGTGCTACAGCCATGGTGATGAGTTGTGAGCTTTTTGATTTTTAAGGGGTGAAAAAGAAAGCTCAAGAAGAGAGGAGTGCAGTGGTGTAATTTTTGTTGAATTTGGAGTTGATTTGGACCCTCAAATATGGAGAGGAAATGAAGAGCTTGAGAAGGGGTGAGAAATCGCCATTGTTGGGCAAGGAGGAAGAAGAAGTCAGTAAAGAAGAAAAATAAAATGTGAGGGAAGGGGAGTTTAGGAGAGAGAGAGTCCCTTTTACTTTTTGTACTTCTTTTCTTTTATTTTCTTGTCCTTTAGCTAATTAGGAGAAATAAAAGAGAGGGCTGGGCATGCTAGACGGCTCCACACACACACAAGTGTGTTTCAATTTTTATTTGCAAAGTGGACACACTAACTTAGCTTATTTATGTTTTTACCCCACAACTTTTATTTTTTTTTTGCACTATTCACTCCCGGGACCCGTTTTCCGGAATTTTCTCGTTTAATTAATTTTATTGGTCCTAGACCAACATTATAATGTACTAATGACTATTTGGTTGGCCAAAATTATTACGGGTCTATTTAACCCGCTTACAGGCGCGTTTTCCCGGTTTCCTCGAAAAACACGCATTAAGGTTCGTTTGTGTTTTTAATCCGTTTTAAGGATCCGTTTTCTTCGGGATTTGTTCCCTCATGATTATTTAGGTGTAATTAAGCCTCTAAAATCTTAATTAGCCTAATTAATCGCTGTTTTAAATTTTTGGGGTATTTCATCCGACTACTTCATCTTCTACCAAGAAATGTGCATACGATTTTCCTCCCCGTGAAGTCCCTTTTGGTGATTCGCCACCTGCTTCCAACCCTACTTCACCTATTTCTCCTTCGGAGACATCTGTTTCATCTCCTCTAAAACCTGCTCGGGGTCGAAACCCTAAAAGCTGATCCCGTCCTTTCTCAGCTAATGAAATCCTCCATTTATTATTATACTACACCTTAACCTCATATGATTACCCAATCATATTATATAACTCGCCAACTCCAAATATTCATATTCCCTTATACGAGATATAAAATTCCTTATATTTATGCTAACTCTCATTAGTTTATGTGAAGCACTAATTTCCTTAATTGAGCTAACTTTCATACACTAACATTCAGACCATATTCTTAATATTATATCATGCCATATCATACCTTATACTTTACTCTAAAGTTTATTAAGTTCCCAAGCTTTATCTTATAATTCATTATTTCTCAAATAATCTCATCATTTTATGTGAATTATAAAATCCCTTAACTTATACTTATTTCCACCTTAATGAATACTAATGTTGTACATTTAATGTAACATCATGACATTTCCCACCATATACTAAAATTCATTCCTAACTCTTTATCCTTCATGCATTCACCCTCCATTTTTCATATATTACATTCGTTTCACAAAATCTTTTACAAAATTACAATCACACCCCAAATGTCATATATTATAATATTTCCACTTATTTAATTTTAACTCAAAGTTTCCATCAATTTTATATATTACTGAACAGACCCTTGTCTGTCCAGATTTAATTTCCTTCACCCCTAACTTTTGCTTATTTACAATTTGGCCCACATTATTTTATAAACTTTACAATTTAATCCTTAACTCTCATATTATATAATCTTCCTAATTTAATTCCATTCTTTACCCTAAAACTTCCAGAATTTAACAACACCCCCCTAGTCTATTCTATTTTCCAGTTCACACCCAATTTTTCAAAAATTGCACTTTAGCCACATGTAAGGTTTTCAAACTTACAATTAACTCCTAAACTTCTTTTAAATTCCTATTTTAATTATTTCTCTCATCTAATTTACTCTACACTCTAAGTCTAGTCAAGGTTGACCATCACACACTCCCTTGACCAATATTTCTCCAAAATTATGAATTTACCCCTAATCTTTCCTAGGGTTTTCATTTAAGTCCTTAATTGTACTAAAATTATATTTTGCATTCAAAACCCAAATGAAGCCTAAATTTCATCCATATAACACTTTGACACTCTAAATATTATTTATTTACTCTTTACCACTCATACTTTGCCTCTTTTCTCACTAAAACTTCCTTTAAGTTCTTAATCACTTTTAAAGTCAATTTTTGACATTAAATTCCAATCAAATCTCACCTAATTCGTAGGTATTTTCACCCTAATCTTTTTAGGTGGTTATAATCCTTTAAATAACCCCTTAACACCAGATTTTCTCACCAAACTTGAAACTAAACAAATACTAAACTTTTAATGCATAAAAAGCACTAAATAACTTATAAATGTGGCCTAAATACATGGACTTATTACAAAGCTAAAAATTAGTTTTAAATATCATAAAATAATCTTAACAGCATCACCAACTCTCGGCTTTTTAATGTTCTAACCCAGAACTTTTCGGTAATTACATTTTAGCTTCAAAACCTTTTAATTAGGACATTTTAAGTCATTAAACACTTAGAACACTTAGTCAAATGTGTTCCCATAACATTATTTGCATTTTTAGGTCATATTATCCCATTCCCCACACTATATTCTAGGCCATATTTTTTTTACACAAAATAAATTGTCTTAAAGCATAAAAATGTGTTTTAAGCGAAACTTACAAGTTTGATGCACCAAAACACACTCTCCTTCACTCTTCTTCTCGACTCTAATTTAACAATAGAGCTAAGTTAAGTTTTTGAACTAATCATAAGCTTAGATAGTGATTAAGGAGTTCTAGGTTTAGATTATCCATTTATCCTTCCAAAGGTTGATTTTCCACCTTGTTACACCTTCTTGGTCACGGTCAATTCCAGGGTGTTTAAACACCATTTCAGTCATGGTTTGAACAAAGAAGAAGGAATCAAGTTAGTATTTTACATAGTTGAACAAGGTAAGGAGACTTAAAGAATCAAAATGAGCTTTAAGGAGGAGTGTAACGACCCCAAAACCACCCTGGTTCTGAGACCGTCACACGCCACGCGCTTACTACCTAAGACACGCAAGACTACACTTAGACTAATCCCAAACAGATACAAATGCTCTTCTATCACATAAATAATGATTACAACTTGTCTCACAAATTACAAAGCGGAAGCCAACAGAATTACAAAGTAGAAGTCTTAAATAAATACAAAGGCTACGAAGCCACAAACAATTACAAAGCCCATGAAGCAAAACTAAAAGCAGAACTAGAAGTGGAAGCCTTCAAATAGATCTAAAACCTGCAAATCAGACGAAATATGGGGGGGTGAGCAAACCACAGCTCAGTAAGTGATAAACTTCATCAGCATAAGCGTGCTCAAAACATTTTTACAGAACATAGCTTATATAGATATAAGTTGGCAAATCAGATTCAAAATCAAAATCAAAATCAAACGGAAGCACCTCTAAATGATACAAAGTCAAATGCAAAGCAGAGCGAAACAGAGGTCACAAGGGTATAGCTTGACAGTGGAAGACTTTTATAGAAACTATAGGGTTTCTCAGAAATCATAAGTCACATATAGACCATCAGAAGAAGGAAACAAAACATAGGCATAGTTTCTTTACAAAGCTCATTTGCGAATACAAATCTAATCTTCGTAAAACGGAAACCATAAACCAAGGCTGACAAAACAGATGAGACAAAACAAAGCTGGAGCCACACTCACAGAATGAGACAAAGCCCAAAGCAGGGTCTCATGTCAGAAGCTGCCATCGCTCAAAACTGTACAGAAGCTAATCAGAATCTTATACCCATCAGAACGTTATCGAAGACATAGTTTTTAAGGGACCCTAGTTCAGATCATACAGAATAGGTCTGAAGACCTCGGATAACAGATTGGGTATGAAGTCCCTAGATAACAGAATGGGTCCGTCGACCCCAGATAACAGAACGAGAAGATGCCCGTGATACAAATACAAAAGGACGTCTGATAAGTGTGAAACATATAGGCTTTTTAGGGTCTAATTACCTTATAATCTGTAACAATTCAGGCAATGTTTCCCATATATTATGTGTTTTTCCTAAGATTGATGTTTTGATATGAACTGATGCATTTTATATGTTAAATATAGGAAAAACCCAGGAAAATGAAGATTTTACGTCATAATGATTACAACGCAACAAACGGGGAACAAATCCGGAAAAAAGAGGCAAAACTTGGCCACGTCCGGCCAAACTCAGCCGGACTCAAATCCGGACGCCCATCAAAGGACACGTCCGGATCCGGACGCAAGCCGGACATGATCGAGATCCAGATCCAAAAGTTCTGTGTCTTGTCCGATCCGGACGCGTATCCGGACGAACCCAGTTTCAGATCTAAAACCGCTGTCTCACGTCCGGATCCGGACACAGATCTGGACGTCACACAGAAATGAAAAATAAAAATGCAAAGCGCTGATAATCGGGCTTTCAGCGCAATTGTCAGCCGAAGCGGCGGTTTAACCCATGCTTCAACATTAATTAAGACATGCCCATGCTCAATCAGTTACCCAACTCACCACACCACTAACGAATGTTTTACTTCTAAGCCTATTTAAACCCTCCTTCAGCTTCCATTTCAATTCGCACCAGACGCTTCAGTCTAACTCATACTCTCCCTCTCTACTAATCCTTCCATTTACGACACAACCCATCTCCATTCATCAATCGCTCTCTATAATCTTCATCCTTCATTTACAGACACAGCCCATAATCACGCACACCATTTAGTCACGTCCGGATCTGCGTCCGGATCTGGACAAACCCTCAGAAGCACGTCCGGTTTTGTGTCCGACCCAACTTAGCCGGACGTCTCACAAACTTTCCCAGAATTTCCATTTTCACTCCACTTCATCAAGTTCACTCCATTGTCGCCGAATCTAACCTCCAAACCAGCATAGCGCAAGGACGAAGGGCGGAGCAAGCAAGATGATCTTCGTAACAGATGATTTCTCCTAACTCTCTCTTATTTATGCTTTCAATTGCTATGTCTAGCTAAGAGGATATACTCTGGGGGAAGGGATGTTGTAATTAGTTAAACTCTGCATTATTTTACTACTTAATTGAGACTATTTGGATTGTTCAGGTTAATGCTTTTTAAGTGCTTTTAATAAACGTCATGAATTTATTATAAGCCTTCGAATCGTGTTATGATCAGATAAGGTGATTAGCATTGATGGTCCTATTAACCTATTACCTGTGATAATTGCAATTAGACAGATTACATTAGCAGTTAGGTGCTTTAGTCCGGACCAAACTAGACTAGTAATTCTGTGCGATAAAACCATCTAGATATACTTGTTAAGTCTAGATTAGAACTACGCGTCCTGTCTTGATGAGCTATCTGGAATTTGGACTTAATACAAAATAGATATTTGAGAATTACAACCCAATCCATGTCTCCGCTTAAGTAGTAGAATATGTAGAACCTAGCTAGTGAAATAACTACCCGAACCAAGAGTACTGTTCATACTCCCTATCTATCACTTTAATTTATCTGCTATTTAATTTCTTGTCTATTATTGATCCCGAAACAAAAATAACCCCTTTTGAATTAGCGATTGTCTTAGGCTAGACTTATTTTCCTCAAGTCGCGTGGATTGACACCAAGTCGCTTCTAAATGCTATACTATTTCGACCGGAATTTTTGCAACCCGACGGTCTATTGATTTGTTGATTTCTAGGATTATTTCTTGGCTTTTAATACATCAATTAAACCGTTTGCAAAAATGGCGCCGTTGCCGGGGACTTGACTTTGTCTAGTCCCTAGCCTTGGTTAATTAGTTACTCTATTATAATACCCTGTTTATTATCATTTGTTTCGTAATTTAAATGTCTATTATTTATATTTAAGGTTTAATTTATTTTTGTGCCATTTTATACAATTGTTTTTCATTACTGTCATTTAATTTCAGTTTATAATTTTTCTGTCATTTAATTTTCAAGTACTATAAGTTCATTTGTCTTAGTTATTTCGTCAATTTTATTTTTAATATTCCCTTGTTTACTTTAGTTCTAAATTCAACACATTATGTTCCTTTCTCTTTTGCTGTTATAAGTACCTAGTGGATGCGCAGAACGCGCTCATCTGGTCCATTGGGTACAGACTTTGACCCAGAAATCGAGAGAGTTTTTCTCCAAGCTCTGAGAGCAAGAAGGCAGCTCGACTTCAACATGGCTGGAAATGACATAGCCCCCCCAAATGAACAGATCACGATGGGAAGGATAAACAGGCCACCCGCAGCTCCCAAGAGAGGCCCAGTGATCCTACCACAACTGACGGCAGAATACATAGCGGAATGGTAGAAGCTCAAGCCAAGCCACCAAACAAACGCCATTCGGAATCACCCTGCAGGAACATACTCAGGAGTGGATCCTGCTGATGCGCTCGATCATATTCACAGATTCCTGGTACATCTAGACTCTCTCGGTTTATCTCAAGGTTTAGAAGAATATGCCCGTCTTTGTCTATTTCAGCATAGCCTATCAGGGGAGGCATCAAAATGGTTCCATCGTCTGCCTCCTGGTATTATCACTACCTGGGAGCAGATGACAGATAGATTTTATGAAAAATATTTTCCCATCTCTAGGACCCGTCAAATGATTGCAGACCTGACGACTTTCAAGCAGTTAGGTAGCGAAACTGTCTGCGAAGCATGGGATAGGTTCAAGGAATTACTTCGCCAATGTCCTCATCATGGTCAAAATATGACCTCTCTAGCACAGGGATTCTTCCAAGGGTTAAGAAAGGAAAATAGAGGAGAAGTAAGAGCAGCCCTTGGTGGAAACCTATTAACCAAGAGTGGAGAGGAGTTTATGGCTGCCATGGAATCATATTGCGAGGAGCTTCGCCAATGGAGCACCAGCGGGAGAAGAGTCTTCCCCGTGGGTCCCAGTCCTTCACGAGCTCCAGATCCCATGACAGAGCAACTATTGGCCGATCAAGCTCATTTAAAAACCACCATGGGTACCATGGCAAAAATGCTAGAACAGCTTACTCTAGGACGGACTCCGATGCAAACAATGAAGGCAGTGTCTACTGGCTCCAGCGACATTTGCTCTCAGTGCGGAGGAGCTCATGATTATGAAGAATGTCCTACGGTGTCTGAGATTAGGCAAATAGAGGAAGCGAATTTTGTTGGTCAGAATTATAAGCAGCCCTAGATGTAGAATCAGCATCCCAATTTAAGATATGGAAATCCGAACAATGCGCTGAACTCACATCAGATGCAGCCTCAGAGGCCGAACCAGGGAGGACCACCTGGCTTTGCTAGGCCCCAGTATAATCAGTTTAGGCCACAGCAGTCTCAAGCTCAGTAACCATCATTGAGCTCAAACAATACCAATCTGAAGGAAATGGTGGATAAGTTGATGGCTTCTCAGGAGCAGCAAAGTGTAATCAATCAGAGTATGACAGCTGGTCAGCAGGAATTAGAGAATGCCATGGTAAAGATGCAGGGAATGATGAGTCAGTTGACTCAGTTCCTCTTACAGCAGAGACCTTCTAGATCACTGCCTTCCCAACCAAACCCCAATCCCAAGAAGCAGTTGAAGGCAGTGTCGGTCTCAGAAGCAGTAGTGATTGAGGACTGCGAGGATTCTGGAGAAGTAGCAGCAGTTACCCTAAGGAGTGGAAGGAACTTAATCAATGACAAAGTGGTAGGGAATCAAACTGATGAGAAGACCGAGCCCCTTTCTAATACCGCTGGTGCACCATCAGGGCATCCTGCCCCTCCTGAGGTAGTTCTTGAGGAGACCCAGGCTCCTATTCCTTCCTCCTCTCATTCAACTGCTATTAAAAATACGAAAGGAAAAACATCTGCAAAAGAACTTCCTTTTCCAAACCGTCTCAAAGAGCGAGAGCTCGATGAACAATTTGGAAAATTTTTAGATGTCTTTCGGAAGCTGACTATCAATATTCCTCTTATTGATGCGATTAAACAAATGCCCGATTATGCTAAATTTGTGAAGGATTTAATTTCAAATAAGAGGAAATATAAGGAGAAGGACACCATTCAGCTGACTGAAACCTGTTCAGCAGCAATCCTACAGAAGCTGCTTCCAAAGCGTGGTGATCCTGGTCAGCCCATTATCCCTTACTCAATTGGAGATATGGATTGTGGATACGGTCTCTGCGATCTAGGAGCGAGTATCAACCTGATGCCATACACTAAGTTCAAAAAGCTTCATGCGGGTGAGCTCGTTCCAATTCATTTCAAACTCCAATTAGCTGATAAATCATCAATCACACCCAGAGGTATGGTAGAGAATGTGGTTGTTGGTGTGGGTAAGTTTTTCTTCCCCGCTGATTTTGTGATCCTCGACATGGATGAGGATGTTGAGGTACCTCTAATTCTTGGTAGACCTTTCCTTAGAACTGCAAAGACTGTTATAGATGTTGATAAAGGAAAGATTACCTTGAAATTTCATGACGAAGAATTAAGCTTTGATATTAATAAGATGATGCAGAAACATACTTCTTCTCATGCTGTTTTCTCTATTGATTTAATTGAGGATTTTTATAATCTTGAGGATGACTATATCCATAGGAGTACTGATACTTCTAATTCTTTGTTTAAGTGTTATGACATTTTAGAGCAGGTATTGAGCCTATCCATTGAGGATGACAAGGAAAGCTTAGAGATGGCCTCAGTCGTCCAGCAGCTTAATCAAGGGAGGTCGTATTTTCACTTTTCCACTCCTCCAGTAGAAAAGCTGGATCGATCCATTCAAAGGCCTATCCCTTCAATAGAGAAGCCTCCCACCCTTGAACTCAAATCTCTTCCTTCCCATCTTAAATATATTTTTCTGGCAGAGGGTAGCACCCTGCCTGTTATTATCTCTGCATTTTTGTCTGTTTTACAGGAAACTAGACTTCTGGAGGTGCTCAAGAGACACAAAGGTGCCATGGGATGGTCGGTTGTAGATATCAAAGGGATCAATCTGGGTTTATACACTCACCGGATCTATATGGAGGAAAATTATAAGGCAGTAAGGCAACCCCAGAGAAGATTAAATCCAAATTTGACGGAGGTGGTCAAAGCTGAAGTGATGAAGCTTCTTGATGCGGGCATCATCTACCCAATATCTGACAGCCAGTGGGTGTCTCCAGTCCAGGTTGTCCCAATGAAAGGAGGGATCGTGGTAGTTCCCAATGAGAAGGGTGAGTTAGTCCCCCAGAGACAGACGACTGGATGGAGAATGTGTATTGATTACCGTCATCTCAACAACGCTACAAGGAAGGACCACTTCCCGCTTCCTTTCATTGACCAGATTCTTGAGCGGTTAGCCGGCCAAGAGTTCTGCTGCTTCCTAGATGGCTACAGTGAATATTTTCAGATCCCCATTGCCGTAGAAGATCAAGAGAAAACGGCATTCACCTGTCCACATGGGACATTCGCATACCGGAGGATGCCATTCGGGCTCTGTAATGCCCTAGCAACATTCCAGCGGTGTATGATGGCAATTTTCAATGACTTTATCAAGAAGAGTATCGAAGTATTCATGGACGACTTCTCTGTTTATGGACAAAGCTTTGATGTTTGCCTGGAGCAACTAGACCAGATCTTAGCCCGCTGTGAGGAAACAAACCTCGTGCTGAATTGGGAAAGGTGCCATTTCATGGTACAAGAAGGTATTGTTCTTGGGCACAAGGTGTCAATGGAAGGCCTCCAGGTAGATAAGGTCAAGATAGAGGTGATAGAAAAGCTACCTCCACCAACTTTAGTTAAGGATGTGAGATCTTTCCTGGGCCATGCCGGTTTCTACAGGAGATTCATACAGGATTTCTCGAAGATTGCAAAACCTCTCTTAGACCTGCTTCAGAAAGACATCAAATTTCAGTTTTCTGATGAATGTATGATGGCCTTTCAAACCATCAAGGATAAGCTCTGCTCAGCGCCCATTGTTGTTCCTCTAGATTGGTCAGCACCATTCGAAATTATGACAGATGTAAGTGATTATGCTGTTGGTGCTGCGCTCTGTCAGATGCAGGATAAAATACTGAGGGTGATCACTTATGCAAGCAAAACTCTAATCGATGCACAGAGAAACTACACCACAACAGAGAAAGAATTGCTTGCTGTGGTATTTGCCCTGGATAAATTTAGACCATATCTGTTAGGCAGCAAGGTAATCATTCACACAGATCATTCAGCACTGAAATATCTCTTCCAGAAGAATGATTCTAAGCCTAGACTGCTGCGATGGATTTTGCTTCTTCAAGAATTTAACTTGGAGGTTGTAGATAAAAAGGGGAAGCAAAATGGAGTTGCTGATCATCTGTCTAGACTCGACCTTCCTGATGATGGAGTCTCAATCAATGAGTTCTTCCCTGATGAGACAGCATTCAAGATTGGAAAGGTAAATGTACCATGGTACGCGGACTTAGCAAACTATCTAGTTTCTGGTTTAATTCCACATGACTACAGTTATAACCAGAGGAAGAAGTTCCTTTCAGAGACTCGCCATTACATATGGGAAGATCCTTATCTGTTTCGGGTCTGTGCTGATGGTCTGATGAGACGCTGTCTCCCGGATGCAGAGGTTTCAAGTGTGTTAGAATTTTGTCATTCAAACGAGGCAGGTGGACATCACGGTCCTACAAGGACAACTGCCAAAATATTAGAGTGTGGTTTTTATTGGCCCACTCTTCACAAGGATCTCCATCGCTTCTGCTCTCAATGCGATAAATGTCAAAGAATGGGTAATATATCAAGAAGGCATGAGATGCCTCAAAAAGGAATTCTGGAGGTAGAGTTGTTCGATGTATGGGGGATAGACTTCATGGGCCCCTTCCCTTCATCCCATGGAAATCAATATATCCTTGTTGCAGTAGATTATGTATCTAAATGGGTTGAAGCAATTGCTAGTCATGCTGCTGATGCTAAAACAGCAGTCAAGTTCCTGAAGAAGCATATCTTCACCAGGTTTGGTGTGCCTAGAGCGATCATCAGCGATGGAGGCTCACATTTCTGCAACAAGGCCTTTGAATCTTTAATGACCAAGTACGGAGTAACCCATAAGATAGCATTACTTTATCATCCACAAACCAATGGTCAAGCAGAAGTAAGCAACCGTGAGCTTAAATGGATTCTGCAGAAAATCGTTACTGCTTCGAGAAAGGATTGGTCAGTCAAGCTGGATGACGCTTTGTGGGCATATCGGACTGCTTTTAAGACTCCTATAGGGATGTCTCCGTTCAAGCTTGTGTATGAGAAAGTCTGCCATCTTCCAGTGGAATTAGAGCATAAAGCTTATTGGGCATTGAAGGCCCTAAATTTTGATCTACACAATGCTGGAGAGAAAAGGAAATTTCAGCTGTCTGAACTCGAAGAACTAAGGGAACAAGCTTATGACAGCTCCAGAATTTATAAGGAGCGCACAAAAGAATCCACGATCAAATGATACAGAAGAGAGAATTTGAAGTAGGGGATCTGGTGTTGCTCTACAATTCCAGGCTGCGTCTTTTCCTTGGAAAGTTGAAATCCCATTGGGCAGGTCCATTTAAAGTTGTGGGGATCACTACCTATGGTGCCTACGAGCTAGAAAACAAGTCAGGAGAGGTATTCAAAGTGAATGGTGCTCGACTGAAGAAATACCTAGGCGATACCTTCTCTCAGCCTCCTGCACCAGGTGTATCCTTGATTGAAAGTTCTTATTCCATTACTTCTGTTTCTGCTATCTGTACTGCAGCACCCTCTCCAAAATCATCAAAGAAGCCACGCTCGCAATGGTATTTCAGACTGAAGAAAGCTATTGCCAGCTGCTGTGGCAGCCCTCCTTGATACTATCTGTGAAGTCTAGCCAGAGACTCTAACTCCGGGCAGCTTGGTGGGAGGCAACCCACCGGTTTGTATATCTTTTCGTTTCCTTGGTTTAGTTATTTATTGTACTCTTTTGTTTTAATTTTGTGGTGTGCTAATTGATGTTGTGCATATTGCAAGAGCCTTGGCTCTTATTTTTTTACTAATAACTGTGCATGTTTCCACTTGAGTTCCTCTGGTTTCGCAGATTTAACCTTTAAGGTACCTCACTCTAATGCTAAACTGAACTCAAGTGTGGGGGAATATCACGGCAGTGTTCACCACGGATCAGGGAGTCCATTAAACACTCTTGTTATTTCATTTATGCAATTCTTGTGTTTGCTTGATTATTTTTGGTAATATTTCCTTTTTAGTTCTAAAATCCAATAAGATGTTTTAGAGTAGTGGTTTTTAATTTAATAATATTAAAATAAACAAAAAAGTTTCAACATGTCCGGCTAAACTTAGCCGGACGCAAATCCGGTCACGAAAACCTAGCCACGTTCGGATCCGGACGGAAAACCGGATGTGACTAAAATCGCGCGCCGCTCTTCTTCTTTTCTTTATTTTCTTCTTTCCTCTTTCTTCCTTCTTCTTTCTTCTTCCCCGATGAACTAAAAACCAGAAAACCTTCATCCCCTCTTTTCTACTTCCTCCACCTACGCCACCACCACAACAGCACCACTCTGACGCCGGAGACCACCAGGCGACCACCGGAGCCCCGCCGTCGCACCGCCCCAGCCCAAACCTCACCGAGATTTTCCCCCATTCGAAACCGAAACCCTACTCAAAACAGGTTTTTCGATTTTTACAAATTTCGAATCATTTTCTGTCTATTTCCGGTAGAATAGTAGTTGTTTTGAGGTTTATGGTGTTAATTAGATGCTTGGTGTGATACTTGTGATTCTGTAATGGCGATTTTGTGTGAATTGTGGAAGATATTGAAACTGTCTGTTCACGGCTAGATTTTTAGGGCTTTATAGTGCATCCGGATCAGCGTCCGGCTAAGTTGACCCGGACGTAGATCCGGACATGCACAAATTTTTCAATTTTTTTCTGCAATTGTTTTCTAGGTTTATGTTCTACTGTTTGATGCTAGTGTTTGCTTTGTTTAGATGTTTTACTACCATGGTTCTCATAGATTAACTATGTGCCAGAATGTGTTCAAATAGAACTTGCTGCTCTTTTCCTTCTGTTTAGGTTTCTTACTGCATCTGTTTATCGTATAGATGGCTTGAACTAGAGGAGGAGGTGCTACACGCAAGGGGTCCTCTTCGAGAGACCCCCGCCCGGAAGATCAGACAGAGCCAGCCTCTACCCCACTACGCCCTGACGGTTTCATATCAGCTGCCGCCCGGGCCTGCTACGAGCAGAGCGGGTCCTTCGTCATCGAGCGGCGCATCACCTCAGAGGCATCCGATGCTACTGGGCTCACTGATATTTTTGAGGGTTTTGGCATCAGCAGCATTTTGCGCATGGGCGAGGGCGTCTTCTCCCCATCTCTGGAACGGGAATTCTACGCCAATGCTGAGGCATCAGACACGACGAACAGCATCACATCCTACGTGCGCCAGTTCCCAGTGAAGGTAACCCTGAGACCTTTAGTATTCTTTTATTCCTCCCGGATAATGAGGCGACCCATCTAGATTTCACGGAGGATGAGCTTAGGCAGAGTAAGTCTAGGAGGTTACAAGCGGTCGGGAGTACTACTCGTCAATGGGGTAAGGAGAATAAGACCGTACTCCCATATGCTCTCCTCCCCTCCCTTCCCCAGAGGACCATTGCAGAGATCCTCAGTCATCAGATCCGGCCACATGCCGGAAATGATGCTTCTGACAAGGATTGTGTTCTCCTCGACTATCTCCTGGCCACACCACGTCCATCATCTCAGCAGCTCTCACTCCCCTTCGTGATGTTCAGACAGCTGCACAAGGTGGTGACTTATCAGAAGACGAAGAAGAAGAAGATCACCCCCATCTTCCCCATCTTTATCCAGCATCTTGCTGTCTCCACACTCCGCGAGGAGATCTTCACCGGTCTCGAGATAAGGGAGGGAGAGACACCCATCTCCGTCGGGACCTTCAGGAGATGGGGCTTCTTGCGCCTCGATGACGGCAGCTCGGGTCTAGGGTCCACTGGCACATCTCCGAGCTCGAGCTCTACTTCGGCGCTTACTGCTACCACGACGCCTTCTATGCCCCCAGTGATAAGCATCCCACCAGAGATGCAGACTATGATGGACTCCATTCTCCAGCAGCAGCTGAGGATGGAGCAGCGATTTGGGGGTATGAAGCAGCGGTTTGGAGGTATGGAGCAGCAGGTCGGGGATGTACAGCAACGCCAGGTGCGCATGGAGGGACACATAGATGACATCCGCCAGACTCAGGAGCACCTCCAGATAGAGCAGACTTCTCTCTGTGACACCCAGGCTCTGATCACCCAGCGCTTGGAGCGCAGTGATGCCTTTCAGAGAGAGACCGCTCAGTTCATGGCAGAGGCATCTACTCGGCAGAGAGAGGCAGCCCAGTTCATGGCCGACTCATCAGCTCAGCAGGCTTAGACTAGCCAGCTCTTGCAGATGCTTCTTGCCCAGATGGGCGCGGGACCACTGCCACCACCGCTGCCTCAGTGACAGCCATCCCCTCTTTATTGCTTTCTTTTATTTTATTTGTTTTTCTGTACTTTTCTTTTTCTTTGACTTGTTTTACTTTTGTTTGTTAAAACTAACGGTAAAACACGAGACTGACAGGTGAAGTGGTAATGGTTATATTAGGCAGTGTTTTAATTCTGAATTGCTAAATTTCATGTTTCTCTGAGCAGTGCAGCGTTCCTAAATGATTAATTTACATGTCACCTCTACTGTGAAACAAACTGCTATAAGTACAGGAAATGGAACCACATTACTTGCGAACGTCTGCTAATCTTGAATTATGGGGAGTATTCTTTCTCTAATATTACTCATACGATTCAAATATTCCCTGTTGTTCGAGTTAATGCACTTTATTCTATGGTCGTACATGCCAGTGGGAAACTAGCAACTTTTACTCTGCACAAAACGCATACTGTCTGTGACTCATGAGGAATATCTTGCCCCTGCAAAACTTCAAGTGTGAGGAAGGATATCTTCCTCAATCTATGACACCAGGGGAGTCTCAGTTCCTACTTTAACTTATTGATGTTTCACCTTTCTTGCGTTGCGGTTTAATATTGCACATGCATCTATTATGAGTATAGCATGTTTTGAAAGCTCTTTTACCTGCATTTCTTTTATGACCAATGAGGACATTGCTCCTCTTAAGTGTGGGGAAGGAAAGACCTTTCCCTGAAAACATGCTAGTTGTTCTTTAATGCCACACTTGCTTTTTGCTGCTCTAATACCTGTGCACACCAATAAATACAATGAAATAATTGCAGGATTGTTTGAAATTAAACCAAGTGACAACCGTAAAGATCGTTTTGCTTGATGAGGTTTGGATAAATAGTTTTATTTAAAAATACTCTGTTTTCATTGAAACCAGGTAGATTAGCTAGTTGTGGAAACCAGATTATTTTAGCTTGGGATTTTGGAAATGAAGTGAATGTTTGGAATGAAAAGGGTAAGGCAAGGTACTCCGTTGATCAAATTTTTTTTCCTAACAATAGCAGGCCTCGTCTATCCGGTTATTAAGTCTTAAGGGTGCCTTAACACCTATCTACCTAAGGTCCCGGGATCTGGGATAGTTGGTCCAACACCATCTCAAGGATAGAGAGAAAAGTCTGGGTTACGGAATAACTCTGCAAAAATTTTAAATATTAGCTTGTTTTATACATAATTCTTGAAGACGAATGCTTTCGCTTACAGAAGAGATAATTGCAGTTAAATTTATGCTTTTGATCATGAGTGCGTGGTGTTGAAAGGTATTGCGGATAAGGCATTACTTCACACCCCTTGTCATCCAAAGGTTAGAGGAATGAAAATTGGTGGAAAGTCCCAAGCTAAGCTAACTTGTTCTCTACAATCTAGTTTCTCTATGCTTTTACAAAATTGTTCTTCCTTCACTGTTTGTGAAAACCTACCTCTAAAGAGCACGATTATTCTTTCATTTGTCACTTTGCTTGATTTCCCTCTGCACCTGAGATTATTTGACGGTTTTAGAGATATTCTTACTCCTTATTTGCTTGAGGACAAGCAAAAGCTTAAGTGTGAGGAAGTTGATAAGTGTGAAACATATAGGCGTTTTAGGGTCTAATTACCATATAATCTGTAACAATTCAGGCAATGTTTCCCACTTATTATGTGTTTTTCCTAACATTGATGTTTTGATATGAACTGATGCATTTTATAAGTTAAATATAGGAAAAACCCAGGAAAATGAGGATTTTACGTCATAAGGATTACAACGCAACAAACGGGGAACAAATCCGGAAAAAAGAGGCAAAACTTGGCCACGTCCGGCCAAACTCAGCCAGACGCAAATCCGGACGCCCATCAAAGGACACGTCCGGATCCGGACGCAAGCCGGACGTGACCGAGATCCAGATCCAAAAGTTCTGTGTCTTGTCCGAATCCGGACACAGATCCGGACGTCACACAGAAATGAAAAATAAAAATGCATCGCGCTGATAATCGGGATTTTGGCGCAATTATCAGCCGAAGCGGCGGTTTAACCCATGCTTCAACATTAATTAAGATACGCCCATGCTCAATCAATTACCCAACTCACCACACCACTAACGAATGTTTTACTTCTAAGCCTATTTAAACCCTCCTTCAGCTTCCATTTCAATTCGCACTAGACGCTTCAGTCTAACTCATACTCTCCCTCTCTGCTAATCCTTCCATTTACGACACAACCCATCTCCATTCATCAATCGCTCTCCATAATCTTCATCCTTCATTTACAGACACAGCCCATATTCACGCACACCATTTAGTCACGTCTGGATCTGCGTCTGGATCTGCGTCCGGATCCGGACAAACCCTTAGAAGCACGTCCGGTTCTGTGTCCGACCCAACTTAGCCGGACGTCTCACAAACTTTCCTAGAAGTTCCATCTTCGCTCCACTTCATCAAGTTCACTCCATTGTCGCCAAATCCAACCTCCAAACCAGCATAGCGCAAGGACGAAGGGCAGAGCAAGCAAGAGGATCTTCATAACAGATGATTTCTCCTAACTCTCTCTTATTTATGCTTTCAATTGTTATGTCTAGCTAAGAGGATATACTCTGGGGGAAGGGATGTTGTAATTAGTTAAACTCTGCATTATTTTACTGCTTAATTGAGACTATTTGAATTGTTCAGGTTAATGCTTTTTAAGTGATTTTAATAAACGTCATGAATTTATTATAAGCCTTCGAATCGTGTTATGATCAGATAAGGTGATTAGCATTGATTGTCCTATTAACCTGTTACCTGTGATAATTGCAATCGGATAGATTACATTAGCAGTTAGGTGCTTTAGTCTGGACCAAACCAGACAAGTAATTCTGTGCGATAAAACCATCTAGATATACTTGTTAAGTCTAGATTAGAACTACGCGTCTTGTCTAGATGAGCTATCTGGAATTAGGACTTAATACATAATAGATATTTGAAAATTACAAGCCGATCCAAGTCTCCGTTTAAGTAGTAGAATATGCAGAACCTAGCTAGTGAAACAACTCCTGAACCTAGAGTACCGTTCATACTCCCTATCTATCACTTTAATTTATCTGCTATTTAATTTCTTGTCTATTATTGATCCCGAAACAAAAACAACCCCTTTTGAATTAACGATTGTCTTAGGCTTGACTTATTTTCCTCAAGTCCCGTGGATTGACACCTGGTCGCTTCTAAATGCTATACTATTTTGACCGGGATTTTTGCAACCCGATGGTCTATTGATTTGTTGATTTCTAGGATTATTTCTTGGCTTTTAATACATCAATTAAACCGTTTGCAACGTCCTACGCAGCGCGCTACGGGATAACTCGACCCAGTCATCCACGACTTAGAAAGCAATAAACTAGGTCCCAAAATCATATACTTAGTTGTCCAAAATCAAATTCATACAGACGAGTCATAAACACTCAACAGACACTTGTAATATGCCAAATTTGAATAGATAACATAGACATACATTCACATGTCCTGTAAAGTAATGTGAAATAGTACTTGATACATGCGCAAGAATAAGCAGTATATTTTAATCACCAAAAATAATTTCCCAATAATCCATATTGTAACAAAATATACTTTCATACAATATACTGTAGTGGAAATAAATCCAATCCGTGCACTACCACGATATGTAACTTGTAAAATTCATTTACAGGAATTAAAATTACGAGTGTTGTAGAAAAGCCATAGGATGTATATAAAACTGTAGCATTGTGTAAAATCGATGCAAAACGTATTGAATAGACATATGTACAAAAATATAATTTTGCTGATTACATATGTAAAAAGGAGATTATCGGAATCTATATATATTTATTTTTATATATCACTTCGTACTAGTTGTCATACACACCATAGTTATCATAAAATAAAGTCAGCCCCATTAATGAATGAATATAATAAAGAAGACAATGATTATTAATATATACAACATAAGGAATCTGAAAATCGTGCCCCATCAGTTAATGAAATCATGCGTAAGTAAATTAATCCATATCAACCGTAAACTAGAGTATACATGTGGTGTTTGGATCAAAAAAAAAGAGTATACATGTGGTGGCAGCAAAATTATACATTAATTTGGGTACAAGTATTTACGGAGTAAGCAAACTGATAGAGAAAAACAAAATCAAAACCGTGGCAGAGTATAGGTACTTGTCAATATATATTTATATGAAGTAATAAAAAGTCTGAAACCAAATCCCTTGTAATGTGTGTAAGCTCGTGTACACTCATTTGTTTGTATCGGTTCAATTGAATATTTTTACAAAGTCATAGGAATCACTAACCATCCTAAATCATAAACACATTGACATACAAATATATATAACACGGATACTGAAATACCCCGAACTTAATTAGGATGATTAAATTACTCTAATATAATATTTGAGGGCCTATTAGTGCCAAAGTAATTTTGGTAGAGAAAATAAATCCAAAAGAAAAGAGAAAACGCTTAAAAAGCGAAAAACAATAAATTGAGCGTTATGGGACCGTAGGAGGAATACGACCTCGACAATGGTCTTAGGTGGATTTAAAAGGCTTAATAATGCCTAAATAACATATGGGAACAATTCTCGAAGAAAACGGATCCAAATAATGTATTAAAACGCTAACAAAGCTTTAGCGCACGTTTTTCAAGAAAACCCGAAAATGCAACTTTGAGTAGTAAAACGAACCCGTAAAAATTATAGTTCATCAAATAATTATAAACAAGCATTAATGGAGGCTTAAGAACCATTAAAATTAATTAAACGAGAAAATTCTGGAAAACGGGCCCGGTTAGTGAATAGTGCTAAAACCGGGTAAATTAATGAGCATTTTCTATAAAAGACAAAAAACGCTCCAGCTTATAATATATAAGGGGCCGGTTTTTTATTCAGTAAAGCAGCCCCCCCTCTATTAGTAATAATCTCGAAAGAAAGAAAAGAAAAGAAAGAAAGAAAAAAAGTAGAAAAGCACATTACCCTCTCTCTCCTCCCTCACTTTCTTTTCTTTCTTCTCTTTCCTCGTTTTCTCCTTCCTCCAACCGGCTCCCCCTTCCTCTCTACTGGTTTTCATGTTTTTGAAGACCCTCCATGGCAGCCCCCTATTTCCCTTCATGCCCAAGCTTTGTTAAAGCTCAAAACACAAAAATAATCACATATTCTTCATCCCCTCAACTAGCTCTATCATTCTCTCTTTTTAAAATTCCAAAAGGATGAACTTCATATCCATGGGTATACCCCATTTGAAGAGAAAGTTGGTGTTTCTTGAAGCTGGGAGTCCCCTCTTCCCATTAAGGTAAACATTTCATTGAAAAACTCATTCTCTCTCCATTTCCTAGGCTGGCCAATTTTCCCCATTTTGATGCCTTGTTTTGGAGCTTTGTTTCAACACTCCAATGGTGGTGGAACCCCTTCTTGAATCGATGGTGAAAACCCCTCCTAAAACTCCAAAGATAAACCCTAGAATTTTGTGCTTTAAGCCCCTTCATTGGATTAGTGTATTTCCAAGGGTTTAGGATTTTAATTATGTTGAATTTTATGTTTCTTGGGTGTTGGGATGGAGTTTGGCAACTCCATTGCCCACTTGACTGAAATGGAGAAGAGGAAGAGAAAGGAGAATTGAAAAGAAACTTGGAAAACTTAAGGTAAGATTTCCCTTAATGTATTTTGATTGTTTGAGAATTTTGGGAATGGGTAATTAAAGGAATGAAACCCAAATACTTGTGATAATAATGTGTTTGGTGAATAATTGAGAGGATTTGTGAACTTGTGTTGATTTAAGGGCCTAAGAGCCATTGCATTTGAATTTGGAGCTATATTGTTGTTTGGTGAATTTTGAACTGAGTTTGTGTGCTGGTAGAACCTTTGAGGGTGTGGCTAGATTAGGAATAAAAATTGGTGAGAATGGATGAAGTTGAGGATGTAAGATTTATGGGGAGGTTATGGCAAAAGTTCGGTAGAAAATAAGTGTTTTAAGGTGACTTAGTGGGTTAGAGAATCTAGGTGTGTATGTGGTTGAGTAGAGTTGATTAATGACCTTGTAATGGAAAATGGAGAATGGATAGGGGAGAGACAAAAATCTGTATCAAAAGGGGTTATAGTGCTTGGAATAACTAGAAAAGAGTTAGTGTTTATGACTTGTGAAACAAGGAGAGAGTGTGGGTTTTAGAAGTGCAATTGTCTAGGGATGATTAGGGATGGCCATTAGTTGATTTGGTGAGGTTGGTAGGAGGTAGAAATGAAATACCCCAAACTAATAAAACAGGGATTAAACATCTAATCACATTAATTAAGGCCTAAATGCCTAAAAGTCAACTGAGAAAACATGGTCAACACAAAGCAAGACATTGCACCCTTTGACTGTTTAGGGTAAATAATACCCAAATGAACTAATTAGGACCTAAATTTGTCCTAAGCTTATTTATTACACATACTAAAACATATTACAATTGCTGGACAACACTCCAACACAATGAACAAGCATTTTCATGCCAGGTCAGTAGGGCAAAAAATGTGCTTAAAGAAAACCTTAAAGGTCTAATGACCTCTAAATGATTATAAATTGGATACCATGATCAAAATATCATGTAAGGACACACAAAAGAACTGTTCTCAAAGAAAACAGAGCTCAGAAACACCTTGTGACACAAAATGTGCGCTAAAACACCTTAAAGCAAGTTTTTGTGTATGGGCTCTAAGTAATGGACTTTTTGTCATTTAAGACTGGAGTATATCATTTATAATATTAATGTAACATGTAGACTTATTTTAAAGGTCTAAATCAAAGTTTGAAAATTAAAAATCATACATGACAATTTAGTATGAATAGTAACCCAAATAGTGCATTTTTAAGCAATATTGACTAAGTATGGTCAATGGTCAATTAGTTGACCATTTAGCCCTTGGAGGTCGGCAGCAAGGGGGCTGGGAAGACAGCTCACACCAGCATTAACACTAAATATCTAATTAATTTGTGAATCACCATTACTATTCCATTAATTAATGTAAACTTAACTTAAGGCAAAAGTAGCTTACCTTTCTTCATTTGCCTTCATCCCTGCCGACAGCACCTATCCCGCCTCTCTTGGCTTCTCCAAACCGTGGATAACACACTAAATACAATGGAGAACAACAATTGACATAGGTAAACCTTTTAAAGCTATTTTATGATCATTTTCTTCACAATTCTTTCCTCTTTCCATGGAGCTAAGCACAATCACTTCCATCAATGTTCTTAGGTTTTTTGGAGGTTAAATGGAGGGTGTATCTTGGCATTAACAAGGGAGAAAGGTGGAGAAAGCTAATCTTGTTCTTAAGGTATAAAAATGTTGTTTTAGCTCATATCTTTTGATTCCTTAAATTCGGCTGTGAAACTTTGTTCCTAGCCTTATTATCTTCATCTTAACATAATTATTCAGTTGGTAGCCAAGAGCTCAAGGTATAGCCAGATCCAAGCTAAAAACACCATTTAGGCATTTTAAAACAAGGTAAAGATTAGCCGTCTTCTAATCTGAGTTATACCAGTTTAAAGCTTGGTTTAGTAGCTCTTTTAACACTCTTTGTACTGTAAAAACAGGCCATGGAGCTCCTTGCTTGCCTTGGTATTCTAAGGTAATTATACCTTGAAAATTACATTAAACACTTCTTATGGCTAGATCTTGCTTGGAGACTAACCTGCCTTAATTGTTGTGTAAAAACATGTAAATGATGCTGTGGAAACTTTATCCTAAGCAGGCCGTGGCCAAACAAGGCCTTATCTAGGCTAAAACAAGGTATAAATCACTTAAACCTTCACTTGTATAGTATGTAATTATACATATGTGTATAATTGTGCCATGAGTGAAAAGGTATTTAGGTCTTATTTGACTTAGGTGATTAAGGAATGGTTTAATAAATTTTATAAACTAATTAATAAGATTAATTGTCAAATTTAAGACATTATGTGGAAAATTGGTAAATAAGGAAAATATATGAAGGGCCGAGAGTTTATAGTACTTTGGGCATTTATGTGTAATTTATTTTTATAGCTAATGTTTGTAATAAGGCCATGAACTTTAGGCCATTTTATTATGCATTTATAAGCTTTTAATTAAGTTTAAGTGGTGAAAATGCATTACCGCAAAGAAATGGGGGTCTTAGGTGTAATTAAATAAATTTGGGGGCTATAAAAGGGATCTAGCCGAAAATTGGAGGTTTAAATGAGTTTATATAAAAATTATAAGATTATATAAAGTTTTGGGGTTAAATGTAATTTTGGGAAGTATGGGTATAAACCGTAATTTGTTTGGGAGATTAATGGTCAAGGAAATATTAAGGTGGCCAACCTTGACCATATGGTAGGTTTTGGGGGGGGACCACAATTAAATAAGTTAGATAACTTATTTAAGGTTTTATAATAAGATAAGTATTTATGTAACAATTATATAACATATTGTGGTAAATATGTTATTACCGAAAAATTAAGGGTGTATAATGGTATTATAAACACCCATGGGCTATTAGGAATTTTTAGGAATTTAGGGGTTGATTTTGGAATTAAGATAAACTATGTATGTATAATATATAGTTATTATGTCATTATGACACTTGGAATAAAAAAGATGGGGTAGTATAGTAAATACCGATTATATATGGGTTAATAGGATATTTATAACCCTTGGTGAAATTTGGTGATTTTTAGAATTATAGAAGAGTATTTATTAAGATATTGTGTATAATATATAGTTTTAAATGATATAATAAAACTATATGTTATAAATAGGGCCAAATGGCAATTATAAAACAGCACAAGGGCTGTTCAGATTTACAAAATATAACCATAGGTTATGCTTCTTTTATAAGTTAAAAATGTTATATATATGGAATATATAACATGGTATAAATAATGGGGTAACTTTGTAAATAAAGGAACTATGGATTATGGAAAAGAATAAGGTTTAATATATGTGCCTAGCGGCAATAAATAATTTGTATAAAAACTATAGGTTATAAGTAAAGGGATAAAAATATCAATTACATGATTTGTATATGGTAAACATTACATAATGTTATGTGGTAAAATAGAATTTAAATAAATTCAAGGGCTGTACCGAAAATATAAAGGTTGGAAAATGATTTTAGACTAAGGTCTATAATGTTCTAAATGTTATAACAATTATATGGTTTAGGTGGGATTAATATAAGTGAGGATATTCACATTAAGTAATGTGACAAACTATAAATAAATGAGATTTATAAACTAAGGTATTTATTGAATAAGCCTTAGGAGTTGTAATTACTACAACATAAAATGTTACATAATATTAGGATAATAATCTTAATATAAGTTGTATAACATAATACAACTAATGGGAAAAATCATCCAATAAAAGATGATAAAATGTAACATACAAAATATAAGAGTTTATTAAACTCACGAAACTTACATACGTGGTAAAATATGAAATACACACATATGTATATAAGGATGAGTATATATTATGGTTGTAAACAATATAATATAATGGTGGTGGTTATTACATGAAAATAGTTACGAACTATAAGATATGAGTTTTTGTAATGCAAATATAATTTGCTAAGATAACGGAGTATATAATACAATGTATTATAATGGATGGTGGGAAAATAATACAATATAAAATAATAATGCATACATAATGCAACTATAGGTTATGTACCTATATTAATGGTGGATAAGATAAAGAAAATAATGAATTAAACTAACAGTTGAAATGTTATGACATTCGAGTTTTAGTAACAAAGCCGACGGTTTAGAGAAACCCGTAAACAATAACTGTAGAAAACGGGGATGAATGTCGGGGTTTACTTGTATTCGGAAGTACCGGGATGTAGTAGTCATGGAGACTGACTTATAGTTTTTTACCGCTTAGATCATACTTCAGACGGAGGCGCTTGACGAGCTAGTGGTCTACACTGCGCATCCTAGGTCTTGGTGAACGGTATGTAAAGGGGTTTGATCCGAGTTGTCCTAAGGAAACTCTTGGGCTCGGATTTGTTTGTTATAATTGTGGTGTTAAGTGTTTTGGATACATGTATGTGATTATGTGTGCTACTGCATTAAATATTATGCACGAGCGTCCTACGGGACTACACTACGTCGACTATAGATCGGCTTATATAAACATACATATGCGTTAATGTGGATAACATGACGGTACTTGATATAATACCATAGTATTAATATTAAGATATGACAACCTAAGTAAAATACTTAGGTATGAGTCACGACATTGTCGGTCTCTAGAGCGTGGATCTCGAACATGAATATAACCTAGATTACTTCTAGTATGCGTGAGACCCATTGGGCAGCTAACTAATAATTATTCTCCATAAGACTAAGAGCATATCTTAAACAATGAGAGAGAGAGTATGAGTGGAGGTGAGGAATCCCGGTAGTTTACGAACTACTTGGTTGCGCAGTTGTGATCAATGAGGGGTACCCAATCGGGTTTCCGCTCCAGGTTATACCCATACGAGCCCTATTTGGATCGTGGGTCAGGTGGCTACGGCCTTTTATATGTAGTCTTACGAGACATAAAGTGAATAGTACAGGCGCTCCGGACCTCTGGCGAAATGAGCACCTTGTGTGTACGGGGAGGACTACTGTCCATGGTGAGGTATAGGGTTGTCTTAACATGACACCCAACTGGTATTAATTAAAACATGTTGGGATGGGGCCTAAAGGCCAAGGTAAATTAACTTGGAAACTGTTACGCTACGGCGATTGTACTTTGTACATAGGATGGGGCCTTGAAGGCCCAAATTCAATTAAATTAAAATGGATGGTGAACGCTACGGCGATTGTACATTGTACATTATACTGTTATTATTCGATACGTTCGATATACAATTGTTGTTTGTAATTAATGAATTGATTGGATTGGTTGGATGGTTGAATATTTATGAATATTGTGTAACAACCCCTAATCCTAACCTGTATTGACGTCATAATTCACAGCTTAATAAATAGCAATCGCAGCGGAAAATAAAACTATCGAACCTTGGTGTTACACGCCGTCATCACCCTTGTGAGTAACAAGCATCCTTACTCTTCCAACATTACAACTTTCTCACGCTGTGATGAACAGATACTGAGCACTCTAATTATACAATTCAAAACCAACTAATGAGCAACTAACTGATACAACATCCTCCTTAGTACAATACAAATAAAAACCGACGGTGTTTGTTGAAAAACACTTCAGCTACCCCGTGTCCCACGCTCCGGCTTGAGTCTTCTTCAACAACCTGGAATTTTTGGCCCACTAAAGGGCTCAGCAATCGAAATGCTGGTATGCTAAATGTAGTCTTAAATCATTTGGATTCCTTAAAGTCGTTTTAGCCATCTTGATATTAGATTCATTACATAAAATACCGGTTTACAATGATAACAGAAATAACTGTAAACACTACCAACACATAACAATCCACCTGTAAACACCAGTGTACAATAGTACTGAAATACCCCAAATCTAAATATATTATTAAATCATTATTTATTGGAATATAATCCAAACATAAATCAGTTCACGTACGCATGCAAACCCATGCATGAAAACGTTACGTAAAAATAGTCGTTTCACCATAAACGCTAAAACGCCTTAGAAACATGTGATCAAGCATGACCTTGTATGACCTTCTAAACTCAAACCAAATGGTCATACACTCATTATATGAATATAAAATATATTCCCTAAGCTATATTCAGTCAAATACGCAAAACGCTCGGGAGTGCTCACGCCCGCCCCTTAAAGCAAGAAAAGTCGGAGGAGTGCCGAGGTGGCACGAACTCCTATAAAATTAATTCCTAGAGTTCCTAATATCATTATTTACCATTCTAAAGAACCCACGAAGTGGTTCTCAAAATTCAGCAAAAACCACAGGAGGATTTCTTAGCGCTCCTTTTTGGCCCGGGAGTGTCCCGATGGCCCGTAAATTATGTCACGGGTTGATATAACCCCATATAACTCAATGTAACATCTTAGTATATGTTTATTTACTATAATAAGTGTTTACAAACACTTGGAACTCATAAGAACAATTGGTTTCCCAAAATTTCCTTAGAGCACAAAAACACACCTTCGGGTGTCACGAAAATGCGTTTTACGCAATTACCTTGTAGTTTTTGACATGCCACGAATTGGTAATCTTAAAAAGGGTTAAAATGACCTTCTAAATCAGTTGGTGTGACTAGTCAACAAGGTGCTCTATAGGGGCCGATTTTAAGGGCAAAAACTAGTATAAAATTTGCTTTAAAATTTATAAAAGGCTTAAAACATGATGACTCATCATCCCATGTGTTACATTACTTAATGCAAAGTATGTAGGTCTCATTTGACCAGAGAGCTGTCGAAATTAGGTCATGGAACAAGGCCATGTGAGCTAGATACAAAACAAATGCTAAAAGCAAAAAGTAGATTCCTTTTCTTTTGCCTTTTGATTTTTAAGCAAGTAACCTTCCTTGCTTCTTCCTTGGCTCTTCATGGCCGGTTTTTGAGCTCCATTCAGTCCCTAAATTCGTGACTCTACATGAGGAAGAAGACAACACAAACTTAGAAAAATCAAAAGAAGATACCTTACCTAAATTCCTTGTCTTCTAGTTCACATTATTTCTTCCACATCTTGCCTTGTCACACTCACATGGCCGGTTTTCAGCTGGAAAAGAGGTCATTTATTGAGCCAATCAACCGTAATAAACTAAGGAAAAGAAGTCATGACATTAAAAATTGACAAAACAAAATCAATTCCAATGCTTCTTTCATTTACGTGAGCTGGTCTCATTTCCCTCCTTGCACATTTCTCCACGGTTTGGTAAGCTCCCTCCTCTCTCTTCTAGCTTCATCTTCTTCCTTTGAAGCTCTTAAGTCCATTAATGGAGTTTTAACTTCTATCTTCATCTTTAAGGTAATTTCCTAGCATTTCTTGGCAAGTCTTGAAGCAAAACTCTTCCTAGCATAACAAGGTGTGTTCGGCTTACTTAGTTCTCCAAGGAGATTGTCCAAACCAACATTAAACCAAGGAGCATCTCAAGGTAGGTTTTAAAGCTTGAAAATCCTTAAAGCACATTTTTATGTGTAACCAAGTTCTACCTCTTCTAAGTCTCTTTCTTCTTCATTTTGATGAAGGAAAACTTGTTCTTCATCTACCTTAGGAGTGCCGAAATTATAAGGAGAAAGTCTAAGGTAAAGTCTTGTAAAACTACTTCCAAATCTACTTAAGATCTTTATTCAAGATCTAACTCCTAAACACCTTCACCTCTTGCATAAAACCGAAGAGGAGCATCAAGTTTACCTAGGAGAAGCTTGGAGATTCAAGAAGAAGTTCAAGCACTTAACCACCTTTGTTAAGAAGTAAGTTTACTAAGTAAATCCTTATATTATAAGCTTTGTTAAGCTTCTAAAAATTGTACAAAAATTATGTACACCTCTTAGGTTAAATAATACCGAAGCTATATGGTTTTATATGCCAAAAATATAACCTATAACATATAAGGAAAATATTTACCTTAAGACACATTTTTGTGTCACAAATTTTAGTTATGTTATATATCATTTTGCCGAATTATCAAGGGCAAAAGTTCTTTATTTTGAGCTTAGAATTTATATAAGACATTACAATAATTTATACATGAGTTATATAACTCCTATGAATTTATTTATTATCTAGACATATAAATCCACTTTTATATACTATATGGTCACCAAATAAATATGGCCGAATGGTTTATGTGTTAAATGGATTTTAATGAGCTACTTAGGTATATAAATTTATATCATAAAGTTTGGTGAGTTAAGAATATTCTATTAGTGTCTAAATGACTAATTAATTAAGTTATGTGGGTTAAATGTAATTTTTACAAAGTTTAGTGTACTTATATTAAAAACCGAGAGCTAAAGGGCTGTTTGGTGTAATTATAATATAATATAAGGTTAGGAATTAAGTTTAAGAATTTTAGATAATTTAAACAAGCTTTAAATAACTTTTTATAAAGTTTTGGGCTATTATGTAATTTATAAAAGTTGTTATGAAAGTTTGAATTTAATAGTGGCGAATTCATAATTAAGATTAGGTTCACTTTCGAAATTTTGGAATTAAATATTTAACTATAGTTTATAAGTTATTAAGTACTATTATAAAGTTTTGGGGTGAAAATGTAATTAATGGAAAGTTCAAGACCAAAGCCGAATTATTTGGGGTTAGTTTGGTAATTTAGAATTTATATATATATATTCGGCATTTATGGAGAATTAAAATTAAAACTATAGTTTACATGACATTATGTAAAGTTATAAGATTTTGTGGTTAGATTGTAATTATAAGAATAATTATTAAAGCCGAGAATTTAAGGGGCTAAGTTGTAATTTTTGAGAGTTATAATATTTAAAAGCTATATACCAAAATATTAGGTGGTTTTAATTTAGCTAAATAAGAAGTTAAAACTCTATAATATAAAGAGATTAGAATTTAATATAAAGTTTATGAATTATGTGGTTGTTTTGTAAATAACCGAAATATAAGTAAGAATTTAGATTAAATAAATATAGGTCCTATGGATATTTGGAGGAATTTAGAAGAAAGAATTTTGATTAAAGGAATTATGGAATTAAACTATGGCTTACATGGTTATAAGGAATTAAAAGATAAACATAATATTTTTATGGTTAAAAGGAGAATAATAAAACTATAAGAATTTTATGTCTATGTATGACATATAAATATAGTTAAGAATTATAAGTTGTTATGTCACCTAGACAAATAAAATAAACAACAAATGCAATAAACACATATATGTGCATTAAAGGATTTATAAATAAATCAAAAGGAATAACAAATAAGTTATACATTAAATCATGAGGTAATTAAAAGAAATAAACCTCACATGAAATAACAAATACGAGATTTGTTAAATCCAATAGAATTATATAAGGGTAACATAAATTAACCCTCTCAGTTAATCCTATTCTAGGACTTTGTTTGACCAGACGTTGACCGGGAATTTAAAGTACAGTCTACGGTGAACGGTATGGGATTCTTGCAACCTGTTTTCTAACGGATTACACCGGCTTGTGTGCTATCTGTTGTTTGAAATAACGACCAAGATAATTAATGTAAACTGTTGTTTTACTCTTGCACTGTGTATTATTTTATGTGCGTGATGTTGCTGACTACAACGTGTATGTCCCACGCATACAAACACTACTATACCAGTGGATTAAATACCTGCGTTTCAGTATACCGAGGACTTGTACTCAAGTCTCTCACTAACTTCACTTTATAACAAACGTCATTATCCTAAACGTGATAATTGACAATACACATTGTGTTTTGTTTAAGTCTTTATATGACACTTAACAATATACTTCGAGAATGAGGAGCCCAGTTGGATCTGGCCATGCATGCTACGGGAGTTGTACCTGTCTCAGGTCGTCTCCTACTACGTCGCGACGGAACATTCAGTTGGGAGGAAGACTTTATTCCTTCCGGGATTCAAATGCCCTTCAGTTCGAGGAAGACTTTATTCCTCTAGTGGGTTCTTATTTCCCACGCCATTCAGTTCAGGGTTTAACTACGTTATCTCCTGGGGTTTTTATACCCAACCTTTCTCTATAACGAGGTCACTATACCTCCACTATTTCAGATATTCAGTTATAACGTCAGTCCCATTGTGTGGACCGACTATCAGTAAAGAATTTCAGTTCAGCTAACTCGACCTTCTGTGTCTTGTTCTATGTGACATTATTGTCCTTGTATGGATACTTGTTATTATCAGACTATGCTTGTTTACAGCTTTATAAAAATGAACTGCATGTGTTCGACAAAGTAGTTGGTGTGGCCCGGTAGACGATGGGCTGCACGTTTTCCATACCAGCATTGTTTGCTGAGCCCCTTTGGGGGCACCCCCATTTTTCAGGTACCTGAAGTTGAGGATCACCACACTGAGTGTAGGTGGGGTAGACCAAGCTTTGGGAGTCTACTATTAGTTAATTGTTTTATTTCAGTATTTACTTTGAGTTTGATTCCTAGTATCTCGGGTTGTATCTGTATTCCAGACCGTGACATTTGAGGATTGTATTTGGACTTAGCCTTGTTGGTCACAAGGGTGGCCAACGGCATTGTAATACCGCCCGGTTGTTGTATTTATTTCCGCTGCAGTTGTATTTTATTTGGGAGTGATCGCCGTTCAGTTTATTGGATTTCGGGTTGGGGTATTACAAAAATGGTATCAGAGCGTAGTTACGCTCTGGATACAAGGATACACCGAGATTAGGATATCTAAGACTTAGGTTAAGGGTTGAGAGATAGTATTGAAAGAGTTTAAGTTAGTTTTACTTAGACCACTATCCAAGACCAGATTTTGACCACAGTGCCTAATATACCTCAACATCCTGCAGATGTCAGGAAGAGGAGGACGACGTGGACAGGCTGATGAGGAGCCAAACGTCAGGCTGGCAGACATTGCCACCTTAATCGCTCAGGCATTCGCACAGGCGGGGGTTGGACAGCAGCAGCAGCTACCTCCACCACCACCACCCAGAGAGAGAGATTGGGTGAAGAGTTTGGCTGATCTGAGGCCAACTGCATTCAAGGGGCAGACTGACCCTGCTCACTTGGAGACCTACATCATGGAGATGGAGACAGCGTTCGAGACGCTTGCAGTCCCAGCTAGGGAAAAAGTAAGACTTGCTGCCTTTTATCTGAAGGATGCAGCTAGAGATTGGTGGAACATGGTGAAAGCCGACCACCTGGATGACCCAGCTTTTACTTGGGGACATTACACTGCATTACTTAGGGGCAAATACTACCCGGCCCACACCAGGATGGTGAAGACTCGGGAGTTTGACGCCTTGGAGCAGACGGGGAAGATGTCAGTGGATGAGTACTATGCGAAGTTCACTTCGCTACTCAGACTATTACCCGGCATAGGATACTCGGACCAGGTGTTGGTCGACCGATTCTACGGGGGACTGAGCCCTCGACTTCAGTTTGGGATGGGACCAATCATCCCCACCAGTTTGCAGGTAAAACAGAGACATAAATCAGTTGGAAATCTTATTACATACTATACCCCTCATGGGAGATTTGGAGATTAATACTTGAGATTTCAGGAATGCTACCATGCTGCTTCCGTAGTGGAGATCACTTGTAAGAGAAGGGATGCTTTGAGCTCCCAAAAGAGGAAGGACGGACCTGGTGGCGAAGATGCCAAGCAGGGGAACTCCAACAAAAGAAACAAACCCTATCAGAAAGGACAGGGGTCCTATCAAGGGAAAGGGAACCAAACTACTGGGAACCCCCAGTCAGGAACCTACGGAGTGGCAACTTCACAGAAAACCTACCCACCTAAGGGTAGGCACTCTAATCAAACAGTTAAATTTTGAGACTTTTGTGATTACTTCAGCACCGTTAGAATGAATAATTGACCTTGATTGTATTAGGTTCTGATCTGGCTCAAACACGGGCCAGAAGTATATCCGCCGTTTCAACTGTAAACAGTGGGAAGGATCACCCCGGCGTGGACTGCCAGGGGGAGAAAGTCATGTGCCGCTACTGTCAGATACTCGGGCATCGTGCCTTCGAGTGTATCCGAAACCCGGAGAGCAGGAACTACCGCCCGGGAGCAAAGCCAACCAGGCCAAAAGAATGGAGCTAGCGATACTCGCCCTCCACCAAAAACCAAACTCAGGGGTAGGGCAAAGGCCCAGCATCGGGACCCGCCCTGCATGTCATGGACCGCTCAGATGAGGCTGGTCCTTCTACAACCCAGGTATTTCTAAACCATGTGAACCTGTTATGAGCAATGGATGATGTGAATGAGTGCTTGCATGCCTTGATTGCCTAATTGAGTAGGAAAGAATTAGTAAGACTCACTAGTAAAAATTTAAACCACGTAGGAAGCTATAAGATATGCTTTCCTATCCCCTCACCGCCCTCCCTGGAGAAAACATTATCAAATACAAGAACCAGGGAACGAACAATGTAAGGTTATCCAACCAGGTTTGATACTACTCAAAGGATACCTAACACCGGAGACACAAATTGCAATCATCAGGAAGTGTCAAGAATTGGGAGCGGGACCAGGAGGGTTCTACACTCCAGAATTTCCAGGAGGATCAAAAATGAAGCTGAAAATGATGTGCTTAGGAAAGGATTGGAATCCTTACACAAAAACCTACCAAGATACAAGAAATGGAGATGGAGCACAAGTACCAAAAATCCCAGAAGAATTTTTACCAATTGTGGAACAAGCAGTTAATACAGCTCAACAACTAGAAGGAGATCCAGTTCCCAATCTAAGGGCTGATCTATGTATCATCAACTTCTATGAAGAAGGAGGCCGTTTAGGACTACACCAGGACAATGATGAAACAAAAGGGTCCCTTGAACAGGGAATACCAGTATTATCTTTGTCAATTGGAGATGACGCAGAGTTCCTTTATGGCGAGCAGAAGCGTGTGGACCTTGCAAAGAAAATTATATTGAGTTCAGGAGATGTTTTAATAATGGGTGGAAAGTCAAGGTTGCTATACCATGGAATTAAAAGGATTAAGCTAAACACAGCACCTTCGACAGTGATAAACACCACTCACATGAGACCAGGAAGATTAAGTTTGACTTTAGAAAGTATTAGTGTTGTAATTGTTTTGGACACCGAAAGGAGATCATCTCATCAGTGAAGCATTATTGTTATGAAAGTGAATGTCTTTAGACCCCATCATATCAAAGTACTTACTCAGATTCTGTTATTAGGGTGCTAAGGAGACGGAAGGTGCCTTAAGTATACTTACTGAGGAGGAGGCCAGCAAGGGCGGCGATCTCACTGGTACCTTTCCGGTTAATGGAGTGGATGCATTAGTACTGTTCGACTCCGGAGCCTCACATACTTTCGTTTCGCCTACGCTTGCGGGGAAGTTGGGGCTAGACGCAGTAGAGTTACCTGATTTTAAGGTGGCACTCCCGTCTAAGGAGAAGATCAGTTGCACTCGTCTTTATAGAGGAGCCACTATCAGTATTAAGGAGGAGGAATTTCCTATTGACCTTATTGAGTTCAGAGGTCTAGGATTCGATGTTATAGCCGGGATGGACTGGCTGGGGCGGCACAGAGGCCGCATTCTTTGTGCAGAGCGCAGACTGTTGCTTAAGAGCCCATCAGGAGTGACAGTATCTTACCGTCAGAGCCCTAGGGCACCATCGATAAAAGTTATCTGCTATGTCCATGTACAAGCACGTCAGGAAGCAGAAGGAGGTATACTATGTTATGTTCAGATGTAGACGACCCTGATTTTGATCCAGCTATGCCAGTGGTGTCGGAATTTCCAGATATTTTTCCAAAGGAACTTCCAGGCTTACCGCCATCCAGAGAGGTAGAGTTCTCCATCGAATTACTACCAGGTACCGGTCCCATAGCTAAGGCACCGTACCGTATGGCACCAGCAGAGATGGCTGAGTTGAAAGAGCAGCTGAAAGATTTATTAGACAAGGGATACATACGACCTAGCGTATCTCCTTGGGGAGCACCAGTCCTTTGTGAAGAAGAAGGATGGAAGCCTTCGTTTATGTATTGATTACAGAGAGCTTAATGCAGTATCAGTGAAAAATAAATATCCACTACCACGGATTGATGATTTGTTTGATCAGTTGAGAGGAGCAAAAGTGTTTTCAAAGATCGATTTGAGATCAGGCTACCATCAGATACCCATCAGGGAGCAAGACATAGAAAAGACAGCATTCAGAACACGGTATGGCCACTATGAGTTTACAGTTATGCCTTTTGGCTTGTCAAATGCACCTGCAGTCTTCATGGATTTGATGAACAGATTATTCAGAGAGCAGTTGGATAAGACCGTGGTTGTATTCATCGATGACATCCTCATCTATTCAAAGTCTAAGGAAGAGCATGAGAGTCACCTCCGACATGTACTTGAGATCTTAAGGGAGAACCAGCTTTATGCTAAGTTCTCCAAATGTGAGTTTTGGTTAGACAGAGTTTCCTTTTTAGGACATGTTATCTCTGATGCTGGGATCGCAGTGGATCCAGCAAAGATAGAAGCAGTTTGCACTTGGCCTAGGCCAAAGACCGTTACGGACATCAGGAGTTTCCTTGGTTTAGCAGGATACTACAGAAGGTTTGTCAGAGACTTCTCCAAAATAGCCAAACCTATGACCAGCTTAATGAAGAAGGACGCACCCTTCACATGGACTACTGAATGTGAGACCTCATTCCAGCTTTTGAAGAATGCTTTGACATCAGCACCAGTTTTGACTATACCTGAAGGCACAGAGGGTTATGAAGTTTACTGTGATGCATCAGGCAGAGGATTAGGGTGTGTACTCATGCAGAATGGGAAGGTAGTCGCCTACGCTTCCCGACAGTTGAAGAAACATGAGGAAAATTATCCCACACATGACTTGGAGCTTGGAGCTATTGTTTTTGCATTGAAGATCTGGCGCCACTACCTGTATGGTGTCCAGATGACCGTATATTCGGATCACAAGAGTTTGAAGTATGTATTCACCCAGAAGGAGTTAAACATGAGACAAAGAAGATGGGTTGAATTTCTTAAGGACTATGACATTGATTTGCAGTACAAAGAAGGGAAAGCTAACGTTGTAGCAGACGCACTTAGTCGACGAGCACATTCTCTAAATGCCATTGTGGCTAGCTCGAGTCTTATAGACGACATACGCAGAGCACAGCAGAGTGATCAGCGAATGGTGGAGATCAGTCAGAAGTTGTCTGACGGTACGTTTGAGAGTGGTAAATATGAGTTTCAGCTACATGATGATGGACTCATCAGATTGAAGGGCAGATTGTGTATTCCCAGAGACAGCACAGATATAAAGGAGCATATTCTTCGAGAGTCCCACACTTCTACCACATCTGTCCATCCAGGAGCTTCTAAGATGTACAAAGATCTAAAGAGGTATTTCTGGTGGAGTGGTATGAAGGGCGACGTGACAGAGTATGTGATTCGATGTCTCACTTGTCAGAAAGTGAAATTCGAACATAGACGACCTGGAGGTATGGTACAGTCTATGCCAGTTCCAGAGTGGAAGTTTTATGATATCTCCATGGACTTCGTGGTGGGACTACCACCTACGAGAGGAGGCCTAAACATGATTTGGGTTGTTGTTGACCGACTGACTAAAGTTGCTAGGTTTATTCCGATGAAGGATACTTGGAAAGTGCCAAAGTTAGCAGAGCTATTTGAGAAAGAGATTATCAGGCATCATGGAGTTCCAAAGACTATTGTTTCAGATCGAGATACTAGATTTCTCTCACGATACTGGCGAGCTACTCGCGAGGCACTTGGCACTGAGTTGAAGCTTAGCACAGCATTTCATCCTCAGACAGATGGTCAGTCAGAGAGGACTATTCAGACCTTAGAGGACATGCTACGAGCATGTGCCTTGGATTTTCAGGGCAGCTGGATAGATAGATTACATCTCATCGAGTTTGCTTACAATAACAGCTATCACGCCTCTATACAGATGTCACCTTTTCAGGCTTTATATGGCAGACCATGCCGCACACCTTTATGCTGGGACGAGTCTAGTGAGACCGTCATCATTGGGCCTGAGTACTTGGAGCAAGTCCAGGCAGAAGTTCAGCAGATCAGAAACAATATGAAAGCAGCACAGGACAGACAGAAATCATATGCTGATGAGAGGCGACGAGACCTTGAGTTCGCAGTTGGCGACCAGGTATTTCTACGAGTTTCACCCATGAAGGGTGTATTCAGATTTGGTCAGAAGGGCAAGCTAAGCCCGAAATTTGTAGGACCCTACGCTATCATAGAGCGGGTGGGCCTAGTGGCATATCGACTTGATTTGCCAGCCGAGTTGGGCAAAGTACACAACGTCTTCACGTGTCTCAGCTTAAGAAATACATGCCTCATCCTTCTCATGTTCTACAACCAGAGACACTCTCTTTAGAACCAACAATGCGGTATGTGGAAACACCGCAAAGAATCTTAGATAGGAAGACACGAGAGACTCGAAACAAGTCTGTGAGCCTCGTGAAGGTTCTTTGGTCGAACCACGATGTGGAAGAGGCCACATGGGAACTCGAAGCTGATATGCGAGCGAAGTTTCCCTCATTATTTACCGACTAGGCACTTTAGTCTAGGGTACGGGGGCGTACCCCTTCTTTTTGGGGGGTAGAGCCTTTTTCATTTTTTGAGTTTAGTGTGCACTTTGTTGCACCTTTGTGCATTGCATTTGTTGCTTTTGTGCATTTCAGTTGTTGCACTTTTGTGCATTTCAGTTGTTGCACTTTTGTGCATTTCAGTTGTTGCACTTTTGTGCATTTCAGTGACACCTTGTCTTGTATGTGTTCTTGTGTAACACTGTGTTTGAATGTACCTTGTACTTCTACTTGATTGTGTGTACTTCATTACACTACAATGGAAATGCACTACGTTGCACCATTTGAAATGAAAAGTGATTGTGTTCACTACCTTGCTTTACACTGCAAGTATATGTTATGACATTCCAAGTATTTCTGTTGTACTTGATATACACTATGAACTTAGGGATATAGAGACTTGGGACTTGATCCCTAAAAATTAGATTGAGTTGTGGATACTTAGTGGAACTTGATTCCCCCACAACCTTATGCTTTAAATATGAGACTTCGGGGCGAAGTCCTTTTTTTAAGGGGGGTAGATTGAAATACCCCAAATCTAAATAATATTATTAAATCATTATTTATTGGAATATAATCCAAACATAAATCAGTTCACGTACGCATGCAAACCCATGCATGAAAACGTTACGTAAAAATAGTCGTTTCACCATAAACGCTAAAACGCCTTAGAAACATGTGATCAAGCATGACCTTGTATGACCTTCTAAAACTCAAACCAAATGGTCATACACTCATTATATGAATATGTAAATATATTCCCTAAGCTATATTCAGTCAAATACGCAAAACGCTCGGGAGTGCTCACGCGCGCCCCTTAAAGCAAGAAAAGCTCGGAGGAGTGCCGAGGTGGCACGAACTCCTATAAAATTAATTCCTAGAGTTCCTAATATCATTATTTACCATTCTAAAGATAACCCACGAAGTGGTTTCTCAAAATTCAGCAAAAACCACAGGAGGATTTCTTAGCGCTCCTTTTTGCCCGGGTGTGTCCCGATGGCCCGTAAATTATGTCACGGGTGGATGTAACCCCATATAACCCAATGTAACATCTTAGTATATGTTTATTTACTATAATAAGTGTTTACAAACACTTGGAACTCATAAAAACAAATTGTTTCCCAAAATTTCCTTAGAGCACAAAAACACACCTTCGGGTGTCACGAAAATGCGTTTTACGCAATTACCTTGTAGTTTTTGACATGCCACGAATTGGTAATCTTAAAAAGGGTTAAAATGACCTTCTAAATCAGTTGGTGTGACTAGTCAACAAGGTGCTCTATAGGGGCCGATTTTAAGGGCAAAAACTAGTATAAAATTTGCTTTAAAAATTTATAAAAGGCTTAAAACATGATGACTCATCATCCCATGTGTTACATTACTTAAGGCCAAAGTATGTAGGTCTCATTTGACCAGAGAGCTGTCGAAATTAGGTCATGGAACAAGGCCATGTGAGCTAGATACAAAACAAATGCTAAAAGCAAAAAGTAGATTCCTTTTTCTTTTTGCCATTTGATTTCTTAAGCAAGTAACCTTCCTTGCTTCTTCCTTGGCTATTCATGGCCGGTTTTTGAGCTCCATTCAGTCCCTAAATTCGTGACTCTACATGAGGAAGAAGACAACACAAACTTAGAAAAATCAAAAGAAGATACCTTACCTAAATTTCCTTGTCTTCTAGTTCACATTATTTCTTCCACATGCTTTTGCCTTGTCACACCTCACATGTCCGGTTTTCAAGCTGGAAAAGAGGTCATTTATTGAGCCAATCAACCATGTAATAAACAAAGGAAAAGTAAAGTCATTTGACATTAAAAATTGACAAAACAAAATCAAATTCCAATTTGCTTCTTTCATTTACGTGAGCTAGGTCTCATTTCCCTCCTTGCACATTTCCTCCACGGTTTGGTAAGGCTCCCTCCTCTCTCTTCTAGCTTCATCTTCTTCCTTTGAAGCTCTTAAGTCCATTAATGGAGTTTTAACTTCTATCTTCATCTTTAAGGTAATTTCCTAGCATTTCTTGGCAAGTCTTGAAGCAAAACTCTTCCTAGCATAACAAGGTGTGTTCGGCTTCACTTAGTTCTCCAAGGAGATTGTCCAAACCAACATTAAACCAAGGAGCATCTCAAGGTAGGTTTTAAAGCTTGAAAATCCTTAAAGCACATTTTTATGTGTAACCAAGTTCTACCTCTTCTAAGTCTCTTTTCTTCTTCATTTTGATGAAGGAAAACTTGTTCTTCACCTACCTTAGGAGTGCCGAAATTATAAGGAGCAAAGTCTAAGGTAAAGTCTTGTAAAACTACTTCCAAATCTACTTAAGATCTATATTCAAGATCTAACTCCTAAACACCTTCACCTCTTGCATAAAACCGAAGAGGAGCACCAAGTTTACCTAGGAGGAAGCTTGGAGATTCAAGAAGAAGTTCAAGCACTTAACCACCTTTGTTAAGAAGTAAGTTTACTAAGTAAATCCTTATATTATAAGCTCTGTTAAGCTTCTAAAAATTGTACAAAAATTATGTACACCTCTTAGGTTAAATAATACCGAAGCTATATGGTTTTGTATGCCAAAAATATAACCTATAACATATAAGGAAAATATTTACCTTAAGACACATTTTTGTGTCACAAATTTTAGTTATGTTATATATCATTTCATGCCGAATTATCAAGGGCAAAAGTTCTTTATTTTGAGCTTAGAATTTATATAAGACATTACAATAATTTATACATGAGTTATATAACTCCTATGAATTTAGTTATAATTATCTAGACATATAAATCCACTTTTATATACTATATGGTCACCAAATAAATATGGCCGAATGGTTTATGTGTTAAATGGATTTTAATGAGCTACTTAGGTATATAAATTTATATCATAAAGTTTGGTGAGTTAAGAATATTCTATTAGTGTCTAAATGACTAATTAATTAAGTTATGTGGGTTAAATGTAATTTTTACAAAGTTTAGTGTACTTATATTAAAAACCGAGAGCTAAAGGGCTGTTTGGTGTAATTATAATATAATATAAGGTTAGGAATTAAGTTTATGAATTTTAGATAATTTAAACAAGCTTTAAAATAACTTTTTATTAAGTTTTGGGCTATTATGTAATTTATAAAAGTTGCTATGAAAGTTTGGAGTTTAATATGTGGCGAGTTCATAATTAAGTGAATTAGGAAGTTCACTTTCGAATTTGGGGAATTAAATATTTAAACTATAGTTTATAAGTTATTATGTGACTATTAAACTTTTGGGGTGGAAATGTAATTAATGGAAAGTTCTAGGCTAAAGCCGAATTAGTTTGGGTTAGTTTGGTAATTTAAGAATTTATATATATATATATCGGCATTTATGGAGAATTAAAATTAAAACTATAGTTTACATGTCATTATGTAAAAGTTATAAGATTTTGTGGTTAGATTGTAATTATAAGAAATAAATTATTAAAGCCGAGAATTTAAGGGGCTAAGATGTAATTTTTGAGAGTTATAATATTTAAAAGCTATATGCCAAAATATTAGGGATGGCTTTGTAATTTAGCTAAATAAGAAATTAAAACTCTATAATATAAAGAGATTAGAATTTAATATAAAGTTTATGAACTTATGTGGTTGTTTTGTAAATAACCGAAATATAAGAGTAAGAATTTAGATTAAAATAAATATAGGTCCTACATGGATATTTGGAGGAATTTAGAAGAAAGAATCTTGATTAAAGGAATTATGGAATTAAAACTATGGTTTACAAGGTTATAAGGAATTAAAAGATAAACTATAAATATTGTTTATGGGTAAAAGGAGAATAATAAAACTATAAGAATTTTATGTCTATGTATGACATATAAATATAGTTAAGAAATTATAAGTTGTTATGTCACCTAGACAAATAAAATAAACAACAAATGCAATGAACACATATATGTGCATTAAAGGATGTATAAATAAATCAAAAGGAATAACAAATAAGTTATACATTAAATCATGAGGTAATTAAAAGAAATAAACCTCACATGAAATAACAAATACGAGATTTGTTAAATGATCCAATAGAATTATTATATAAGGGTAACATAAATTAACCCTCTCAGTCAATCCTATTCTAGGACTCTGTTTGACCAGACGTTGACCGGGAATTAAACGAGTACAGTCTACGGTGAACGGTATGGGATTCTTGCAACCTGTTTTCTACCGGATTACACCGGCTTGTGTGCTATCTGTTGTTTGAAATAACGACCAAGATAATTAATGTAAACTGTTGTTTTACTCTTGCACACTGTGGTATTATTTTATGTGCGTGAATGTTGCTGACTACATCGTGTATGTCCCACGCATACAAACACTACTATACCAGTGGATTAAATACCTGCGTTTCAGTATATCGAGGACTTGTACTCAAGTCTCTCACTAACTTCACTTTATAACAAACGTCATTATCCTAAACGTGATAATTGACAATACACATTGTGTTTTTGTTTAATGTCTTTATATGACACTTAACAAATATATACTTCGAGAATGAGGAGCCCAGTTGGATCTGGCCATGCATGCTACGGGAGTTGTACCTGTCTCAGGTCGTCTCCTACTACGTCGCGACGGAACATTCAGTTGGGAGGAAGACTTTATTCCTTCCGGGATTCAAATGCCCTTCAGTTCGAGGAAGACTTTATTCCTCTAGTGGGTTCTTATTTCCCACGCCATTCAGTTCAGGGTTTAACTACGTTATCTCCTGGGGTTTTTATACCCAACCTTTCTCTATAACGAGGTCACTATACCTCCACTATTTCAGATATTCAGTTATAACTGTCAGTCCCATTGTGTGGACCGACTATCAGTAAAGAATTTCAGTTCAGCTAACTTGACCTTCTGTGTCTTGTTCTATGTGACATTATTGTCCTTGTTTGGATACTTGTTATCATCAGATTATGCTTGTTTACAGCTTTATAGAAATGAACTGCATGTGTTCGACAAAGTAGTTGGTGTGGCCCGGTAGACGATGGGCTGCACGTTTTCCATACCAGCATTGTTTGCTGAGCCCCTTTGGGGGCACCCCCATTTTTCAGGTACCTGAAGTTGAGGAGATCATCACACTGAGTGTAGGTGGGGTAGACCAAGCTTTGGGAGTCTACTATTAGTTAATTGTTTTATTTCAGTATTGTACTTTTGAGTTTGATTCCTAGTATCTCGGGTTGTATCTGTATTCCAGACCGTGACATTTGAGGATTGTATTTGGACTTAGCCTTGTTGGTCACAAGGGTGGCCAACGGCATTGTAATACCGCCCGGTTGTTATATTTATTTCTGCTGCAGTTGTATTTTATTTGAGAGTGATCGCCGTTCAGTTTATTGGATTTCGGGTTGGGGTATTACAAGTACACAACATCAATAACCACACAACAATAAACAATAATCACACTTAGTAAACCATAACAATAATCAAACAAGATACACGTATTAAACTGTACTTGTTAGTTAGTCATTTGGCTCTTATCCTTTAACCAATCATTTAACCTTTCCCAATTAATTTCCATCACAAGAGTCATGATAAGACAAACCTTAATAACCTGTGGAAATGGACAGTGTGTCCCACTGGGTTCCAAAGGAACCGTTACCAGTAGACCTTAAGGCCCTGGATAAATATATGTAATGACCGATCCGGTCGAAACTGTGCACCAACGGCAGTGCATTCCGCCATCCCCGAATGTGGCTGATGGATTTGGAGTGACTCCCTTCTTGAGTCTCTCATAGTGATCACAATGCGCAACCAGAAAGTCGAAACGATCTGGATTCCTCTCTTTATAAGTTAGCCCTTTTTGTCAGTGACATAATAACCAATCCTTGTGTTAAGACTATAACAGTTGACCTTTGTTAGGTTCAATAATACCTAAAGGTCAGTTAGTCCCCTTTTTTTGTTTAGATGTACAAACTTTAGTCACAAGACATTCGCGTATAAAATATAACGCAACAGTTGGGGCAATCCCACATACAATATCATTCACATAAAATCATAGATATCGTTCTTAAACATTTAAACACACAATGCCTGGACCTTAGGATAATCCTTAGGACATTCAGACCACACAATTAACATACCGTTCACCAAGAAACTGCTAGCTTGACAAACTCCTGTTTAGTAGTCCTTTCCCGTACGCTGTTATTTAAACATGCAATACCGGTAGTATTAATATAACTATTCACTAAATATCAGTACTGTCACTGTAGTGTTTATACTCGTCGTATAATAACTCCGTATGTTATTTATTTTCCCCTGTTATTTTAACGGTGGTTCTAGATAACCTACCAGTTCATTATTTTATGTAAAGCTCACATGTGATAATGAATTATCATTTATACGGTACATCTTTACTTCATTAATTATATACTTATAATTATTTCCACTTATCATTTATATTATATCCCTTGGTCATTTTATTATAACCAAAATTATTTTATAAACTTTATATTATATCCCTTAATATACCATAATACATTATATTACCTAGTTTCACTTCCTTGCCTTATTAAATTACAAAACCAATCTTATTAACTCGGTATTTATATATTATACCAAACAACTTAATAAATTACTAAGTAACCACATATAATTTTCCGGTAATCATTATTGATCCTATTAACTTTTACAACTTACCAAATAACCATATATTTTATAATTTACTAAATACCTATATCAATTTCGGAAATTGCAAAACAATTATATTATCTTCGATAAATTGCTAAATAACCTTATAACTTTTATAATCCACTAATTAACCATATTAACCTTTGTAACTATTAATTAACCACCTTACTTTTATAAACCACCAAATACTCTTATTATTTCGGTAAATACAAATTAATACCACAAATCTTATAAATTACCAATTTAGCCCATAAGCTCTTCGGTTTAATCATATAGTTTCTTTATTAACACTTTTAACCCCAAAACTTTATATAAGTTACATATTAACTTATAAACTATAGTTTTAATATTTAATTTCTTTAAATAACCAAGGTAACCCATATCTTTTCTTAAATTGCATTTCCGCCCACATTAATTTTCTATCGTTCATATAATTCCATAAATTACATATTCACCCCAAAACTTTTATAAACTTAATATTTTATGTCATAAATCATTTTAACCCAAAGTTTTTGGTCAACACTTTGACCAAGACTTAATTTCACAATTAATACTTTAACATGCCCATAAAATCATAAGTAATTCTCGGCCATATATTTTATTTTCCAATAATTACAAAATAGCCCCAAAACTTTGTAAAATGTTATTTTAACACTTAAACATTTATTTAAATTTACCAAAATTCATAATATTATTTCCTACCTTGTATTATAATATAATTATACCAAACTCACCCTTTTATTCTCGATAATTTTACCAAGCACCCCATACTTTTCAAAATTTATATTTTTGCCCCCAAAACTTATTTAACTAGACATTTAAATACTTGTAGCTATTTTTAATGTTCCCAAAATTTATAATATAAGTTAATATACTTATATATTTCGAAAATCACCAAAATAATGTATTTCATTCTCGGCTCCAATTTTATTTTACTATATAGTTTTAAAACTTGTTTTAAACCTTATGATAAATACATATAAATGTATATAAGCTATATAACACTTCTAAAAATTATACTAATGACTTAGAATGATTATAAACTAAAAATAGAACATAAAAGTCCTAGACCATTCGGTTTCAAAGTATAGGTAACATAATTAATTTTTATGACCTAAATATATACCTTAAGGTAATAATCTTACCTTATATGTTATAAATTATTTCCTTGACAATATAACCTATAGTTTTTGGTTTTAATTTATGTAATGGTTATACATAATTTTTATACCAAAGTTTGAAGCTTAAATTAAGCTTAAACTTAATAAACCTTAATTATATAAACTTACCCTTTTAAATCAAGACAATTCTTGTACTTGATTTTTTCTTGAATTCCAAGCTCTCCAAATGTTATTTTGATGAAGCCATTTCGAACTCCTTGTACATATATAGGAGATTTATTTGTTAGACTTCTAACAAGAGTTTATAAATAATATTTGTAGAAATTTTACAAGAGTTTACCTTAGGATTTTATCAAGGTATTTTTTTGATACACCTTGGGATGATTGTAGATCCAAGTTTCTTCATGAAATAATGAAGAGAACATAGATTTAGAAGTTCTATAAATTTGAAAATGGTTTGGATAATTACTTAGGATTTTTCAACATGAAAATATACCTTAGCTTGATCTTGTTGTTCCTTGTATTGTTGTTGAATTTAGGAACCTCCTTGAAGCATATATGCTTGGCGAAAATTGTAGAGATTCCTAGGATGATTTCTTGCTTCAAGATTTGATAGGATTAGCTAGGAAATTACATTAAAATGGTGTTAGGAACTAATACACCATTAATGGAGTTTATTAGCATTTAGGGACTAACTTAGGAGATCAAGAAAGGAGAAAAGAAAGGGAGCAAAAGACTTACCATCTCGTGAATGCAGGTAAGGAAAAATCGAATGATCCTTACGTAAGTTAACAAGGAGGATTAGGATTGATATAAGTCTCATTTCCTTATGTCATTGTTTATTACTTACTTGGTTTCTTAATTAGCTATTATTAGCCTTTAGATCAGCTAGCCATGCGGCTGTAATGGAGCACCAATGTATTTGTCATCTCATAATGGTTGTAGTGGAGCAAATGGAAGTTCCACTTCCTATGTGTATACGGCTGTGTGGAGTATTTAGGTAGCTTTTGTTTATTAATTGCAAAGCTAGGCTATTATTTGGATTTACTAGTTGATTAATGGTATTAACTTATCTTCATGCAGGTGTAGTGCTCGGTATGATGGAAGTATATATGCAGCAAGTGGAGCAAAGGCTTACGACAATATAGTTTGCTAGAAGCTCATCAATTGTTTTTTTTTTTTGTCATTAGATTAGGCTTTAACTAAAGATATATATATTAGCTTAAATCTGCTAACTTGTACTCTTATGCAGGTGATCGGCTGAGTGGAGATAAGAATCTCAATTATGCATGTTAATGGCTATAAAGGAATGGCTCACATTTATTCTTGATTGTTAATGTTATAATGATGTAGCTTTATTCAGTATATTAATGTTGTTCTAATCTTTTCTTGCAGGTGTAATAAACGGCGCAGACATGGAGCACTACCAAATTGATTTACGTAACCAATTTGCTAGTAGGTTAGTTCTCACTTTTGTGCATATATTAGTGTATTTAATCTTGTTATTTAATGTTGTTCTTATCTTGTTTTTGCAGGTGTATTAATTGACACCCACATGGAGCAAATTCAACCAGCTCACCATGCACTTAAACGACAAAATGAATGGTGTAAGTTAGCTTGAGTTTTAATATATCATTAGGCTATATCTTATAATGTATGCTAGCTTGTTTAATTTTGTTAATTGTCTATCATTGCAGGTAACCGTAGGTGACAGCTCCAAACCAATATTATGTTGATATCATATTAATTAATTTAGGTAGGAATGAGTCATCATATAAAATGACATGTTTTTGAAATAAAACTAGCCAAATATGGACTACAAATCTCGCCTAATATGTAGATAAATTGGGACTGATTTTTTATTTGATTTTTGTTACACTATATTGTACTAAGACCATACTAATATGTGTAATAGGTTCCAGCATTTAATTGGTACATTTTTATTAAGGAAAAAGATGAAAGTTTTAAGGTAAAAATGCTGATTTTAGGTATCTTTTTGACCTAAAAATCACCCCTATTTATACTATGATTTTAGTACTGCCATCAATTTTTTAGATGTTCATTTTATCCACCTTTAAGATTACTAACTCGTGGCTCCACAAAAGCTTCAAGGTAATTGCGTAAAACGCATTTTTGTGACACCCGAAGGTGCGTTTTTGTGCTTTAAGGATCTTTTCTGGGAATTAATTAGTCGCTATGACTTCCAAGTGTTTATTGACATTATTTATAGTCAATAATAATATATTAAGGTGTTACATTAAATTATATGGGGTTATATAAACTTGTAACTCTATTTTCGGGCTAAAGGGGCACTCCCGAGATAAAAGGAGCGTTAAGAAATTTCCCCCGAGCTCTTTATTTATTTTTGAAGAAGTAGTTTTGGAATTCTCTTTAGAATAATTAATAATGATTTTAGGAACTCCAGAATAATTTTTATAGGGGTTCGTGCCACCTTGGCACTCCTCCTAGGCATTCCCGGGCCTTTATGGGACCCACATCGGGAACTTCCGAGAACTTTGTATTTTTACTCGGTTCTAACTGAGAATTTGTATTTTAAAGATCATAAAATGATCCTTGGTTAAATTTGTATAATGTCCGTAGCTTATATAATTGTTTAACTTAAGGTCGGGCTTTTAACGCTCGTTTCTAACCTTAAGAGTTTAGGTGCGTTTTTAACGCCCAAGTGTTTATATGTTTTCTTAGGGTTTAATAAACCCCCAAACAATATTTATAATTCCTCAAATAATATTTATTTACTTATATTTAATTATTTAAATGTTAGGGGTATTTCAGTCTACCCCCTTAAAAGGACTTCGTCCCGAAGTCATAATTTATATTTGTTCTCCCTATGGAATCAAGTTCCTCTTATCTATTCCCTGTATACCTATCATTCCAGGGTGTCAATATTATATTGACATCTCTATATTGCATCACTACTCAGAGTGTATATAATTCCTATAGACAAATATTCTTTATTCGTGATAATAATATATCACAGCATAATAACTTAATAAATACTGTAAAACAATGCGTGTTCAAACTTTCTAACTATCCCACTCGGTCATCACTGCACAAGTGCAATACCAAATCCCCAGTCCTACAGAGTGCAGAGGCGTAAACCCTTGGCAGTGAATCTCTTGTGTGATTGTAGGAATAAATATAAATATACTGTAAAATAATTAAGTGCTTCATAAACATTCAAGTGTTACATAGAACACACAAATAATCATTCAAGTGTCACATAGGACATATCATAAATCACCAAATGTCACATAGGACATACTAATAACCAATCAAATGTCACATAGGACATAACCATCTAATTAATTGCACACATGCGCAACAAACCATCAAACACAAACACTATACCAAGAATAATATAGACTGCAGATATGCAAGTCGCATGTGGTGCTCTACCCCCCTTAAAAAGGGTTACGCCCACGTACCCCTACAAGTATACACAAAATGTAAAGAATAGTTGGTACTTGTCTCGCATGGAGTTTCTAACTCCCATGTCGCCTCTTCAATGTCGTGAGTTTACCACAGAGCTTTGACCATTCCAATGGTCTTGTTCCTTGTCTCCCTAGTGTTGGAGTCTAAAATGCGAACTGGGGTCTCCTCATATCTAATGTAGGATTTAGCTCGAGTGTCTCGGCTCTAAATTATGTGATACACATCGTGCACTCTTCCAACTCAACATATAAGTCTAATCTGTAGGCTAATGGGCCCACTCGCTCCGTAATAAGGTACGGTCCTACATACTTCGGGCTAAGCATGCCCTTCTGCCCTAATCTGAAAATTTTCTTCGTAGGTGAAACTCTAAGGAAGACTCGATCGCCTACTGCGAACTCGAGATCTCTCCTATGGACGTCAGCATATGACTTATATCCGTTTACGAGGTCTATCCCTCAAGAATATATGTATTCTTTGATATGTTCTCTAGTGCATTAGTATGCTTTTATTTTTGAATCCGTATGTATGGGTGAAGGTGGTCCATTATCTTGTACATTGCCAATATTATTTCATGGCGTGTTTAAACTATTTGTGTATAACACACTTTCATCAATCGCCTCTTAGTTGTAGTCATCGACGCTCGGGTCTTGTATTAATGTAGGGCATACTCAAAATCCCTTTCTTTAGGTTATCATCTTGTTATTCGGTATTTGATTTACTGTCGCCATATACGGCTTTCATTTTCACTGTAAAGTATGAGCTACGGTTGAGCCGTGGATCTTATGTATATTACAGAAAGGTTGCTTCATATTATTGATTCACCTACGATTGGTAGTATACACACGATTATTATCGTCTGTTCGTCAGGTATACCACAGTAGGGTTCCTGTTAAGGTTTCTAACAAGGTGAAGTTTCCTCTTAATTAAACATGTTCTTGCTGTTGTGAATCAACTCTGGTGAGTATTAGTATAATGTTTATACTCTTTGTATTCTACCATGTTTATAGGTAGGTTCCCTTTTTAATATATGGGTTGGCTTTATAAGAAAAAGACTTAGTGTCGATCTTTCCCTTCAGATGGCAATTTGACCATAATTTAGAAGGTAACTTGAGACTACTGTTATTATAATTAATTTTCTCTTGATCTCATATTTGGTTTAGTAACACTGTTCATGGGATAATGATAGTTAGTATTTCCCTCATAATTGATTATTTCCGACATATGGTAGTTGTTCTAACTATTTGATCTCCTCAAGGTAACCTAGGCAACTTAACTCTTAACTTACACCTTCCACAACCCATATACTTCATTAATTAAATCTTTATATTTAAAATTAGGAATAAATACTTATTTATCACAGAAACATTTGTGACCACTTGTAAGGAGTCTCAGGAATCATCCAACCCTGACGGGGTCAGCGTCAGTGTTGAACTATCCTTCCACACCATTTTGTGTTTGGTTTCCCTTGATCTGACCAGGATCAAGTTCGACCTCCCACGTCAAATATCAAACAATCACATAATTGTCATTTCCAAATTTTTATCTTATTAGACTTTGTGACGTGGTGAGTACTACATTTTCTCCTGATCGATATACTACTATTCCAATAATTGTTATTACCTATACTTGAATCTAGGGTATTACCAAAATCCCCAGAACAATATTCCTTTGATCAAATCATCAAGCGGGGAAGCCAATTTTTCCTCTTGGCTTAAAAGGTAAATTCTTACTAAGGCATTTAGGATCGTACTGTCTAGTAACTATATCCATCGATCATTTCAACTCTTAAATCCATCATACAAGTAATAAATTCCGTCATGGACTTGCATACTTTAGAATACTCTCTTCACAAAGAGCTTATCTAGTATTTCTCCTATCAGGGCTTGAGTATTGCCTATACTTTAGTTATCATTTCATAGAGCGAAGACAGTCACAGTTAGACTTTTAAGTAAAATTTCCATAACTCAATCAACAACTACAGTCTATAAAGTATTATCTCCTCCTTAAAGCTTAGCTTTTTCCTTATTCCATCTAAAATCCATAAATCTGGTGAACCATATATTCCTAGGTGAGTATCTCTTAATATTAGTACCATCTCAAACAAGGTTTCCAGTTTGAATCCTACTGTTTAGTAACAGGACAACCAAGGCTATTGTTTGTTTTTTTATCTCTTAGAAACGTGGTTAATCCACTAGCTCAATGGCTTCCAAAAATAAGTCGGTTAGGTATCAAATAGGAATTTTAGAATCACAGGGATTATTGTATAACGTTAGAACGGTTTACGTATAAAATAATGGTTACAAACCTAGGGTAAGTTTCCCTACTTTTATATTTAATTTACACACATTTTTGTGTATATATGTTTCACACTCTTATATATCTTACACTCACTCTCAGTGTATGTATTAGTTTAAGCCTTTGGTATAACTGATACTACCTTTACTGTAAGTGTCAAGGAAAGTCGTTTGTTATCATGTTTATACTAGAGTTTATATTACATATGTTTTAACCTTAGTTGATTTACTGCGATCTTTTATTCGCATTTTTTTATTTGAGCGGTCATAGTAGACATATGCTCGTATAAATTCATAAGGTTAGTATAGGACATGTGTCTCAAGTAGGGTAGGTATATTTGATGGTACTTTAGCCTCTGAAATGTATCAATACCCTCAATGTTTTAGGTTAATAACCTCCAAATTATATTTATATATGTAGCATTTGGTGATGCTAATTAGGTAATTCTCCCCCACTTTAGAAAATATATATTCAAGATTTGTCTCTCTTTTTTTTTTTGAGAGTCCAGCGTTGTTATATATGGTACTAGCTGAGACCCTTGGTATGCTCAGGTATTTCAAAACCCGTGCTTATCCATTATGGATGTTTAGTTATATTTTTGAGATCCTATTTCTCAATTGTCATACTTCAAGGTTTCTCACTATTTCTCTCGGAGTTTGTAAGAGATTGTGAGATTTCCTAGACTCGCACTGAGCGGTAGCTCGGTGCCTGGGTATCCCATAAAATTTCAGTGTTTGCTCTTTACGTGAGCTCTTTTGACAGTTCCTGTAGTCTTAAGTATTTATATTACTTAATGTATTCCCGTTCATGACATCTGCTCGTCATTTAGGCAGGTCATAATTTGTAGTTAAGTATCTTAAGTAGGATCATACCGTCAGTACTTGGCATCATGCCTAAATATTCCCAACATTCGCTCATAGGCTCAGTGACCTCAATCTCATAGGTAGGGAAAAAATAAATATCGAAGTATCCTTTTAGGGAGAGGTTACCCAAGTTAGTTCTCTCTAAATTTTGATACTTATTATCACATATAAGTGCTCATAACTGATACTATAAACACATATTATGCATCATGCATTTAGTTTAGGTTCTAGGCTACCGTTTCGCGCTGAGCGCTAGCTTCAGCGCCTGAAGTTCCCACTGAGTACAGGGCATTTCTTTCTGGGACTATCTCCTTTCTTTCTGGATCTCGGATGAGGATGTCTGTCCTCCCGGTCTGTAGTATAAGTATTAGTCTGCGGCGCTTGACCTCCTCCGGGTCGCCCGTTTCATTAGCTGGTTCTACTTGTGAAACTCTACCTCCTTTGTATACTCGACTCCCAGGGTTGGAAAGCATTCGTAATCCCTGTGACCTTCCTTTTCGCAATGACGGCACCCCACCTTCCTTCCTGCGCAATCTACGCCTGGGTGATCTTCTCCATAATGTTTACAATAATAGTGTCGTCGGGTTGGCTTGTTGCCTCTTGGTGGTGCTGTTCTTAGTGGCTGAGCATCAATAGTTGGGCCGGTCAGACGAGGGATCTGCTCCTTCGCCTTCTGACCATGGAAATCCTTCCGCCCTATCTTCTTTTCAAAGAATTTCTTCTGCTTCTTGCAGTAACCGCCAGATGTGGCTCCATCATCATCTCCTTCAGTATTCTTCCTTTTCTTTCTTCCAGCGTCGAAGTAGTCGACTCCTGGTGTATAGTTCATCAAACTGGTGCACCGTGCACAGTATTGGTCAACTGTTTGACTCCCTTGGACTAAGGACTTGATCTCCTGCCTTTTCCTCTGCTTATGTGTTCGGGGTAGTCCTTTTCCCGCAACACTTCTACGAATTATGTCCATTCAAATTCCGGTGTAGCTCTACGGTGGCCCTCAATAGTTCGCCACCAAACGTCAGCTGCGCCCTTCAAGTTGTATGCGGCGATGTCGACCTGTTGATCTTCTGGAACTCGGACAGTCTTGAACATCTTCTGGTGCTCTGTAATGAATTTCTCCAGTGCGGCGGGGTCCGGTTCCCCTGAATAAGTTGGTACTTTCACGTCTGCAACGCTCTTCAACCAGTTGGTTTCTCTAGGCCGCGGCGGGTGGGGTATGGCTCCCGTAAATGGTACTCCTAGTTCCGGCGCGAAAGTTGCCATGGCTGCTGTTAGGTCTTGTACTGTTGGAACATCTGCCGGGTCTCGCCACTGCGTCCACTGCTGTCTCCTCGTGGTCCTTCGCTGGTCGACATCTAAGATAGTATATTTTTATTTCTACTCGGTTGCTACCGTATCACATGCACAATCAAAAACAAGTAAGTAAGCTAACTACTAGCAATAAAGTATCCCTAGGGTTTTCTTTTTCTAGGTCACGAATCCTCACGGACGTTTTCCCGTAACCCAATATTCCTATGCTCATTGTCCTAGACTAGTATTTCATCAGAGCGGTACTCCGCTCTGATACCACTTTTGTAACACCCCTAATCCTAAACCTGTATTGACGTCATAATTCACAGCTTAATAAATAGCAATCGCAGCGGAAAATAAAACTATCTAACCTTGGTGTTACACGCCGTCACTCACCCTTGTGAGTAACAAGGCATCCTTACTCTTTCCAACATTACAACTTCTCACGCTGTGATGAACAGATACTGAGCACTCTAATTATTACAATTCAAAACCAACTAAATGAGCAACTAACTGAATACAACATCCTCCTTAGTACAATACAAAATAAACCGACGGCGGTGTTTGTTGAAAACACTTCAGCTACCCCCGTGTCCCATGCTCCGGCTTGAGTCTTCTTCAAAAACCTGGAATTTTTGGCCCACTAAAGGGCTCAGCAATCGAAATGCTGGTATGCTAAATGTAGTCTTAAATCATTTGGATTCCTAAGTCGTTTTAGCCATCTTGATATTAGATTCATTACATAAAATACCGGTTTACAATGATAACAGAAATAACTGTAAACACTTAACCAACACATAACAATCCACCTGTAAACACCAGTGTACAATAGTACACAACATCAATAACCACACAAACAATAACCACACAACAATAAACAATAATCACACTTAGTAAACCATAACAATAATCAAACAAGATACACGTATTAAACTGTACTTGTTAGTTAGTCATTTGGCTCTTATCCTTTAACCAATCATTTAACCTTTCCCAATTAATTTCCATCACAAGAGTCATGATAAGACAAACCTTAATAACCTGTGGAAATGGACAGTGTGTCCCACTGGGTTCCAAAGGAACCGTTACCAGTAGACCTTAAGGCCCTGGATAAATATATGTAATGACCGATCCGGTCGAAACTGTGCACCAACGGCAGTGCATTCCGCCATCCCCGAATGTGGCTGATGGATTTGGAGTGACTCCCTTCTTGAGTCTCTCATAGTGATCACAATGCGCAACCAGAAAGTCGAAACGATCTGGATTCCTCTCTTTATAAGTTAGCCCTTTTTGTCAGTGACATAATAACCAATCCTTGTGTTAAGACTATAACAGTTGACCTTTGTTAGGTTCAATAATACCTAAAGGTCAGTTAGTCCCCTTTTTTTGTTTAGATGTACAAACTTTAGTCACAAGACATTCGCGTATAAATATAACGCAAGAGTTGGGGCAATCCCACATACAATATCATTCACATAAAATCATAGAGATCGTTCTTAAACATTAAACACACAATGCCTGGACCTTAGGATAATCCTTAGGACATTCAGACCACACAATTAACATACCGTTCACCAAGAAAACTGCTAGCTTGACAAACTCCTGTTTAGTAGTCCTTTCCCGTACGCTGTTATTTAAACATGCAATACCGGTAGTATTAATAAACTATTCACTAAATATTACAGTACTGTCACTGTAGTGTTTATACTCGTCGTATAATAACTCCGTATGTTATTTATTTTCCCTGTTATTTAACGGTGGTTCTAGATAACCTACCAGTTCATTATTTTATGTAAAGCTCACATGTGATAATGAATTATCATTTATACGGTACATCTTTACTTCATTAATATATACTTATAATTATTTCCACTTATCATTTATATTATATCCCTTGGTCATTTTTATTATAACCAAAATTATTTTATAAACTTATATTATATCCCTTAATATACCATAATACATTATATTACCTAGTTTCACTTCCTTGCCTTATTAAATTACAAAACCAATCTTATTAACTCGGTATTTATAATTATACCAAACAACTTAATAAATTACTAAGTAACCACATATAATTTTCCGGTAATCATTATTGATCCTATTAACTTTACAACTTACCAAATAACCATATATTTTATAATTTACTAAATACCTATATCAATTTCGGAAATTGCAAAACAATATATTATCTTTGATAAATTGCTAAATAACCTTATAACTTTATAATCCACTAATTAACCATATTAACCTTTGTAACTATTAATTAACCACCTTACTTTTATAAAACCACCAAATACTCATTATTTCGGTAAATACAAATTAATACCACAAATCTTATAAATTACCAATTTAGCCCATAAGCTCTTCGGTTTAATCATATAGTTTTCTTTAACACTTTTAACCCCAAAACTTTATATAAGTTACATATTAACTTATAAAACTATAGTTTTAATATTTTTTCTTTAAATAACCAAGGTAACCATATCTTTTCTTAAATTGCATTTCCACCCACATTAATTTTCTATCGTTCATATAATTCCATAAATTACATATTCACCCCAAACTTTTATAAACTTAATATTTTATGTCATAAATCATTTTAACCCAAAGTTTTTGGTCAACACTTTGACCAAGACTTAATTTCACAATTAATACTTTAACATGCCCATAAAATCATAAGTAATTCTCGGCCATATTTTTATTTTCCAATAATTACAAAATAGCCCCAAAACTTTGTAAAATGTATTTAACACTTAAACATTATTTAAATTTACCAAAATTCATAATATTATTTCCTACCTTGTATTATAATATAAATACCAAACTCACCCTTTTATTCTCGATAATTTTACCAAGCACCCATACTTTTCAAAATTATATTTTGCCCCCAAAACTTATTTAACTAGACATTTAAATACTTGTAGCTATTTTTAATGTTCCCAAAATTTATATAAGTTAATATACTTATATATTTCGAAAATCACCAAAATAATGTATTTCATTCTCGGCTCCAATTTATTTACTATATAGTTTTAAAACTTGTTTTAAACCTTATGATAAATACATATAAATGTATATAAGCTATATAACACTTCTAAAAATTATACTAATGACTTAGAATGATTATAAACTAAAAATAGAACATAAAAGTCCTAGACCATTCGGTTTCAAAGTATAGGTAACATAATTAATTTTTATGACCTAAATATATACCTTAAGGTAATAATCTTACCTTATATGTTATAAATTATTTCCTTGACATATAACCTGTAACACCCCTACTACGCACAACACATTACTTGAAATCGCAGCGGAAAATAAACGACTAAACAGTAACTAAACGATTGGTGCTACAACGCCGTCAACCACCCACGTGGTTAACAAGGCTGAATAAATACAAGTGACCGGTCTGATGATCAGACTCCCGAGCATAGAACTAACAACCATATATATACATCAACAAAATACCGAGTGTTTACACAAATCCTTCACTGTATACCGTCACTGTAAAACTGTCATAATCAAGCATATAATACGCCACGGGAGCACAGGCGCATCCCGGGCAAACATCCAAAAGTACTCCAAAAGTAAACTACACCCTAGGATCTAGAGCCACTCCGCTTCTTCGATCCTCATCCTGCAGTAAAAAATATGGATCCCCCGAGGGGGTCAGCAACCCTTGGCTGGCATGGTTAACGCGCAGCCCATCGACTACCGGAATGCGCGCAACTATTTGTCATGATGACATGGTATTTATTTAAAACACACAATTCATACATACATAACATAACATGGGTATTGTACACATCATAACACACATCACACACATACAATTCCTTTTAGGAAGAGAACCAACACAGTTAGTCCCCATTGAGAGCCTAGAGAATGTTGCCATGCTCATACTTAGCTCGTTACATAACTCGTTACCGTCCGGTTAGATTGAACGGTTAACTTAACACAAGGTGCCTCGGATATAGTGATCCAAGCACACCGAAATAACACATAGTATGCCCCTGTGGCCCGACGTGAGTCAGTAAAATAGCCTTGGTTAAGCTAAAGGGAAGGTTAGAAACCAAATTGGAAACTTAACCATAACATACAGAGAGAATCGAACCGGTTATGACATCGACTCCCATACTCACACGCGTGGCCGGAACAGACCGGACTCCTCACTTCCCCCGTTAGCCCTTGTTAGTAGTCCATCATTGAACTCAACAAATAATTCACAATAATAGGTCAAGTCTTGTTAGACACACACAAGGGAAGAGAGAGTCATACTTAACAACATAATAGTATTTAACAACTGTAAACTCCTTACATGGTTTAATCTTACAAAGTCATAAACACACAGAAAAACAAACAACACACAAGCCAGTGTAAACCGGTAGGCAATAGACTGCAAGAAAACCATACCTTGGTCCTTGCCTCGACTGATTTCCACCTTGCGAGAATCCTAAACACATTAGTAATGTCGGTTAATTATTTATTTAACTTCAAACTTACTAAGTATTTAACATGATTGTATGACATGTTTTAGTGTCTATTCTACCCTAGGTTATCTTCATTATACACCCTAGGGTTAGCTACATAAGTCACATTCTTTTTTGTTTTTTTTTTTACAAGTTTAGGTCCGACCGACCTTGCCGACCGAATTGTCCAAGTTCGGTCGATTCCAGAACACATTTCCGTCAAAATTTTCTACTCCGACCGAACTTACCAAGTCCGGTCCTATGTTCGGTCTTTTCCCGAGAGTTTCCCCATTTGTAAATTTAGCCCGACCGAAACTTGCCAAGTCCGGTCCCATGTTCGGTCGGTTCCAGTAACTCAATCCGTACACAAAATACAAGCCCGACCGACCTTGCAAGTCCGGTCCCCAAGGTCGGTCCATTCCAGAAGCCAATTCTCGCAGGGTAAACTGGGCTGACCGAACTTGCAAGTTCGGTCGCAAGTTCGGTCTGCCCAGACCTTTGTTTTTCTTTTCACATTCAACTCCAAACTTCACCCCATACAACCTAGTACCCCCAACCTCATTTGGGCACTTAAACACACCTTAAGACATCCTTAAACACTCATAAAAACTCATTATCTAATTCCTTAAGCCTTTACCCATTTCTTCACAAAATTCCTAACACTTACAATTTTTCTCCTAGTTTTTCAAGTGGTGTTTCATACCTATGATAACTACTATCCCAAAATGCTTTCTCCTTATTTTAACATCATCTCCCAAGCATCATCTCTCACAACTAACTCCTTATATCCATCTTGACAATTCTTTTCCAAGTTTACACTTTCTCCTTATTACCAAAGTTTGCCTAAGTATTTACCTAAATCCCAAAGTGGCTTTGGTACTTGCTAAAACCTCAAGATCATGCCTAAGTCCTTATTACACTCTAGAGCACTTCCTAGTTCCTCACAATTCCTTTAAAACATCATGAACTCCTTATACATTTCCTAAATTTCGACATAAGTTCTCCTAGTATTTTGTTACACCATAGCACACTGTTTTCATCATTAAACATCCAAGAACACTAAGAACACCAAGAACACTTTCTTACACAACTTCACCAAATTCACACTACATCACAATATAGTGCATAATTTAAATTGCATGGCACTTAGGCCCTTAAAATGCATGGCTCTTAGGCCCTTAAAGTGCTTAAATCATAAACACTGAATTTCCACAATATATATGCCTTTAACCTGCGATTACATACAACAAGACATATGTTATTTTACTAGTCTCCTTGAGAACATTTACTAGGTCATTTACCATTTGCTCTTTAGGTAGTTTTTAATAAGCATTTATAAGCTCATTTCTCCTAAGGCATTAAACAACATTAGGTTAGTAGATTTACCTCTTTTCCAAACAATTCCTTTCTTGTTTCACTACAAGACCGGTAGGGTATTTGATTCCTTGTCAAGTTCTAAACAATATACAAACATTATAATGAGTATTCAAGCTATAAGCTTCATCTCATTGTAAACCCTAATTTTACATTGTTTCAAAAACATTAATGTAGTTGTTTTACCTTGATCTTTGAAGAGAGTTTGAATATATAACAAGAGAGGACTCCACCAAGTCCATGAAGAGTTGGAATGAAGCTAGAACAAGGTCACACAAAGAGCTATATCAATGTGTATTTTCGGTCAAGGTAAAAACATGGAGGAAACATGATTTTTCTTTGAGATTCCTTACCTAGAAGCAAGGGAGAGTAATAATATGTCAAAATACAAGCTCAAGCTCCTTCAATGGTGGAACACCTTGGCACCGAAATGGGGCTCTTGGAGTTTTGAGAAGATAGGAATGAAGAGCTTGATGAGAGGAAGAGATTGGTGGTGTTTGTTTTTTATTTGAACAAGTGAGCAAGATTTTACAACAGATCAAAGAAGAGGTTTAATGGAGGTGGTGTGTATTACCGTGGAAGAGAAGGAAGAAGAGATGTGTGGAGCCGTGTGAACAAGGGAGGAAATGAGAGAATGAGATAGAATTTGCTTTTAAGAGATATTTATGCTTATAAAGTAAAAAGTAAGTTTAATTAGTTTCTTTACTTACTTATTATATCAACTAGAGAGTGGTGAGTCACCACACTTAAAAACCGGCCCCCTTTATTAGTATGAGGGTATTTTAGTCTTTGTTTGTCAATTTAACTACTTAATACAACATATGTTATAAACTAGCTTATAAAAATCACTATTCACCTAAACAAGGCACTTAGAAGTGAAATTTTTGATTTCCCATTAATATAGCCACCCAAATGTGATATATAGTACACATATATATTTAAGAGTAATGATGGACATTTAGCCATTCAAAACTCATTTACAAGACAATTTTTCAAAAATGTGCTTTAAGACTTCTTAAAGCACATTTTGTGTTTTAACTTGTTTTCGAGCTTGGTTTTCTTTGGTAATTGGTTTAATGAGTTCATTAGTATATAGATGAGGTCTTGGTAAGTTCATTAGGTCTTAACTAAGTTTATCCCAAGCTTAGAGCACATTTTGGCTCTTATTGACTTTAAAGCACATTTTGTGTTTTCTAAGACTCTTTTTAGTCTTATTACACCCTATTTAGGTGTTTAAACAACATAACTAGGTTTGGGGTATTTCAATCTACCCCCTTAAAAGAACTTTGTCCCCAAAGTTCATACTTCCACATAACCTAAACAAACATAGAACATGAGAACACATATCAACAATACTTCTATATCACATTAACAACATCTTACATCATATCGGACACATGGTCCAAACAACAAAACATCACAACATCGTTCAGACTCAGCGGTCTGTAACATAACATAGACAATGTATACATATACATGTCGCACACAACCATAACTGAAACGGCTCTACCCCCCTTAAATAGGGGTACGCCCCGTACCCTATACATACAAACACTAAGAAGTAAACAACAACGGGTACTTCGCCTTCATCTTATCTTCCAGCTCCCAAGTGGCCTCCTCAACGTCCTGGTTAGACCAGAGGTATACATCACTCCCTCGTCGTAACTCGTGATACATAGCCATGGCGGTGATGATCTGAGTCGAAGGCTCCCTGGGCCTCTGGCGGTAAGATATGGTAACCCCAGATGGACTCCGAAGAAGCAGTCGATGCTCGGCACACAGGATTCTGCCCTTGTACCGCTCCAACCAGTTCATCCCGACAATCACATCAAAGCCTAGTCCGTCGACCTCTATCAAGTCGATCGGAAACTCTTCACCCCTGATTCGAACAATAGCATCTCGGTAGTAGCGGGTACATCTGATCCGCTCTTTCGACGGGAGAGTGACCATGAAGCCTGGCATCTCTTCACCGTCTAACCCCAGCCTCTTCGCAAATGATAGCGAAATAAATGTGTGTGAGGCTCCAGAGTCGAACAAGATCGATGCATCCACACCATTCACTGGAAAGGTACCGGTGAGGATTGTGCCGCTCTTGCCGGCTTTTGCCTTACTGCAGACACTCAGTATACCTCCCGTTCCGAGTGCACAGCCTAATTCATTGGCAAACTAATAAGTATTGGGTAACAACACGGTTGATATACTTCAATAACTCCACTTTATTCATTAACACACTCTTTTTACAACATTCATTGGCTTATACTGTCGCCATGATTTACACTTACAACATCCTTAATACACACGGGTTTATCACAACATAATTATACAAAGCTTAAAACTGTCTGAAGGTCAAATTTAAACGTCCGGGTTTCATGTGTGTGGCATTGATCACTGCCGACGGTGCGGTATTCAGTTTGATCTTTCTGATGCCATGATATAGCTAACCCTAGGGTGTATAATGAAGATAACCTAGGGTAGAATAGACACTAAAACATGTCATACAATCATGTTAAATACTTAGTAAGTTTGAAGTTAAATAAATAATTTAACCGACATTACTAATGTGTTTAGGATTCTCGCAAGGTGGAAATCAGTCGAGGCAAGGACCAAGGTATGGTTTTCTTGCAGTCTGTTGCCTACCGGTTTACACCGGCTTGTGTGTTGTTTGTTTTTCTGTGTGTTTATGACTTTGTAAGATTAAACCATGTAAGGAGTTTACAGTTGTTAAATACTATTATGTTGTTAAGTATGACTCTCTCTTCCCTTGTGTGTGTCTAACAAGACTTGACCTATTATTGTGAATTATTTGTTGAGTTCAATGATGGACTACTAACAAGGGCTAACGGGGGAAGTGAGGAGTCCGGTCTGTTCCGGCCACGCGTGTGAGTATGGGAGTCGATGTCATAACCGGTTCGATTCTCTCTGTATGTTATGGTTAAGTTTCCAATTTGGTTTCTAACCTTCCCTTTAGCTTAACCAAGGCTATTTTACTGACTCACGTCGGGCCACAGGGGCATACTATGTGTTATTTCGGTGTGCTTGGATCACTATATCCGAGGCACCTTGTGTTAAGTTAACCGTTCAATCTAACCGGACGGTAACGAGTTATGTAACGAGCTAAGTATGAGCATGGCAACATTCTCTAGGCTCTCAATGGGGACTAACTGTGTTGGTTCTCTTCCTAAAAGGAATTGTATGTGTGTGATGTGTGTTATGATGTGTACAATACCCATGTTATGTTATGTATGTATGAATTGTGTGTTTTAAAATAAATGCCATGTCATCATGACAAATAGTTGCGCGCATTCCGGTAGTCGATGGGCTGCGCGTTAACCATGCCAGCCAAGGGTTGCTGACCCCCTCGGGGGATCCATATTTCTTTTACTGCAGGATGAGGATCAAAGAAGCGGAGTGGCTCTAGATCCTAGGGTGTAGTTTACTTTTGGAGTACTTTTGGATGTTTGCCCGGGATGCGCCTGTGCTCCCGTGGCGTATTATATGCTTGATTATGACAGTTTATAGTGACGGTATACAGTGAAGGATTTGTGTAAACACTCGGTATTTTGTTGATGTATATATATGGTTGTTAGTTCTATGCTCGGGAGTCTGATCATCAGACCGGTACACTTGTATTTATTCAGCCTTGTTAACCACGTGGGTGGTTGACGGCGTTGTAGCACCAATCGTTTAGTTACTGTTTAGTCGTTTATTTTCCGCTGCGATTTCAAGTAATGTGTTGTGCGTAGTAGGGGTGTTACAAAAAGTGGTATCAGAGCCAGACCCAGGTCGGTATGCCAGTGGGCCCGCGAGGGCGCTGGGCTCCCGTGAGGGGGGGTGGAGTGTAGCACCCAGAGGTGGGCTACCTCCCACATCGATTGAGGAGGAGAACGAAGTGTGCCTTATAGGTGCATGGATATCTCTCCCTTGTGTGACGCGTTTTGGGGTGAAACCCCAGGAACAAATCTGTGCGGCCTGCGTGCCAAAGCGGACAATATCACACATGTGGGTTGATTAGGCTGGGCCGTCACATAACCTATAGTTTTCGGTTTTAATTTATGTAATGGTTATACATAATTTTTATACCAAAGTTTGAAGCTTAAATTAAGCTTAAACTTAATAAACCTTAATTATATAAACTTACCCTTTTAAATCAAGACAATTCTTGTACTTGATTTTTTCTTGAATTCCAAGCTCTCCAAATGTTATTTTGATGAAGCCATTTCGAACTCCTTGTACATATATAGGAGATTTATTTGTTAGACTTCTAACAAGAGTTTATAAATAATATTTGTAGAAATTTTACAAGAGTTTACCTTAGGATTTTATCAAGGTATTTTTTTTGATACACCTTGGGATGATTGTAGATCCAAGTTTCTTCACGAAATAATGAAGAGAACATAGATTTAGAAGTTCTATAATTTCGAAAATGGTTTAGATAATTACTTAGGATTTTTCAACATGAAAATATACCTTAGCTTGATCTTGTTGTTCCTTGTATTGTTGTTGAATTTAGGAACCTCCTTGAAGCATATATGCTTGGCGAAAATTGTAGAGATTCCTAGGATGATTTCTTGCTTCAAGATTTGATAGGATTAGCTAGGAAATTACATTAAAATGGTGTTAGGAACTAATACACCATTAATGGAGTTTATTAGCATTTAGGGACTAACTTAGGAGATCTGAAAAGAAAGGGAGCAAAAGACTTACCATCTCGTGAATGCAGGTAAGGAAAAATCGAATGATCCTTACGTAAGTTAACAAGGAGGATTAGGATTGATATAAGTCTCATTTCCTTATGTCATTGTTTATTACTTACTTGGTTTCTTAATTAGCTATTATTAGCCTTTAGATCAGCTAGCCATGCGGCTGTAATGGAGCACCAATGTATTTGTCATCTCATAATGGTTGTAGTGGAGCAAATGGAAGTTCCACTTCCTATGTGTATACGGCTGTGTGGAGTATTTAGGTAGCTTTTGTTTATTAATTGCAAAGCTAGGCTATTATTTGGATTTACTAGTTGATTAATGGTATTAACTTATCTTCATGCAGGTGTAGTGCTCGGTATGATGGAAGTATATGCAGCAAGTGGAGCAGAGGCTTACGACAATATAGTTTGCTAGAAGCTCATCAATTGTTTTTTTTTTTGTCATTAGATTAGGCTTTAACTAAAGATATATATTAGCTTAAATCTGCTAACTTGTACTCTTATGCAGGTGATCGGCTGAGTGGAGATAAGAATCTCAATTATGCATGTTAATGGCTATAAAGGAATGGCTCACATTTATTCTTGATTGTTAATGTTATAATGATGTAGCTTTATTCAGTATATTAATGTTGTTCTAATCTTTTCTTGCAGGTGTAATAAACGGCGCAGACATGGAGCACTACCAAATTGATTTACGTAACCAATTTGCTAGTAGGTTAGTTCTCACTTTTGTGCATATATTAGTGTATTTAATCTTGTTTTAATGTTGTTCTTATCTTGTTTTGCAGGTGTATTAATTGACACCCACATGGAGCAAATTCAACCAGCTCACCATGCACTTAAACGACAAAATGAATGGTGTAAGTTAGCTTGAGTTTTAATATATCATTAGGCTATATCTTATAATGTATGCTAGCTTGTTTAATTTTGTTAATTGTCTATCATTGCAGGTAACCGTAGGTGACAGCTCCAAACCAATATTATGTTGATATCATATTAATTAATTTAGGTAGGAATGAGTCATCATATAAAATGACATGTTTTTGAAAAAAACTAGCCAAATATGGACTACAAATCTCGCCTAATATGTAGATAAATTGGGACTGATTTTTCATTTGATTTTTGTTACACTATATTGTAATAAGACCATACTAATATGTGTAATAGGTTCCAGCATTTAATTGGTACATTTTATTATGGAAAAAGATGAAAGTTTTAAGGTAAAAATGCTGATTTTAGGTATCTTTTTGACCTAAAAATCGCCCCTATTTATACTATGACTTTAGTACTGCCATCAATTTTTTTAGATGTTCATTTTATCCACCTTTAAGATTACTAACTCGTGGCTCCTCAAAAGCTTCAAGGTAATTGCGTAAAACATTTTTGTGACACCGAAGGTGCGTTTTTGTGCTTTAAGGATCTTTTATGGGAATTAATTAGTCGCTATGACTTCCAAGTGTTTATTGACATTATTTATAGTCAATAATAATATATTAAGGTGTTACATTAAATTATATGGGGTTATATAAACTTGTAACTCTATTTTCGGGCTAAAGGGGCACTCCCGAGATAAAAGGAGCGTTAAGAAATTTCCCCCGAGCTCTTTATTTATTTTTGAAGAAGTAGTTTTGGAATTCTCTTTAGAATAATTAATAATGATTTTAGGAACTCCCAGAATAATTTTTATAGGGGTTCGTGCCACCTTGGCACTCCTCCTAGGCATTCCCGGGCCTTTATGGGACCCACATCGGGAACTTCCGAGAACTTTGTATTTTTACTCGGTTCTAACTGAGAATTTGTATTTTAAAGATCATAAAATGATCCTTGGTTAAATTTGTATAATGTCCGTAGCTTATATAATTGTTTAACTTAAGGTCGGGCTTTTAACGCTCGTTTCTAACCTTAAGTAGTTTAGGTACGTTTTTAACGCCCAATGTTTAATGTTTTTAGGGTTTAATAAACCCCCAAACAATATTTATAATTCCTCAAATAATATTTATTTACTTATATTTAATTATTTAAATGTTAGGGTATTTCAATTGGATGGATGATTATATATTATCATGTATATTACAATATTGATTAAACTGTAAAATGGAAAAGCCTGAAACCAATCTAATAATAAGATGGTTAAAATGACTAAGTGACCATTAGGGTCCAGGCCCGGCATACTCAGCGTCTATCGCTGATACTACACCATATGCAGGTTGTTGATTATCGCTGAAGCCGGAGTGCGGGAACAGAGTAATTAAAGTTTTTTAATTACCGCACATGGAGTTGTATTATGGTAAGGTTTGTATTCAGGTTTGGGTAGACGCTCACTTGTTGATGTTTATGATTTATGGACTTAGTAGGATGTATAGGAGTTTCTCGTTATCACGGCGGTTAGCAGTTTGTTTTTGTTGGAAGGTGGATGTAGTTTGGCTTCGTTGCTCGCATGGGCAAGTAATGGCCGGTGACACCCAAGTGAGTATTGTTATTGTTATTTATTCTTCCGCTGTAAGACGTTTTATTTATTGCTACGTGAGAGATTATATCGTGTTTATGGAGAGGGGTGTTACAAGAAACTAGCAAGAAGAAGTTAGAAATGCATAAGAGTGCAAAATGCAAAATATGAGAATTTGAACAAGAATTGGAGTAAGGATTTGACCAATGATTTGGAGTGGTTTAGAGCATGTTTTGAGGTGTTAAAATGTGTAGAAAACTTGTGGAAAGATTAGGGAAAGTTTGGGGATGGTTTAAGGGTTGATTTGGGGCTAAAAATTCACCTTAGTAGTAGTTTTTAGTAGGGTCCGGGACTTAGGATATGAACCAAGTCTTGGACCGCATCGTAAAATAGGTCGGGAGTTAAACCAGGCATTTGTCCGGGACCTAGGTCCAGGACCAAGTCCCGGACCACTAGTAAAATTGAGCCGAGAGTCATTTTCTGTATTGGTCCGGGACCTTGGGTGCGGACCAAGTCCCGGACCACCCCTAGAATGCAACCGTATGTGTTTTTAAGTGGCTAAAACATGGGGGATTGAATGGTATTGGTTTTAGATGATTTTTAAGAGTAGTTTGGAGACCTTTAAAGGTCCTAAGAAGTGTAAACAAGTTTGAGAAGTGAGTGAGTATGAAATACCCCGTAATTAAAAACAGTGATTAATTAGGCTAATTATATTTTTAAAGGCTTAATTACACTTAAATAAATACGAGGGAACAAATCCCGAAGAAAACGGACCTTTAAAATGGGTTAAAAGCATAAACGAACCTTAAAGCGCGTTTTTCGAGGAAACCGGGAAAACGCGACTTTAAGCGGGTCAAATAGACTCGTAACAATTTTGGTCAACTAAATAGCCACTAATAAATATTAGTGGGGCTTTAGAACCAATAAAATTAATTAAACGAGAAAATTCCGGAAAACGGGTACCGGTTAGTGAAAACTGTAACAACCGGTAAGTTGTGGGGTGAGAGTGCAAATAAAGAAACTTAGTGTGTCCACTTTGCAAATAAAAATGTAAAACCTGTGTGTGTGTGCATATGTGGACCGATTTCCCCCTCCCTCTCTCATTTATTAATTGTTCCTAATTCACTAGAGGACAAAATAAATAAGTAAAAGGCAAAAAGGAGTCTCTCTCCTCACTCCCCTCACCCTCACTCACGTTTTTGCACCCCTCTCTATTCTCTCTATTTCTTCTTCTTCTACCTTGCGATTTCCATGGAGAAAGAAGAAAGCTCACTCAACTCTCTCCTTCTCTCCTCTCTTTGACCACTCAAACCTTCTCCAAACTCAACAAAAATTATACCATTGTAACCCCCTTGTAAAGGAGAACATTTTCATCCTTTCAAAAATCCAAAAGCTCAATTTTCGATTTTATGGGTATTCACCATTTGGAGATTTGAAGCCACCATTAGAAGCACCTTCACCTCCTTATCATCTTGAGGTAAAAAGAATTCCGAAATCCATCGTTTCTAGCTCTCATTAGCATTTTAAGAATTTTCAGTTTTGAACGCTTTCTCCCTTGTTGCTTCAGCCGATTTTGGCTCTTCCTTGGGCTAGGAATATTGTTCTCTTGCTAGTCAAGAACTCCATTCATCCATTGAAAGGTAATACCCTTGTCTAAACCCTAAAACATTAAATTCTAGGGTTAGAGTAAAATGAATGCTAAATGGTATTGTGCATGTGTTATGTGCTGTAGCACTTGTGTGTGGTGAATCTCATTAGGACCGAGAGCAAAGGAGAGAGAAGAGGAAAGGAAAAGAAAGAAAGAAAAACTAACAAGTCAAGGTAATGCTCTTACCTTGGGTTAGTTGTGTATTGCTTTGTAACAGTTTTGAGTAAGTAAATTGAGTAATGTATTTGAGTAATAAGTAGTAGTAATGTGGTAGTGTATTGAGAATTGATAATGTAACAGTTTTGGAAGTTTTAAATGATGTTGAAACTTGGGAAAACATTGGGTAGTGATGTGTAGTGTGCAGGAATTTTATGTGTTGTAGTAGTGTTGTATTGTAAGAATAATGTATTGTGTAAGCAGGTTGTGAAAATGTGAACTTGTGAGCTGAAATAGTGTGTGGAGAATGTTAGAAATATAGGGGAAACCATGTCAAATTTTGTGTAGGAATTGAGAGGACTTAAGTTGTTTAAGAAGATGAAGTATTTGGAGAGTTTAAAAGGGGATGTTTAGTAACTTGTAACAGATTTGGAAAGAGTAGGTTAAGGGAATGGAACTAGGATGTGAGTAATGAAATTAAGATGCTAAGGGTAGCATTAGTTGAGAGAGTAACGATGGATAGAAGATTGAGTGAAAATCTGTAGCATAAAGAGGAAGTTAAAAATCTGTAGCATTAGAAGAGTAAGGGCTAGTGTAGGTGTTGAGAGAAGAATGATGAAAATGAGTGTAAGTTGTGTAAGGATTGAGTAGTAAGTTTAATGGATGAACTAAGGTGATTTAGAGTGGGTAAGTAGTGCTAAATCATGTGGGAAAACATCGGTAAAGATTGGGGAAACAATGGGTAAAGAAAACACCCAAAAATAGATTTTAAAACTGAAGTACTGGGCCGGACCGACCTTAGGACCGAACTTGCAAGGTCGGTCGAGCCCAGATTTACAAGACGGGAAACCTTCTGGAATCGACCGACCTTGCAACCGGACTTGCAAGTTCGGCCGGACCAGAAAATTCTCCTGTCTGAAACCTTCTGGAATGGACCGAACTTGCGACCGGACTCGCAAGTTCGGTCGGCCAGAAAAATTTCGGTAATGCAAGCTACTGGAATGGACCGACCTTGCGACCGGACTTGCAAGGTCGGTCGGCCAAAATTTTCAAATACGAAAACTTACTGGAATGGACCGACCTTGGGACCGGACTTGCAAGGTCGGTCGGCCCTGGAATTTCACCCGAGGTAGTCTACTGGAATGGACCGGACTTGCAAGGTCGGTCGCAAGTCCGGTCGAGTAAAAAAAAAATGTTTTAAATATATGATTATAGTAATCATATATACATATGTATATGCCTATATACCTATATGCATATATGTAGTAATACACCATTAGTGAAGTAATAATGGTAAGAAAGTAAGTAAGTTTGTAAGAAAGCAAGTTTATGAGGTAGTAAAGAAAAGAATGGTTTTATAACCAAGTATGAATGTAAAGAAGTAGTAAGTATACATTGAAAGTATCAATGAAGGAGTAAGTTAGATCAATAATAGATCATTGATCATACTACTTCATGTATGTATATGAATCAAATAGTTGATCTCCAAAAGAACCGGTAGTACGTATTTGACGGTGAACGGTATGATTTCCTCATGCCCTGTATCCTAACTTGGTTACCCCGATTTGTGTGCCTATGTGATCACCAATAAGATAAATGCACGAATCGGACTTATATTGCACTAATTGTGTTTGAACTATATTGTTCTTGTTATGCTCTGAACATTTAGTTTGTATAATTCATGAAATGTATGAATGGAAATGAGGTGTATGTGTAAGTATGTGTGTATTGTATGTATGTATGGGAAGTAAGTATGGACTTCTACTAATTCCTAACCATCTAACTCTAACATGAGTAATGAGTATAATGGAATGAGTAGAAGCCCGATATAGTTTCGGCCACGCGTGAGGATAAGGAAACACAAGAGGTTGGATCCGAATCCTGGCTATAATCTTTCCATGGACCAAATCCCTTGAATGGGTAGCATCCTGGATTAGTGGGCCACCCTAAAGCCCGGTGGTGGGATGTAGTAATCCCTGCCCGGAGGTCATACCGACTTAACTGGAAGTAAAGTATGTAAGAAGTAAGTATTGTATTGTATTGGTCTTGACTATTGTAAGTCATTGACCTGGAGTAAAAAGTATTGAACACCCGATTAACCCGGGTGTGTAATAAGGCTAACAAGACCTTTGTATGTAATGGAGAATTGTATCTCCGCAATGCGGTGAGTATGGTAAGTATGAATGGATGACTTGTATTGTACTCCTTGTATGTATTGTATGTATGTATGCTTGGTGAAATGAATATATTGAATTGTATTGTAATAAGCATGTATGTATGTATGAATGAAACGAACCGCATGTACTCAACCAAATAGTTGGCGTACCCTCGCTAGCACGCGGGGTTTGCGGTTATCATATGCAGCGTAAGCTGACCCCCTAGGGGGAATGTTTTTACTCCACAGGTACCCGCGAGGCGTGAAGGTAAAGTAAGGTCAAGATGTGATTCTTTTTGGAGTAGTAGTAGGATTAGATGGTGTACTGAGTTGTACACGGCTAAGGCAATTTTGAGTAGCCGGTGTACCATGTGGTACACCTTTTTGGATATTGAGTTCTTGATTGGATAGTAAGGAGAGGATGTATAAACTCTTCATTTTTGGGAAGTAGTATTGGAATGTAATTCATATATTCGGTAGACTCGGTAATCAAATGTAAGTTAAGTATTTGACATTGTAAAGTAAGTAGTATGTATGTATTTCATTCTAATCATCAGACCGATACGGTAAGTAGTAGTAGCCTTGTTAACCTTGGATGGTTAACGGCGTTGTATCACCCGCCGGGAGTAGGTAAGTATTCCGCTGCAAGTAAGGCAATTATGGGAATGATTAGAGGATAATGGATGGATTAGCGGTTGGGGTGTTACAAAAAGTGGTATCAGAGCGAAGTCTCGCTCTGATGATTAGAATCTTAAGAGTAGTGATTACCGAGTTAGGATTTCAACCGTCTTAAGACGGATATTTAGAAACCTAACTAGGAACTACCGTTGTTAACAACGGATACCCTAATGTCTGCAAGGACGATACCATTGTTTGAATGAAGACCATGAGGTCATAGTATCATGACATCTAATGTAATCCACACTTGTTCAGATGTCAGGACGTGGTCCAGGTCGTTCCAGAGGAGGGGGCAACGAAGGACCAAGCGCACAGACGATAGCTGAAATCGTCGCCGCCACGGTAGCACAGATGCTACCGGATGTAATCACGGCTGTACAACAAACACAGCAAAACCAGCAGCAGCAACAGCAACAGCCCGACCCACCTCATCCCCGAGAGACGAATTGGGTAAAAGCTGTCGCTGACCTTCGACCTCCATGCTTTAGAGGCGAGAGTGACCCCGCCAAGCTCGAGGCCTACCTCTCCGAGATGGAGACGGCCTTCGACACACTTGAGACTCCCGCTGGAGTTCGAGTGAGGATAGCTGCGTACTACCTCAAGGACGCGGCTATGGACTGGTGGAAGCTCGTTAAGGCCGAGCACATAGCTGATCCTGCTTTCGGATGGGAAGCATTCACCTCTCTCCTCCGATCCAAGTACTACCCCGAGCATGTCAAGACCAAGAAAAGGCTTGAGCTCGATGCGCTAAAAATGACCGAGAAGATGACGGTTGATGAATATTACCACACCTTCACCTCTCTCCTCCGACTTACTACCCGACCTTGGGTATACCGGCCAAGTCTTGGTCGACCGCTTCTACGGCGGATTGAGCCATCGACTCCGGTATGGCATGGGCTTCACACGGTTTACCTCCCTTCAGGAGTGTTACCACCACGCTGCATCTCGAGTTGAGATCACCTGCCAAGAGATGAGGAGCAAGCGCTGAAGCGCAAGGTGAGCGGCAAAGGTAACCCCTCCGATGACCAAAACCAATCCAAGCCTTAAAGAGAAAAGGAAGGGGAAAGCACTCCCATCATAAGAACACTTCCGGAGACGGCGGTGCCCATGCTGAGAAGGGCAAGGCAACTGAGCCATTACAGATTGCCTACACCGCACCAGTGGCAGCGAAGCCCTGAGGTCTCAGCCCTACAGGGGTAAGAAACCGAAACCGAATTAGTACACTTGTGAATTTGTATGTATATAGAGTATTGTAAGTATACCGAACTTGCTAACTTGGAAGCTATAGGTTCGGATTTGGCCCAGGAAAAGAAACAATCTGATGGCCGCAGCTACATCTGCCGTAACTGACAAGGATCATCCGGCACAGATGCCAAGGAAGGGAGATCCGCTGCTTCACTTGTCAGAAACCGGGCCACCGTGCCAATGCATGCCGGAGAACTCTAAGCCCAAGGCAATTCCAGGGCTACAAAAGCGCGTGAGGGCAAGGAGGTTGCATCTGGCGATGCTCATGCCCAGCACACCTCGCAGGGACAGGGGTCCCGAGGTCCGCAGAAGGGCGCACCGCAGAGGCAGCCGGCCTTACATCATAGACCGTGATGGGACCGGGACTAAGTCCGGCCCAGGTAACCACTATAACCTTTAATCCTTGAAGAGCATGACTAAGTATTAAAGTATTGTATGAATGAAAGCATGAATGTGTAAGTACTTGAAGTATGAAATTGAGCATGAGAAGTAACATGGAAGTATGTAATGAGCATGAAATGAATTAGTAAGCCTAGTATCACTCTAGATGAAATTTACCACCTTAGGGGGAATTCCATATCTGTTACCCAATACCTTCAAACTCACCTCATGAAGAGACCGACATCGCCAGTCACCACTTCACAACGAACAGTGTCAGGTTATCCGCCCAGGTATGATCTTATTAAAAGGATACCTGACACCCGAAGCACACAATTTCAATCATCCGACGATGCAACGAGTTAGGAACGGGTCCAGGAGTATTTTATACACCCGAATTCCCCGGTGGAGCTGCAATGAAGCTGAAAATGATGTGCTTGGGAAAGGACTGGAACCCTTATACCAAGACATACCAAACCAGCAGGAGACGGAGACGACAACACCCCCAGAACACCCCCAGAATTCCAAACACTTGTCACACAAGCTGTAGAAATTGCACAACAGTATGAAGATGAACCAATTCCAGCACTTGAAGCAGACCTATGTATCGTCAACTTCTATGAGAAGAAGGACGACTTGGCTTACACCAAGACAAGGACGAGACAGCAGAATCTCTTGAACTAGGAGTGCCCGTAGTGTCTTGGTCCATTGGTGACGACCGTATTTTTGTATAGCGAGCGGAAGCGTGTGGACCTCGCAGAAAAATTGGTATTGAGATCAGGAGTGTTCTAATCATGGGTGGAAAGTCAAGGTTGCTGTATCACGGGATCCAGAAGATCAAGTTGAATACGGCACCACCGGCAATAATCAATGCCCACACATGATACCAGGACGCCTGAACCTTACCTTTAGAAAGTATTAATCTTGTGCATATCAGTAATCCAGTAGTAACGTGTATTAGAGACACGGTGTGTATGATGGTTGGTTATTCAATAAAGCAGTGTTGGTTATTAAATTCCACTTGCGTTCCACCATCTTTACTTATAATCTCATGAATCAATAGGTTGTGGACTCGGTACCGAAGGTAACCTAAGCATCCTCACCGAGGAACAAGCCGGCAAGAGCGGCACCATTCTAACGGGAACCTTCCCAGTAAACGGCATCGAACTCATATTATTCGACTCCGGCGCCTCTCACACCTTCATATCGCCATCTCTTGCGAAGAAGTTGGGGCTAGATGCGGATGAGCTACCGACTTCTTGGTTACTCTCCCATCGAAGGAGCGGGTACAGTGTACAAGTATTACAAATCAGCCACCATTCAAATCAAAGGTGAAGTGTTTCCCATTTCCTTCATTGAATTCAACGGATTGGGATTCGACTTAATAATTGGAATGAACTGGTTGGAGCGGCACAAGGGGAGAATCCTATGCGCGAGCACGATTGCTGCTCAAGAGTCCATCTGGGGTCACTGTTTCATACTGCCAGAGACCGAGAGAGCCTTCAACTACAGTCATCTCCGCCATGGCAATGTATCGGGAGCTCAGAAAAGGACATGAAGTGTACTTATGTCACGTGCAAGACCTGGAGAGAGATCCAGAGTTCAGTGATGAGGTAGCAGTAGTCTCAGAATTCCCTGATGTATTTCCGAATGAGCTACCTGGTATGCCACCACAGAGGCAGTAGAATTTGAAATCGACCTTGTACCGGGTACTGGTCCATTGCTAGGGCACCATACGTATGGCACCGGCATAAATGGTAGAACTCAAAGAACAACTACATGACTTACTCGACAAAGGGTTTATACGCCCGAGCGTATCGCCCTGGGGAGCACCGGTCCCTTCGTGAAGAAGAAGGATGGTAGTCTCGCCTCTGCATCGACTACCGCGAATTGAATGCGGTCACTGTAAAGAACAAGTATCCATTGCCACGCATCGACGACCTGTTCGATCAGTTGAAGGAGCATCCGTCTTTTCTAAGATTGCTCCGATCCGGTTACCACCAAATTGCTATCAAAGAGCAAGACATTCAGAAAACAGCATTCCGAACAAGATATGGCCACTACGAATTCACGGTGATGCATTCGGTTGTGTAATGCACCAGCCAAATTCATGGACCTAATGAATCGGTTATTCAGTGATCAGCTGGACACTTCGGTAGTAGTATTATTGACGATATCTTGTGTATTCGAAGTCACCAGAAGAACATGAAAACCATTTGAGAAGAGTACTTGAGACACTGCGCGAGAACCAGCTGTATGCGAAGTTCTCCAAATGCGAGTTTTGGCTAGATCAGGTATCTTTCCTCGGTCATGTCATCTCGAGCGCGGGCATTTCAGTAGATCCATCCAAAATCGAAGCGGTGCGATCATGGCCTAGACCTAAGACTGTTACCGACATCCGGAGCTTTCTTGTCTAGCCGGTTATTACCGGAGGTTTGTAAAGGACTTCTCAAAAGTCGCTAAGCCCATGACGTCATTGATGAAGAAAGATGCACCCTTTGTATGGACAAAGGAGTGCGAAGTATCCTTCCAGAAATTAAAAGACTCATTGACCTCAGCGCCGATTCTCACACTTCCTGAGGGCACAGAGGGATTTGAGGTGTATTGTGATGCATCGGGCAAGGGCATGGGATGCGTACTCATGCAGCATGGCAAGGTAGTAGCCTATGCTTCTCGCCAGCTGAAAAAGCATGAGGAGAATTACCCGACACATGATCTAGAGTTAGGAGCCATTGTCTTCGCCTTGAAGATATGGCGACACTATCTCTATGGGGTAAGCATCACCATCTACTCCGACCACAAAAGTTTACAGTACGTATTCACCCAGAAAGAATTGAACCTAAGGCAAAGGAGGTGGATGGAGTTCCTCTCGGATTACGACATCAACCTCCAGTATAAAGAAGGGAAGGCAAACGTAGTAGCCGACGCCCTGAGTCGTCGAGCACACTCGCTCCATTCGCTACTCGCTTCTTCTAGCTTGGTTGACGAGGTGCAAGACGCTCAGTTGAGCGACCCTTACTTCACAGAGATCAGACAGAAAATCACAGATGGTACCTTCGAGTGCCGAAAGTACGACTTCAAACTACATGAAGATGGTCTGATCCGTTTGAATGGCAGATTATGCGTTCCCCGAAGCAATGCTGAGCTAAGAGATCGCATTCTGTGAGAGTCACATTGTTCGACATTGCATGTCCACCCGGGAGCCTCTAAAATGTACAAAGACATGAAGAGGTACTTCTGGTGGTCAGGAATGAAATCAGATGTGACTGAGTATGTTCTGAGGTGTCTCACATGCCAGAAGGTGAAGTTCGAGCACTGAAGACCGGGAGGAATGGTGCAATCCATGCCCATTCCGGAGTGGAAATTCCACGACATCTCCATGGATTTTGTTGTTGGACTCCCACCTGCTAGGGGAGGACTCAACATGATCTGGGTAGTAGTCGATCGCCTCACCAAGGTTGCTTGATTCATACCGATGAAGGACACCTGGAAGGTGGCGAAGCTCACAGAGCTATTCGACAAGGAGATCATCCGACACCACGGAGTCCCAAAAACCATTGTATCTGACCGCGACACCAGATTCCTTTCGAGATACTGGAGAGCGACACGGGAAGCGCTTGGTACTGAGTTGAAGCTTAGCACCGCCTTCCATCCACAGACCGACGGTCAGACAGAAAGGATCATCCAAACACTAGAGGATATGCTAAGGGCATATGCCTTAGACTTCCAGGGGAGCTGGATTGAGAAGATTCATCTTATCGAGTTTTCGTATAACAATAGCTACCATGCTTCGATTAAGATGTCGCCATTCCAAGCTTGTATGGTTGACCTTGCCGTACCCCGTTGTGTTGGGATGAGTCAAGCGAAGCGGTCATCATAGGACCGGAGTATTTGGAACAAGTACAAGCTGAGGTACAACAAATCCGAGCAAATATGAAAGCAGCCCAAGATAACAGAAATCCTATGCGGATGTGCGACACGCGACCTTGAGTTCGCCGTGGGCGACCAAGTGTTCTTGCGTGTCTCACCTATGAAGGGCGTCTTTCGATTTGGCCAAAAGGGCAAGCTGAGCCCGAAATTTGTAGGCCCGTATGCCATTACCGAGAGGATTGGAGCAGTAGCATATAGGCTAGCATTGCCTAAAGAATTGGGGCGTGTTCATGATGTCTTCATGTATCACAACCCAAGAAATACATAGCCGATCCCTCTCATGTATTAGAACCCGAACATCTATCCCTAGAGCCGTCGATGAGATGTGTCGAGACTCCACTGCGAATCCTTGATACCAAGACAAGAGACACTCGCCATAAATCCGTACGAATGGTGAAGGTCTTGTGGTCTAACCACGATGTCGAGGAAGCGACTTGGGAATTAGAGGACGCCATGAAGCCGAAGTACCCGAATCTGTTTGTAGACTAGATGTCTAGTATCCGTATAACACGGATGTACGGGGCGTACCCCTTTTAAGGGGGGTAGAGCCTTTTTGCTTTTGCATTGCTTCGGGTTAGCATTGCGTAGTATGTATGTATTGTAATTGTATTTTGTTGGCACATGTAGTGCTAATTGTATTGTATTGGCACAAAGTAGTGCTAGTAGTATTCGGTATGTAGTACGATGTGTATGGTATGTATGTAATGAGTAATGCATGGGTGTCGTACGGTATTGACACGAATGACATTGTGAAGTATTGCGAATGTATTGTGGAATGTATGAATTGGTTGGAGCATTGTGTATGGTATTTGAATGAAGCATTGTGTATGGATTGAGTATTGCGTATGGTATTTGAACTAATATGTGGCATGGTATCTGAATTGCGTATGCTGGTAGTGTAAGAATTGTGAACACCTTGTAAGGTGGTAGTAGAATGTATTGTGGCAATTGGGCTTGCCAAATGAGTAGAAATGGTAAACTGTAACCTTGAGCAACTTTGAGGGCAAAGTTTCTTAAGGGGGGTAGATTGAAATACCCCGTAATTAAAAACAGTGATTAATTAGGCTAATTATATTTTTAAAGGCTTAATTACACTTAATAAATACGAGGGAACAAATCCCGAAGAAACAGACCTTTAAAATGGGTTAAAAGCATAAACGAACCTTAAAGCGTGTTTTTCGAGGAAACTGGGAAAACGCGACTTTAAGCGGGTCAATAGACTCGTAACAATTTTGGTCAACTAAATAGCCACTAATAAATATTAGTAGGGCTTTAGAACCAATAAAATTAATTAAACGAGAAAATTCCGGAAACGGGTACCGGTTAGTGAAAACTGTAACAACCGGTAAGTTGTGGGGTGAGAGTGCAAATAAAGAAACTTAGTGTGTCCACTTTGCAAATAAAAATGTAAAACCTGTGTGGTGTGCATATGTGGACCGATTTCCCCCTCCCTCTCTCATTTATTAATTGTTCCTAATTCACTAGAGGACAAATAAATAAGTAAAGGCAAAAAGGAGTCTCTCTCCTCACTCCCCTCACCCTCACTCACGTTTTTGCACCCCTCTCTATTCTCTCTATTTCTTCTTCTTCTTCTACCTTGCGATTTCCATGGAGAAAGAAGAAAGCTCACTCAACTCTCTCCTTCTCTCCTCTCTTTGACCACTCAACCTTCTCCAAACTCAACAAAAATTATACCATTGTAACCCCCTTGTAAAGGAGAACATTTTTCATCCTTTCAAAAATCCAAAAGCTCAATTTTCGATTTATGGTATTCACCATTTGGAGATTTGAAGCCACCATTAGAAGCACCTTCACCCTCCTTATCATCTTGAGGTAAAAAGAATTCCGAAAATCCATCGTTTTCTAGCTCTCATTAGCATTTTAAGAATTTTCAGTTTTTGAATGCTTTCTCCCTTGTGCTTCAGCCGATTTTGGCTCTTCCTTGGGCTAGGAATATTGTTCTCTTGCTAGTCAAGAACTCCATTCATCCATTGAAAGGTAATACCCTTGTCTAAACCCTAAAACATTAAATTCTAGGGTTAGAGTAAAATGAATGCTAAATGGTATTGTGCATGTGTTATGTGCTGTAGCACTTGTGTGTGTGTGAATCTCATTAGGACCGAGAGCAAAGGAGAGGAAAGGAAGAGGAAGGAAAGAAAGAAAGAAAAACTAACAAGTCAAGTAATGCTCTTACCTTGGGTTAGTTGTGTATTGCTTTGTAACAGTTTTGAGTAAGTAAATTGAGTAATGTTTTGAGTAATAAGTAGTAGTAATGGATATGTATTGATAATTGATAATGTAACAGTTTTGGAAGTTTTAATGATGTTGAAACTTGGGAAAACATGGGTAGTGAATGTGTAGGTGTGCAGGAATTTTATGTGTTGTAGTAGTGTTGTATTGTAAGAATAATGTTTGTGTAAGCAGGTTGTGAAAATGTGAACTTGTGAGCTGAAATAGTGTGTGGAGAATGTTAGAAATATAGGGAAACCATGTCAAATTTTGTGTAGGAATTGAGAGGACTTAAGTTGTTTAAGAAGATGAAGTATTTGGAGAGTTTAAAAGGGATGTTTAGTAACTTGTAACAGATTTGGAAAGAGTAGGTTAAGGGAATGGAACTAGGATGTGAGTAATGAAATTAAGATGCTAAGGGTAGCATTAGTTGAGAGAGTAACGATGGATAGAGATTGAGTGAAAATCTGTAGCATAAAGAGAAGTTAAAAATCTGTAGCATTAGAGAGTAAGGGCTAGTGTAGGTGTTGAGAGAAGAATGATGAAAATGAGTGTAGTTGTGTAAGGATTGAGTAGTAAGTTTAATGGATGAACTAAGGTGATTTAGAGTGGGTAAGTAGTGCTAAATCATGTGGGAAACATCGGTAAAGATTGGGGAAACAATGGGTAAAGAAAACACCCAAAAACAGATTTTAAAACTGAAGTACTGGGCCGGACCGACCTTAGGACCGAACTTGCAAGGTCGGTCGAGCCCAGATTTACAAGACGGGAAACCTTCTGGAATCGACCGACCTTGCGACCGGACTTGCAAGTTCGGTCGGACCAGAAAATTCTCCCGTCTGAACCCTTCTGGAATGGACCGAACTTGCGACCGGACTCGCAAGTTCGGTCGGCCATAAAAATTTCGGTAATGCAAGCTACTGGAATGGACCGACCATGCGACCGGACTTGCAAGGTCGGTCGGCCAAAATTTTCAAATACGAAACTTACTGGAATGGACCGACCTTGGGACCGGACTTGCAAGGTCGGTCGGCCCTGGAATTTCACCCGAGGTAGTCTACTGGAATGGACCGGACTTGCAAGGTCGGTCGCAAGTCCGGTCGAGTCAAAAAAAAATGTTTTAAATATATGATTATAGTAATCATATATACATATGTATATGCCTATATACCTATATGCATATATATGTAGTAATACACCATTAGTGAAGTAATAATGGTAAGAAAGTAAGTAAGTTTGTAAGAAAGCAAGTTTATGAGGTAGTAAAGAAAAGAATGGTTTTATAACCAAGTATGAATGTAAAGAAGTAGTAAGTATACATTGAAAGTATCAATGAAGGAGTAAGTTAGATCAATAATAGATCATTGATCATACTACTTCATGTATGTATAGGAATCAAATAGTTGATCTCCAAAGGAACCGGTAGTACGTATTCGACGGTGAACGGTATGATTTCCTCATGCCCTGTATCCTAACTTGGTTACCCCCGATTTGTGTGCCTATGTGATCACCAATAAGATAAATGCACGAATCGGACTTATATTGCACTTAATTGTGTTTGAACTATATTGTTCTTGTTTATGCTCTTGAACATTTAGTTTGTATAATTCATGAAATGTATGAATGGAAATGAGGTGTATGTGTAAGTATGAGTACTTGTGTATTATATGTATGTATGGGAAGTAAGTATGGACTTCTACTAATTCCTAACCATCTAACTCCTAACATGAGTAATGAGTATAATGGAATGAGTAGAAGCCCGATATAGTTTTCGGCACACGTGAGGATAAGGAAACACAAGAGGTTGGATCCGAATCCTGGCTATAATCTTTTCCATGGACCAAATCCCTTGAATGGGTAGCATCCTGGATTAGTGGGCCACCCTAAAGCCCGGTGGTGGGATGTAGTAATCCCTGCCCGGAGGTCATACCGACTTAACTGGAAGTAAAGTATGTAAGAAGTAAGTATTGTATTTGTATTGGTCTTGACTATTGTAAGTCATTGACCTGGAGTAAAAAGTATTGAACACCCATTAACCCGGGTGTGTAATAAGGCTAACAAGACCTTTGTATGTAATGGAGAATTGTATCTCCGCAATGCGGTGAGTATGGTAAGTATGAATGGATGACTTGTATTGTACTCCTTGTATGTATTGTATGTATGTATGCTTGGTGAAATGAATATATTGAATTGTATTGTAATAAGCATGTATGTATGTATGAATGAAACGAACCGCATGTACTCGACCAAATAGTTGGCGTACCCTCGCTAGCACCGGGGTATGCGGTTATCATATGCAGCGTAAGCTGACCCCCTAGGGGGAATGTTTTTACTCCACAGGTACCCCGCGAGGCGTGAAGGTAAAGTAAGGTCAAGATGTGATTCTTTTTGGAGTAGTAGAAGGATTAGATGGTGTACTGAGTTTACCGGATAAGGCCCTTTTGAGTAGCCGGTGTACCATGTGGTACACCTTTTTGGATATTGAGTTCTTGATTGGATAGTAAGGAGAGGATGTATAAACTCTTCATTTTTGGGAAGTAGTATTGGAATGTAATTCATATATTCGGTAGACTCGGTAACAAATGTTCCGTAAGTACTTGACATTGTAAAAGTAAGTAGTAGTATGTATTTGAAATACCCCAAATCTAAATAATATTATTTAATCATTATTTATTGGAATATAATCCAAATATAAATCATTTCACGTACGCATGCAAACCCATGCATGAAAACGTTACGTAAAAACAGTCGATTCACCATAAACGCTAAAACGCCTTAGAAGCATATGGTCAAACATGACCTTGTATGACCCTCTAATATTCAAACTAAATGGTCATACAATTATTATATGAATATATAAATATATTCCCTAAGCTATATTCAGTCAAAAACGCAAAACGCTCGGGAGTGCTCACGCACGCCCCTTAAAGCACGAAAGTCCGGAGGAGTGCCGAGGTGGCACGAACTCCTATAAAATTGATTCCTTGAGTTCCTAACATCATTATTAACCATTATAAAGAGAACCCACGAAGTGGTTTCTCAAAATTCAGCAAAACCACAGGAGGATTTCTTAGCGCTCCTTTTTGGCCCGGGAGTGTCCCGATGGCCCGTAAATTATGTCACGGTTTGATATAACCCCATATAACTCAATGTAACATCTTAGTATATGTTTATTTTTTTACTATAATGTTTACAAACTTGGAACTCATAATAACAATTGGTTTCCCAAAATTTCCTTAGAGCACAAAACACACCTTCGGGTGTCACGAAAATGCGTTTTACGCAATTACCTTGTAGTTTTTGACATGCCACGAATTGGTAATCTTAAAAAGGTTAAAATGACCTTCTAAATAAGTTGGTGTGACTAGTCAACAAGGCTCTCTATAGGGGCCGATTTTAGGGCAAAAACTAGTATAAAAATTGCATTAAAAATTTATAAAAAAAGCATAGAACATGGTGACTCACCTTCCCATGTGTTATATTACTTAATGTCTAAGTATGTAGGTCTCATTTGACCAGCAAGCTGTCGAAATTAGGCCATGGAATAAGGCCATGTGAGCTAGAACAAAAAAAATGAGAAAAAGTAAAAAGTGGATCTAGAATTCACTTTTCTAGATTCCTTCTTTTCATGTGACCTAACATGCTTGTCCTTGGCTCTCTTCAATGTCAATTAAGACACCCCATTTGACCCTTGAATTCGTGACTCTACAAGGGAGGAAGAAGACAACACAACTTAGAAAAATCAAAAGAAGATACCTTACCTAAATTTCCTTGTCTTCTAGTTCACATTATTTCTTCCACATGCTCTTGCCTTGTCACACTCCTCATGGCCGGTTTTTATATTGCTGGAAAGAGGTCATTTATTGAGCCAATCAATCATGTAATAAACAAAGGAAAAGTAAAGTCATTTGACATTAAAAATTGACAAAACAAAATCAAATTCCAATTTGCTTCTTTCATTTACGTGAGCTAGGTCTCATTTCCCTCCTTGCACATTTTCCTCCACGGTTTGGTAAGGCTCCCTCCTCTCTCTTCTAGCTTCATCTTCTTCCTTTGAAGCTCTTAAGTCCATTAATGGAGTTTTAACTTCTATCTTCATCTTAAGGTAATTTCCTAGCATTTCTTGGCAAGTCTTGAGGCAAAACTCTTCCTAGCATATCAAGGTGGGTTCGGCCACATTTAGTTCTCCAAGGGTTGTCCAAACCAACATTAAACCAAGGAGCATCTCAAGGTTATCTTAAGGTAGGTTTTAAAGCTTGAAATTCTTAAACACATTTTTGTGTGTAACCAAGTTCTACCTCTTCTAAGTCTCTTTTCTTCTTCATTTTGATGAAGGAAAACTTGCTCTTCATCTACCTTTGGTGAGCCGAAATTATAAGAGAAAAGTCTAAGGTAAAGTATTGAAAAACTACTTACAAATCTACTTAAGATCTTAGTTGAAGATCTAACTCCTAAACACCTTCACCTCTTGCATAAAACCGAAGAGGAGAATCAAGTTTACCTAGGAGAAAGCTTGGAGATTCAAGAAGAAGTTCAAGCACTTAACCACCTTTGTTAAGAAGTAAGTTTACTAAGTAAATCTTTATGTTATAAGCTTTGTTAAGCTTCTAAAAATTGTACAAAAATTATGTACACCTCCTAGGTTTATTAATACCGAAATTATATGGTTTTATATGCCAAAAATATAAACTATAACATATATAGAAAATATTTACCTTAAGACACATTTTTGTGTCACAAAATTCATTTATGTTACAAGTAAATTTAGGCCGAATAGTCTTAGGCAAAAATGCTTTATTTTGAGCTTAGAATTCATATAAGACATTACAATAATTTATACATGAGTTATATGACTCCTATGAATTTATTTATAATTACTTAGACATATAATCCACTTTTATATAACATAAGGTCTCATTTAAATTATGGCCGAATGTCTACTTGATAAATAAGTTTTAATGAGCTACTTAGACATATAAATTTACATCATAAAGTTTGGTGAGTTAAAAATATTCTATTAGTGTCTAAATGACTAATTAATTAAGTTATGTGGCTTAAGTATAATTTTTACAAAGTTTAGTGGGTTTAGTATAAAACCGAGAGCTAAAGGGGTACTTAGTGTAATTATAAAATAATATAAGGTTAGGAATTAAGTTTATGAATTTTAGATAATTTAAACATGTGTTTAAGTAACACTTTATAAAGTTTTGGGCTATTATGTAATTTATAAAAGTTGCTATGAAAGCTTAGAATATATTAGTGGGCGAATTCATAATTAAGAGAATCATTGAGTTCACTTTCGAAATTTTGAAAGATTAAATATTTAGGCTTTAGATTATAAGTTATTAAGATACTAATATAAAGTTTTGGGGTGGAAATGTAATTAATGGAAAGTTCAAGACCAAAGCCGAATTCTTTGGGGTTAGTTTGGTAATTTAAGAATTTATATATATATTCGGCATTTATGGAGAATTAAAATTAAAACTATAAGTTTATAAGGCATTATGCAAAGTTTATAAGGTTTTGTGGTTAAATTGTAATTATGGGAAATAAAATATCATTGCCGTGAATTTAAGGGGCTAAGTTGTTATTTTTGAAAGTTATAGTACTTAAAAGCTATATACCAAAATATTAGTGTGACTATGTAATTTAGCTAAATAAGAAGTTAAAACTCTATAATATAATGAGATTAGAATTTAAATATAAAGTTTATGAATTAATGTGGTTGATTTATAAATAACCGAAATATAAGGGTAATGATTTAGATTTAAATAAATATAGGTCCTATATGGATATTTTGAGGAATTAGAAGAAAGAATTTTAATTAAAGGAATTATGGATTAGAACTATGGCTTATGCAGTTATAAAGAAGTTAAAAAGAAACAATAAGTATTATTTATGACTAAAAGGAGAATAAGGAGATTATAAGAATATTATGTCATTGAAAGACATTTAAATATAGTTAAGAAAATTATAAGTTGTTATGTCACTTAGACAATTAAAATAAACAACAATATAGTACATGAATATATGAATACATATATGTACATTAAAGGATTTATAAATAAATCAAAAGGAATGACAAATAAGTTATACATTAAATCATGAGGTAATTAAAAGAAATAAACCTCACATGAAATAACAAATACGAGATTTGTTAAATGATCCAATAGAATTATTATATAAGGGTAACATAAATTAACCCTTTCAGTTAATCCTATTCTAGGACTTTGTTTGACCAGACGTTGACCGGGATTAAACCAGTACAGTCTACGGTGAACGGTATGGGATTCTTGCAACCTGTTTTCTAACGGATTACACTGGCTTGTGTGCTATCTGTTGTTTGAAATAACGACCAAGATAATTAATGTAAACTGTTGTTTTACTCTTGCACACTGTGGTATTATTTTATGTGCGTGATTGTTGCTGACTACAACGTGTATGTCCCACGCATACAAACACTACTATACCAGTGGATTAAATACCTGCGTTTCAGTATACCGAGGACTTGTACTCAAGTCTCTCACTAACTTCACTTTATAACATACGTCATTATCCTAAACGTGATAATTGACAATACACATTGTGTTCTTGTTTAACGTCTTCATATGACACTTAACAATTATATACTTCGAGATTGAGGAGCCCAGTTGGATCTGGCCATGCATGCTACGGGAGTTGTACCTGTCTCAGGTCGTCTCCTACTACGTCGCGACGGAACATTCAGTTGGGAGGAAGACTTTATTCCTTCCGGGATTCAAATGCCCTTCAGTTCGAGGAAGACTTTATTCCTCTAGTGGGTTCTTATTTCCCACGCCATTCAGTTCAGGGTTTGACTACGTCATCTCCTGGGGTTTTTATACCCAACCTTTCTTTATAACGAGGTCACTATACCTCCACTATTTCAGATATTCAGTTATAACTGTCAGTCCCATTGTGTGGACTGACTATCAGTAAAGAATTTCAGTTCAGCTAACTCGACCTTCTGTGTCTTGTTCTATGTGACATTATTGTCCTTGTATGGATACTTGTTATTATCAGACTATGCTTGTTTACAGCTTTATAAAAATGAACTGCATGTATTCGACAAAGTAGTTGGTGTGGCCCGGTAGACGATGGGCTGCACGTTTTCCATACCAGCATTGTTTGCTGAGCCCCTTTGGGGCACCCCCATTTTTCAGGTACCTGAAGATTGAGAAGTTCACTACACTGAGTGTAGGTGGGGTAACCAAGCTTTGGGAGTCTACTATTAGTTATTTGTTTTATTTCAGTATAGTACTTTTGAGTTTGATTCCTAGTATCTCGGGTTGTATCTGTATTCCAGACCGTGACATTTGAGGATTGTATTTGGACTTAGCCTTGTTGGTCACAAGGGTGGCCAACGGCATTGTAATACCACCGCCCGGTTGTTGTATTTATTTCCGCTGCAGTTGTATTTTATTCGGGAGTGATCGCCGTTCAGTTTATTGGATTTCGGGTTGGGGTATTACAGTATTTCATTCTAATCATCAGACCGATACGGTAAGTAGTAGTAGCCTTGTTAACCTTGGATGGTTAACGGCGTTGTATCACCCGCCGGGAGTAGGTAAGTATTCCGCTGCGAGTAAGGCAATTATGGGAATGATTAGAGGATAATGGATGGATTAGCGGTTGGGGTGTTACAGAGTAAGTTGAGGAACTAAGTACACTAAGTTTAACCGAAATAACGGGATAACGGGGTTAATTACGGGAGTACTAGTTTACACACCGTAGTACTTTAAATTAATGGAGATGTTTGAAATATTATCAGTGGACCAAGAGTAAACCGAGGAACAAGAGGTGACCTGATAAAAGTAAACCCAAGGTGAAAGGTATGATTTTCTCATGCGCTGTATCCTAACTTGGTTACCCCGATTTGTGTGTTTGTTTGGTTGTGTGATCACCTAACAAGATAAATGCACGAATCGGATTGTTTACACTTATTGGTGCTTGTATTGTATTGTTGTTTGTTGGATTGTTTTTTGAACTAAAGTTTGTATAATTCATGAAATGGGTGAATGGTGAATGAGTTGCTTGCATGTTGATTGTGTATTGTAGATCGACTCATAGTTGAGTCTTGTTTGGTTAGAGACTCGAGAAAGAGTCAAGTTGTGAATTAACGAAAATGGGGAAACCCACTAAAACTATCGAACCATGGAACGATAACACAAACTACGAACTCACTAGAACGTGAGAGAATTGTACGGGAATTAGTAAACTCCCGATAACGGTAGAGAACCGAATTGACTTAATCCACAAAACTAACAATGGTGGAAGCATTAAGTAACCTCAATTTAGAGGATTGATAATGGTTCAAATATGAACCTTGAGTAAAGTAAAGAATGGTAAGGGATCACCAAACCCCTTAGAAAGATAGTCGAACCCCAATGAGAGGAACCGACTAAAATGAACAATGTCCCGAACATGAGAGTATTCGATAAGTTGGGTAAAACCTTAAATCTTAGAATACTAGGCATTGAGGAATTCCCTAAGCCAATAGATGTTATCGAGAGAGATACCTCTAGGCTAATCCATAAGATTGTGAAATGACTCTGAGAGAGAAGTTTTGGGAATTTGAGTAGTCCGGTAGAGAACTGGACATTTGTGAACTTGAGGAGCTAAATGCATAGCTCCTTTTGTATTTGTAAGCCTGGTGGTGGGTCTTGTGTATGACCCTACCCGGAGGTCGTGGCTAAGACTTAAAAGATGCCTTTGAGTATTGAGTATTGATTTGAGAACTTGAGTAATTGAGTATTGAGGAGTGAGTTTATACTTGAGAGACTTGAAGGATTGAGTTTGAGTGGAGAATTGAGTTGAGTATTGTAGAACTTGTTGAGATTGTGAGTAAGAGTACCAAAGAGAGTGGGTAAGACAATGGGTAATTGAGTAAGGCATAGTGAGGTAGAAACCCTCAAGCCTAAGTAAAGAATAAATTAAACTAACCTCTTGATGTGTGTGTTAGTGTTTGTGTTCTTCATTGAACCTTGATTGTGTTGACATACATATATAATGTAATGTTGTCTTGCATGCTGTTTGAACTAAAACAAATCGCATGCTCTCGACCAAATAGTTGGCGCACCCTCGCTAGTACGCGGGGTATGCGGAAGTCATATGCAGCAATTTTGCTAAGCCCCTTGGGGGGGTGTTTTTATTTTACAGGAACATTGAAGCCGATCACCATTCGAGAGTAGGACGGGGTTGACACTAAGCATGGGTAGTTGTTTAAGAAATTGCACTTGTTGTATTGTGGGATTGTAAGTTTGGTTTGTTATTGATAAGTCGGGAATTGTAGATACTCGGTATAGAACAGATTGAGATTGTATTGTATATTGTGGAATGTACGTTTGTAATTGGTTTGGGAACTGATTAAGTAATGGGAGTTTCGGTTGTATAGTGTACTCGGTATAAGACCCATCAGACCGATATTGTAATTGTTGTTGTATTTGAGTTTGGATTGGTCTTGTTAGTCACGTGGGTGACTAACAGCATTGTTTCACCCCCGGTTGTATTGGATTTTCCGCTACTTGTGTATTGGTAATGGAGACGGGTTAGGAGTTAACTGTGTGATTACCGGTAGGGGTGTTACAGATACGAAAATATCATAAATATATATGTACATGACGATTACGAAATACAAATCCGTATTATAAACTTACCGGTATAAATTATTATCTAGAATACAAACTATACATACATATATATAGCAAATATATTCGGAAGTATGGTATCATATAGGACCTGTAATTAATATATAATAGACTTATATATGCGTAAGCACCTAGTTTTCAGTTGTGAAAACCACTCTTCGCAAGATTCAATACTAAAAACATATATGTTCAAAAATCTTTACGCGTTAATCCGATTTAAATAATCAAAAGCGGATCAGTTGTAACAGAATATACAAACAATAATTATAGATATAATTTGGATGAAATCTTATATACAATTACTAAAATACTCGCAAATGTTATACATACGCAATCAGCCAATATCAAAAGGGAAGGACTTATTAACATTAATCTATATATGCATAAAGTTCAAAGTGATCGATTTTGTATTAAAATAGTGTGTCGGATTGTGCTTATAAGAATACCACTATCAATGCGAAAGTTTAAATACGTTTTAACTACAAACACTTTGATCGAACTGCGAGATCAAATCCGAATCCCAATTATAGGGGTGTAGAGATAATCGTAGAAATCAAAACGTTAGTTTCTGTGACTATATATAATATATATATATATAAATATATAGAGTATGAAATCGACATGAAAACGAAATCAGAAGGAGAGTAGTAGCAATCCACTATATCAAAAGCATATTCGTCCAATTATAATGAACATAACACTTTCGATATCAAAATAGAGGATCAAACATAATACCACGGGGTTTGAGCGGAGCGAAAACGTAAATCAAAACCAATCCAGATTCACATCGAAATCAAATATCAAAGCAAACACATTTAGAAATGAAACAATATCTAGAATCCCCATGGGTGAGCACACCCACACCGAATCCATCTACCACCTACCTCACATCCGACGCAAAGCAAATCTCTTCTACAGTCTCCACACATCACCCTCTTCGAATCCCTTCTCGAACAACGAACTCACGATTGAACAAATCCCAAAATTCCCAAAATCAAAATTAGAAAAGGTGAGAGAAGAACTCAACGAGAAACGGAATCAAAATCCACATCTACAAAGCTCGAAGACCACTGACTGGCGAACGGATCCGCAAGAGAATAATTCCAACGATTTAGACTTGAGAGAGGTTGGATGAGAAGGATGCAAAGGGAGGAAGTTTACTTGGAGAGAAGAACAAGGAGGAGATGGAGATTGAGGTGTAAACTGTCGTCTATACGTCAGAGGGAGAGGAGGAAAAAAAAAATAAAAACTAGAAACTCCGTTCCTTAATTTAAAATAAATAAGATAAAAAAAAGTAAGAATAAATAATTTGAATAAGGAAAGGAAGAAAAAGGAAGTTAGTAATTCTTTTACAAACACAAATAAAATCCAAACAGAAGACCCTTCTTCCCGAAGCTAATAAAATAATAATTAGAGTTGTTATAAACTCCCTTTGCAAATCAGAAAAAAAAAATTGGGGCACAACATTATACCCCTCTTTAAAAAGAATTTCGTCCTCGAAATTCAATGAAACTCAGAATACGAACAAATGCACTTCCAATGCCAGAATACTACGAATACGAAAACAAACGGAAGGAATCTCATACCTCTCAGAAGCTCGTAATCACAAAAAGCTAACTGTCAGAATTGACAGAATAAACGAAGTAGAAGATTATTAAAGGCTACGCCTGAAGGAACAGGAACAACACTCAAACTCGCTGCTGATTGACAGAAGAACGTAGCAGAAATTTCTAAAGGCTCGGCCTAAAAGCCAGACAACTCTCAACTCTTGGAAGACGTTCTCATCAAAAGAACCAAGCACACCTCTCGCTCACATCAGACAGCCCAAGCACATCTGACTAACACACAACACAAACACACCACTAAAGCTCATAACAGAAAATCACATTGTCATCCTTTCCCAAAGGACCCAACTCCCTCAGACTTGCACTCAAAACTCAGAATACTCACAGACAAACACTACGCTTCTTCTGCGCTACTCTGATGGAGGACAACCACAGAGCAGACGCACATAATAGACACCAGATAGCAAACAAATCACGCAACAGTCAACACATAGCATATAGCAAGCAAAGACACGGAAGCGTAGACATGCAGACACCCACAAACCCAACAAAAACCAAACCTAGCTCTGATACCACTAAATGTAACGACCCCAAAACCACCCTGGTTCTGAGACCGTCACACACCGCACGCTTACTACCTAAGACATGCAAGACTACTCTTTGACTAATCCCAAATAGATACAAATGCTCTTCTATCACATAAATAATGATTACAACTTGTCTCACAAATTACAAAGCGGAAGCCAAATGAATTACAAAGTAGAAGTCATAAATAAATACAAAGGCTACGAAGCCACAAACAATTACAAAGCCCATGAAGCAAAACTAAAAGCAGAACTATTAGTGGAAGCCTTCAAATAGAGCTAAAACCTGCAAATCAGACAGAATATAGGGGGGGTGAGAAAACCACAACTCAGTAAGTGATAAACTTCATTAGCATAAGCATGCTCAAAACATTTTTACAGAACATAGCTTATATAGATATAAATTGGCAAATCAGATTCAAAATCAAAATCAAACAGAAGCACCTCAAAATGATACAAAGTCAAATGCAAAGCAGAGCGAAACAGAGGTCACAAGGGTATAGCTTGACAGTGGAAGACTTTTACAGAAACTATAGGGTTTTTCAGAAATCATAAGTCACATATAGACCATCAGAAGAAGGAAACAAAACATAGGCATACTTTCTTTACAAAGCTCATTTGCGAATACAAATCTAATCTTCGTAAAACGGAAACCATAAATCAAGGCTGACAAAACAGATGAGACAAAACGAAGCTGAAGCCACACTCACAGAATGAGACAAAGCACAAAGCAGGGTCTCATGTCTGCCATCGCTCAAAACTGAACAGAAGCTAATCAGAATCTTATACATATCAGAACGTTATCGAAGACATAGTTTTTAAGGGACCCTAGTTCAGAGCATACAGAATAGGTCTGAAGACCTCAGATAACAGATTGGGTAAGAAGACCCCAGATAACAGAATGGGTCCGTCGACCCCAGATAACAGAATGGGTCCGTCGACCCCAGATAACAGAACAGGAAGATGCCCGTGATACAGATACATAAGGACGTCCTACGCAGCGCACTACAGGATAACTCAACCCAGTCATCCACGACTTAGAAAACAATAAACTAGGTCCCAAAATCTTATACTTAGTTGTCCAAAATCAAATTCATACAGTCGAGTCATAAACACTCAACAGACACTTGTAATATGCCAAATTTGAATAGATAACATAGACATACATTCGCATGTCCTGCAAAGTATTGTGAAATAGCACTTGATACATGCACAAAAATAAGCATAGTATATTTTAATCACCAAAAATAATTTCCCACAAATCCATATTGTAACAAAATATACTTTCATACAATATACTGTAGTGGAAATAAATCGAATCCGTGCACTACCACGATATGTAACTTGTAAAATTCATTTACAGGAATCAAAACAACGAGTGTTGTAGAAAAACCATAGGATGTATATAAAATTGTAGCATTGTGTAAAATCGATGCAAAACGTATTTAATAGACATATGTACAAAAATATAATTTTGCTGATTACATATGTAAAAAGGAGATTATCGGAATCTATATATATTTATTTTTATATATCACTTCGTACTAGTTGTCATACACACCATAGTTATCATAAAATAAAGTCAGCCCCATTAATGAATGAATATAATAAAGAAGACAATGATTATTAATATATACAACATAAGGAATCTGAAATTCGTGCCCCATCAGTTAATGAAATCATGCGTAAGTAAATTAATCCATATCAACCGTAAACTAGAGTATAGAAGTGGTGGCAGCAAAATTATACATTAATTTGGGTATTAGTATTTACCGAGTAAGCAAACTAATAGAGAAAAACAAAGTCAAAACCGTGGCAGTGTATAGGTACTTGTCAATATATATTTATATGAAGTAATAAAAAGTCTGAAACCAAATCCCTTGTAATTTGTGTAAGCTCGTGTACATTCATTTGTTTGTATCGGTTCAATTGAATAATTTTACAAAGTCATAGGAATCAGTAACCATCGTAAATCATAAACACTTTGCCATACAAATATATAACACAGATACGAAAGTATCATAAATATATATGTACATGATGATTACGAAATACAAATCCGTATTATAAACTTACCGGTATAAATTATTATCCAGAATAAAAACTAGACACACATATATATCACAAATATATTCGGAAGTATGGTATCATATAGGACCTGTAATTAATATATAAAGCATCTAGCTTTCAGTTGTGAAAACCACTCTTCGCAAGATTCAATACTAAAAACATATATGTTCAAAAATCTTTACGCGTTAATCCGATTTAAATAATCAAAAGCGGATCAGTTGTAACAGAATATACAAACAATAATTATAGAAATAATTTGGATGAAATCTTATATATAATTACTAAAATACTCGCAAATGTTATACATACGCAATCAGCCAATATCAAAAGGGAAGGACTTATTGACATTAATCTATATATGCATAAAGTTCAAAGTGATTGATTTTGTATTAAAATAGTGTGTCGGATTGTGCTTATAAGAATACCACTATCAATGCGAAAGTTTAAATACGTTTTAACTACAAACACTTTATTATATTGTAAATCAAACTTACAGCAATAGTGAACTCGATCGAACTGCGAGATCAAATCCGAATCTCAATTATACGGGTGTAGAGATAATCGTAGAAATCAAAACGTTAGTTCTGTGATTATATATATATATTTATATATATATATATATATATATATATATATAAATATAGAGAGTATGAAATCGACATGAAAACGAAATCAGAAGGAGAGTAGTAGCAATCCACTATATCAAAAGCATATTCGTCCAATTAAGAGTACTAGTTTATCAAAATTATAATGAGCATAACCCTTTCGATATCAAAATAGAGGATCAAACATAATACCATGGGGTTTGAGCGGAGCGAAAACATAAATCAAAACCAATCCAGATTCACATCGAAATCAAATATCAAAGCAAACACATTTAGAAATGAAACAAGATCTAGAATCCCCATGGGTGAGCACACCCATACCGAATCCATCTACCACCTACCTCACATCCGACGCAAAGCAAATCTCTTCTACAGTCTCCACACATCACCCTCTTCGAATCCCTTTTCGAACAACGAACTCTCGACTGAAAAAATCCCAGAATTCCCAAAATCAAAATTAGAAAAGGTGAGAGAAGAACTCAACGAGAAACAGAATCAAAATCCGCATCTACAAACCTCGAAGACCACTAACTGGCGAACGGATCTGCAAGAAAATAATTCCAACGATTTAGACTTGAGAGAGGTTGGATGAGAATGATGCAAAGGGAGGAAGTTTACTTGGAGAGAAGAACAAGGAGGAGAGGGAGATTGAGGTGTAAACTGTCGTCTATGCGTTAGAGGGAGAGGAGGAAAAATAAAATAAAAACTAGAAACTCCCTTCCTTAATTTAAAATAAATAAGATTAAAGAAGTAAGAATAAATAATTTAAATAAGGAAGGGAAGAAAAAGGGAGTTAGTAATTCTTTTACTAACACAAATATAATCCAAACAGAAGACCCTTCTTCCCGAATCTAATAAAATAATAATTAGAGTTGTTATAAACTCCCTTTGCAAATCAGAAACAAAAAATAAAAAATAAAAAATAAAAAAAAATTTAGGGCACAACAAAGAGAATTCACCTTTGATGTTCTAGGAAGAAATTCCTTCAAAACTCTCGACCATCTAAACAACATGAGAGAAAATTTAGATCTTTTGTAGATCTAAGGTATAAGGTAAATTTAAGTACTCACAAACCTTAAAAAGTGACTTACCCTTGAAGTCTCTTGGAAGGTTATTTCTTGATGAATTTTTGGCCAAAAAAAGGAGCTAGAATCCTCGTGCTTAACAAGCTGTTTTTGGTTTATCTCAAGGAGAAAAGAAACTATGAAGGTGTAAAACTAATTATGGAGGAATTTCTTGCTATCAGGGTTTTACCGGGTCTCCAAGGATTATCAAAAGTCTTCCTTCTCTGATAATAGGGTTTCCTAGTGTTTTATTGAGTTCCCAAGGATTTTCTAGGGTTTCCAAGGTCATTTTCTAGGTTTTCGGGACTTCTGAGATTTAGGGAACTAAGGTTCCTAGGGTTTTGGAGATCTCCGGGACTAGGATTTCCGGGAACTAGGGTTTCTAGGGTTCATGAGATTTCTGGGACTTTCGAGACTTTAGGGTTTTCTCATAACTTGGGGTATTTCATTCTCCCTTCCTTAAACAAAGCTTCGTCCCAGAAGCTTAAGCTTACCTCAAAACTCAAGTAAAATAACATCACACAAAATCACATAAAATAATGATTCTCGATAACTTAGCCTAAAACATGCTTCCAAGATTTTCAAACATACCAAAACACATATCACCAAGAAACCATCAAGCAATTAATTTCAGTTGTATCTAATTAATATTCCAGTTTTATCGTATTCTAACTGTAACACCCCACTTTTTAGCTCTATTTTTTTTTCTTTTATTTCTATTTCTCATCTTACACAGCGGAATCTACAAAACTAATCGGGGTGCTACCACCATACCCAACTTACTGTGGATGCTAAGGCTTACTACCACTAACTACACCAAATTAAGTTAAAATCTTACACTTTATATATATGTTCAAAACCAACCATAACATTTTACAACTTATACATCCATAGACTAACATCTTCTTTCAAAACTCATCACTAGTTTACACAAGGAGTTTAAACCAATTACAACTGAACTTTATAGAAATGCTACACCATCTTTAAACTTCACTAACTAGTCCCCTTTAGCTCCTCTCTCTCATGCAACCATCTTAACCTGTTGTTATACCCAAAACTTTGGCCCCCCGGGTTGGGTTCCTTAAGGCATAGGCATTACAAAGGACATTCTGGACAAGTGAGGAAGAGTCCCTGTTTGATCGGCGTGTTCTGGAGCATTAGGGGCAGCTTACTCATCCCGAGGGACATTTTCATAATTTTTAGGGCTCCTACGCCACCCCATAAGTTTTCTCTCTCCTTCAAAAACAACTCAAATCAACTTGGAATGCTTTGAAATTTTGACACATGATAGAGGATGACATTTAGAGCATAATGGCGTCGGAATTTTGATTTTTCAAAGTTCCAATAATTTTCTAGTAATTTATTATTGAATTTGACGAGAAATTGAATATAAAAATATTCCATTATAAAAAAAAGCTAATTTATCCTTATAAAATTTTGAAGTTCACTCCTCTACATGTGGCTACATTTTCATAGCCAGAATCATCCCAGAAGATACTCAAACGAAAACATCGATAAATCTCGATTATTACCGAGCTATTTTATCTTTAAGTGATGCCTATTTAAACACATTTAACCTTTGAGATAAACATAACATTCAGAACCCTTAGCAATCAGAACCCACAACCATCAAAGCTCTCTCACATTTTTGCACATCCAAGCACCAAAATCGCATAAAAAACTCCCCGAAATCACCACCTAAACACACTTCTCAACTCCCAACACTTCAACAATCATCAAACATCAACCAAACCACATCCAAAACGTGAAGAACATCACCAACAATCAACAATCACAAGCTCGGGTCGAACTCAATCTGGAACTGGCATCATCAAAGCCTTTGAAGAATCTAGACGTGAAGAATCATCTTGATTTTGAAGGTAAAACAGGTTGGAATTCTACTTTGCTAACTCCCCAGGACTTTATTAGTCTTTTGTCAAAATTTGGGATCAAACCGAGCTCTTTCGGCTCTTGAATTAGCATTTTCTTTGTTTTTGTCTAATAACTTATGCATTAAGTTTCATCATTAATTTGACTTCAATTTGAAATATTTTTATTACTAACATATTGGAAATCTTTCATGCTACGTACCCATAAATATTTAGCCGAAAACACTGTCGGGAATCACACAAACGCCACCATCTATGGCTAGTCCGTGCCCTCGGACAGCCTGTGCGGGATCCCGGACTGTCTGTTCGTGGCCATGGACAGCCTCGGACGGCGGCGGGAATTACGTTTTTTTTATTTTAGATTTTTCTAACTCATGTCCGGGCCCACGGACACCCAGTCCGTGGCCCCAGACTTTTCAAAGTTGTGTTTTCTCATTATTTCAACCTTTCTGACTATTTAGGGTAACTAGGGTCCGTGGCCTCGAACATTAGGTCCGTGGCTATGGACGGAAACAAAATTTGACCTAATTCTGCCTCTTGAACCCTAGTTTTGGTAGCTTCAATTTCCACTTTAAAATTAAAAAAAATCAGAAACTTGCGCACCTAGGTAAAAAAACCTCGTAACAAGCCATAAATAATCTAAGTAGAGGAAAAACGACCTACTGGGGTAATGAAAGTAATTTGAACCCTGAATAAGTCGAATACCTAGCCCTCGAACCCGAACTCTACCTTTCATAATTTACCCTAGGTTAAAATTAGGTGGTGACTCATAATAGGTTCTAGTGAGCTAACTTAGGATTTAATTATTAGTGTTATATGATAGTTATTAATCTTAGGTTATAAGTACCTAGAACCCGATCAGATCCTAATCAACCTGAATCAACATAGGATAGTGGTTCAAAAACCGAGGCTCACAGAATGACGACTCTACTGGGGACACACTCTTAATTTTAAGAAAGAGGGCTTAACTCGAAATTTTTGTATTTATGGCTTTTATTACGGTGTTTGTTTACTTTTGTGCGCAATTTAAATTTCTGTAAATATGCATCATATTAGAGTGTGGGTCCACGCAAGCCGATTTCACCCCGGGACCCGCCTTAAGGTTCCCTGTCAGGGACTCACACCTTTTAAGGTGATGTGAATAAGTGGGGGAGAAGAGGAGGATGTCATCTAACCACATCCCCTTAATACCTGGGCTTTAGCCCTAACCATTTTCGAGGCAGTGCCCTTACCTAGCCCATGTTTGGTCATTCAAAAACCTGACCATAGACGTACACCTTTAGGTTATGTGAAAAGAGACGGGAAGCCCAAAAAGAATAGTGTGCAAGCTTTATTCCTTTGTGGTGACCTGGGCCCATGCCCCAAGCACCTCTCCGGATCGATCCATACCGTTGGTCCAATTCATCTAGTGAGGACATGTTGAACTTGTGTGAAACCGTGTTTTCTTGTGTGATCGGCCCACTACCAAGCCTAGAAATTGATAGGAACTTTTTCCCACACCAACTCAGCCTAACCCAAATTTGCAGCTTTATTGTTTGCGGCCCAAAGGCCCTGCTTGATTTGAATGTGTGGTCATTTGTTTGGACTTTGGTCCAAAACCTTAGATCTATGCGATTTCTCTTTCGGCCCAATTCGAATTATCCATTTAGTTCTAGGCCCACCAAAAGAAATCCACCAGAACTTGAAATAACTCACAGGTCCTGAAAATCAATCATTTTAAATAAGGTCTTACTCTTGAAATCCTTTTTTGGTTCAGTAGCCATCTTTTCTGACCCAAAAAAAGTCAGGCCCATTTGTGATTTAAGGACCACTTCAGCCCATGTGCTTTACTTCTAGCCCAAACACATTCTGGCCCAGGTGCCAAATTCTCAAAACATTTCGGCTCAAGGGTTTGTTCTAGTCTAGGTCAACTTTTTATTCGGCCCTAGCCCAAAATTCTAGATCTGGGTGTTATCTTTTAGGTCCAATCAGAACCATCCATTTATGTTTTGGTCCAAATTCCAATTTACAGTAAAAAGAAAAAGTTACTCCGGCACAAACACCTCATTCTCCGGGTATTCTGGCCCACTTACTTTCAATCCAAGCATATTCCGGTCTTCAGTGCTATCTTGTGAAGCGTCAATTCTCTATCTAGAACCTCAGCCCATTTCCTTTTGTTAGCTAACGATGGACACTTTGGAAACAGGTAGACCCAAATCCTAGGTGTGGTCCAATCAACGTGGATACCCATCTCGCTACTTTGGAACAAAAGTACATGGCCACCATTGATGCCATGGAGCAGAGACATAGTGTTGTCTTGGACGCCATGGAATCCAACTACGTCGCCATTATCGAAGAGTTGAAAGCGAAGGCTCTTTCCCTTGAGGCCGAGTGTCAAGTTCGGGATGAATTAGTGGATAGGCTTCTTAACACGCTCTATGACTGCATTAAAGTTGGTTCCATTAGGGTCCAAGGTTCGGAAGGGAAGTCAAGGAAATTGCTACAGAACTCAAGAGAGTGATTGAGCAACCCGAAGAAGCCAGCAAGCCGGCCAGTTCCAACTTTTTCCTGGGGGCATGCCCCGATATCGATATCCTTGCAAGGTCGACGTTGAATCACGAACATGGACTAAAGTTAGAACAACCCGAGGCCCAGGGTGTGAGCATCAAATTTTCTAAGAAGGAGGCAGCCAATTCGGAAGCAGTGCCTCCTGCATGTACCATACAACAGCAAAATCACCAGCACTCTATCCCGTACAAGAAGATTTAAGACCTTAGAATGGCTCATCAACATCGGGCAGCCTTTAAGCCAAGTATTCAAGGAGCTTCAAGAATGGGATTTGATGCGACCTCTAATGCTTTGTCCTGGGGTCACACAGATCGGAAAGCGAGTGGATCAGTTCTGTCAATACCATCAAATGACAGGTCACGACACTGACAACTACAAAAAATTGAAGCATAGAATCCAAGATCTCATCAATCATCAATCAAGGGCTTCGATTCTCAGAACGTGGCAGAATAAGCAGAGCACCCCCGCCTGAGCATCATTAGAGATTGCTATTTTGTTCTCTCCATTAATTTTTCTTTCTTGATTAGTTGTCTTTCAACTTTTGTAGTAGTTAATTTTCTTTATCATTGTCAGTAGTTTTCTTGAGTTTGTAATTTTAAACATTATCTTTTCATTCATTAAATAAAACATGGTTCCATCTTTACAATTTTTGTGCACATCATTATTCATTAATTAAAAAAAAGAACAATGAGCATTCACGTCTTTCAAAGGAACATAAAATAATCATTTTCTGGCAATGTAGCATAATGACTTGTTTTTTGTTTCTAAAAGGATAAACATGCCTTGCCAAACACCACAACCTATCCCAAAATATCCAAGCAACTCATAAAACGGTTCCAAGAACACACTTGTAAATTTTTTTGTCATAAACCCAAAATCAATACTGGGGGCAATCTGAGTTTAAGTTTATTATTTCCAACCTTTCGTTTAAACGTGTGAACAAGTCTCTAAGTGAAAAGTTCGGGAGAGTGCCCTGAGTGGTAAAACCAAGAGAGAATGAGCGTGCCATTTTTATACAACTCCAAAAAGATCACATTCAAAGGTAAGACAAATGGCATAACTGAGAAGGGAAGAAATGGTGTCAAGCCAAAACTGGTTACATAGAGCATCCGGCCGCTTTGGCCGGATGGAAGTGGAAGCGCATAGAGCATCCGGCCGCTTTGGCCGGATGGAGGTGGAAGCGCATAGGGCATCCGGCCTTCCTTAGCCGGATGAGGATAGGACTTAGGCAAAGCAAACTATTGTACGACTGACCGTCTGTGGTCAGTCAAAGATGTTAGGAGAGGGTAGAACCGTATTTATACATGTAAAATACAGGCTGCACCATAAAAACCAGGCCCAAAATACTATAAATAGGGGTGTACCCCCATGAAATAAGATACGCTACACTTGGCAATCAAACTCACACTCGATCCTAACTAAGGCTCTCTCTTTCTCTCTACTCTTGTGCAATTCTGTAATCGAGACCAGGTAACATGGGATAGATGATCAGATCGGATTGTATTAGGATAGCATAAACTGTTTCATTTGGCGCCGTCTGTGGGAAACGAACAGCAAGAAGCAACCACGAGACCACCTAGAAACAGGGGAGTAATCTGCGACGATTTGTAGCGAAAGTTCTGAAATAACTAATGACATTTTTTGCAGGATCGGAACACGAAAGATGGCTCCAAGATCGAAGAAAGCACTGAAGAACGCTACCGAAGATAACAATCGCTCTGAAGAGGGAATGAGTTCGGAGATGCCAGAAGCCATCTCCAAAAAAGATCTCGAGGATATGCTGAAGGGGCTAGTCAGATCCATCGACGAAAAAATTGTAGAAGGAAATGAGACTTTGCAGCAGGAACTAATGCAAAGGGACGAGGAGTATCAGAGAAAATGGGACGAAATGACTGAGGCCATTGAACAACTGAGAAATAGAGATTCCAAAGGCAGTAATGGCGAGGAAAGCAAGGACAGGAAGCGCAACTCAATCATTAGCGAAGAAGAGATGGAAGAAGATGACCAGATAGACATGAGCTTGTACCCCTTCTCAGAACGGATAAGAAAAGCAAAGCTCCCGCCGCACTTCGTCGCCCCGGCGATTGAGAAATATGATGGGACTGGAGATCCCGCCCAACATATTAAGAAGTTCATGTTTGCCATGAGCACTCAAGGGATCAGCTCCCTCGCCCTCTGCAATTTGTTCCCCGGAACACTTTCGAAAAGAGTGTTGGGATGGATCTCCACGAGACCGCCACAGTCCATCACTAGCTTCAAGCAGCTGACCGAGGATTTCCAGCAATACTTCGCTGCGAGTAAGAGGGTTAAAAAAGAAACAATAGAATTGATGGACGTTAAGCAGCGAAAAGGGGAAACCATGAAGGAGTACAACGAGCGCTTTCATAAGAAGGTCGCAGAGATTGATGATGTGGACGAGAAAATCTTGATTAAGGCCTTTGGTAACGGCCTAGCTCAGCCGCGACTTGCTGGAAAGATCGCAACGAAGGCGCCGAAAACTCATGGAGAATTAGCTGAAATGATCCATGATTTTCTGAAATCTGAGATAGCGGAAAACAGGCTAAGGAGCTAGCGGATAGCTTCAAAACGCAGGGGCGCCGGAAAAAAAGGAGGGGCATGGAGGAAATGCCGGAAGGGGGGGTCAAGGTACAAGCCATATTATGGCAAGTCCACCGCCGGATCTTCCTCTCAGGGAGCACAGCACCAGGGGGCAAGAACCATTGTCTACATTGACCCGGGAAATATGCTGCGAGTAAGAGAAGGGTACCTTCCCAGCCTAGAAGGCCGCCGCAGGGGGAAATTCCGGTTGCATTCTGTGAGTACCACGGGAACCGCAGCCACCGGACTGTAAACTGTGCTACCTTGGCCAAAGAACTTCGAATCATCGAGGAAAATAGAGAGAAAGGAAAGCAGGCAGCCGGACACAAAGGCAGTACGGCGGCCAACAGGGTAGTACCCAGAATGCACCTCGAGGGCGACAAGAGGAAGAGGTTCACCCCAGGCTTGATCCCAGCAAATCAGTGGGAATGATAACAGGTTTGTGAAGAAGGAAAGTAAAGTTTTTTCTCCTTTCATTCAGGATAATATTCGGAGTTACAATTTGTAGCCTGCTTTAAGATGAAAATTTTACATCACATAGATTGTCAAAAATCATGTTACCAAAGGAAGAAATAAAATTCCCATTCTTTTTGCATTTTTACTCTTAGCAACCCCCTTCTTTTCCCAATGGGAAGGCTAACAAAACTTTCTCTAAGGAAACTCACAGGACTTTTTTCAGAGGTAGGACCACTAACCCCTAATGAAAGAAAAAGGCACATTCATCAAGTACATCAAGAACTCCCGGAGAAGAAAATCGCCAAAAAAGAAAGTTTTCCTCCAATTTTCTTCTCCGATGAGGATGAAGATGGAGTGCTATACCCGCACAACGATCCACTTGTCATTCGTGCACAGGTAAACGATCGGATGATGGAGGGAATTTTAATCGATAGTGGGGCCGGAGCAAATGTTATATCAGCCGAAGCGGTTAGGAAGTTGGAGGTGCCTGAGGACCGGATCAAGCCCTATTCGGCGGTTCTGGGAGGATTTGTAGGAGGCGTCTCTACCACGTCTTCCGGCAGTATAGATTTCACAATGACCCTGGGCCAAGGAGACGAAAGAAGGACAGAGAAACTCACGGCTTTTATTGTGCCAGGTCTTTCTGGATATAACATGTACCTTGGAAGGCCAGGAATCAATGCTTTCAAAGCCATCCACAGCACTCATCACTTAAAAATGAAATATTTAACCTCACACGGGAAGGTGGTTACAATAAGAGGAAGCCAAAAGATGGCCCGAATGTGTGAAGTCCGCATTATGGACGGCCTTCCTAGTGAGGAGGTGGTTAAAACTGTGGGATCGGACAAGGAGTTCAAGGGAAAATTGCCTTCTTCCCCAGGGCCGAGTGAAGAAAAGGAAGGATGTCGGGCAGTCCAGGATCCCCCCAGAGAGGTACATTTAAAATCTGACCCTTCTAAATTTTTTAAAATAGGAACTGCGTTTGACAGTGGAGAGCAAACTCACTTAATGAGGTTCCTGGAAAAAAGAAGGGCAACATTCGCTTGGAGCACGGAGGAGATGCCTGGTATAGACCCAAGCGTTATCCGGCATGAGCTCAGGGTAGACCCTAACATCCGGCAGTCAGGCAAAGGAAAAGGGTAATAGGGGAAGAAAGAGATTTAGCCGCAAGAACCGAGGTCCAAAAACTCCTCAAGGCCGGATTCATCAGGGAGGTTGCTACCCGCGATGGTTGGCTAATGTTGTTATGGTGAAAAAAGCAAATGGAAAATGGAGAATGTGTGTGGATTTCACAGACTTAAATAAGGCATGTCCTAAAGATTTCTATCCCCTACCATCAATAGATAGATTGGTGGTTTCAACTGCCCAGAGTTCTGTGTTAAGTTTTCTGGATGCTTTCTCCGGTTATAATCAAATAAAAATGAAAGAAGACGATTCGGAAAAGACATCCTTTATTACTTCAGCCGGAACATTCTGTTACAAGGTAATGCCCTTCGGCCTAAAGAATGCAGGGGCCACCTTTCAACGAATGATTGACAAAGTATTTTGTCAGCAAATTGCTCGAAATATAGAGGCTTACGTTGATGATATAGTTGTAAAAAGTCCATCAAAGGAGCAACACATGAAGGATTTAGAAGAAACATTCGACACTCTGGATAAATACCAAATCAAACTAAATCCAGAAAAGTGCGTGTTTGGTGTAACCAAAGGGAGGTTTCTTGGTTTCATTGTTGGGCAACGAGGTATTGAGGTCGATCCGGAAAAAAGTCAGGCAATCCTAGACCTTTCTCCTCCAAAGAATATCAAAGATGTCCAAGCTTTGAACGGAAGACTCACAACATTAAGTAGGTTTTGTTCTAAGCTTCAAGAAAAATCAATCCCGTTCTTCAATATTCTAAGGAAGAACAGCAAGTTCCAGTGGGGACAAGAGTGCGTAGACGCATTTGAAAAGATCAAGGAGATGCTTCGGGATCTACCTAAATTGGGTGTACCTGCCCCGGGACAGGATCTATATCTTTACTTGTCCGCAACGGATTGGGCGGTTGCAGCTGTCTTAATCATGGAAGAGTAAAGGGAGATACCAGTTTACTATACGGGCAAAATCTTAAGCCCGACAGAAGGACGGTACACTAACATAGAGAAAATCTTGTTTGCACTGGTGGTGGCGTCAAGAAAACTACGACCCTACTTCCAGTCACACCGAATCTTTGTTAGGACCAATTGGCCGCTCAAACAAATTGCAAACAATCCGAATGCCTCCGGCCGGATGGTAAGCTGGACAGTAGAGCTGACACAATATGAAATTCACTTCTTGCCCAGAACGGCGATTAAAGCTCAGGCCTTAGCAGACTTCATAACGGAAACAAGCTTTGCAAAAGAAAAGAAGCAGGCTCAGAGTCCATATATCATCTTGGTTGATGGAGCTCGATGCAAAAGTGGGGCAGGTGCTGGGATAGTAGTACAGGCGCCGGATGGGCAAAGCTTGAATTATGCCTTCCGACTGGACTTTGATGTTACTAATAATGAAGCCGAATACGAAGCCCTTATCCAGGGTCTGGAAGTAGCTACAGCCCTCGGGGCGAGGTTCCATAGAAAAGATGCCTTCTCTGTTTTTTCGTTTTATAAAAACTTGTCTGAAGTAAGACTTATGAGAATATAACCTATTTTTAACAGAATTAGAGGTATTCGGACTCTATGTTGGTGGCGAGACAAAACGACAACATCTATGAAGTCAAAGAAGAAAAACTATGGAGGTACTTGCTCAAGGTCCAGGAGCTAAAAGCAAATTTCCAAAATGCGAGCTAAAGCACCTTCCCCGCGAAGAGAATGTCGAAGCTGACGCCTTAGCCAAATTGGCAAGTATGGCCGAAAAGGTACCCAATGAGATATGGCTAGAAATCAGAACTTCCCCAAGTATAGAAGGAACTCAGGTGTTTGCGGTGGAGACAGGTGACAAAGAAGAATCCTGGATGACTCCAATCATAGATTACATACGGCAAGGAAAGCTGCCGGAAGGAGAAAAGGAGGCCAGGATAATAAAAAGGCGGGCCGCATCATTTTTTATTGAGGATAACCAGCTGTATAAGCGATCTTTTGCAAGACCAGCACTAAAGTGTGTTACCATAGCTGAAGGAGCAGAATTAATAAGAGAGATACATGATGGGCTCTGTGGAAATCACCAGGGAGAAAGGACCACAACCCACAAAATCTTGAGACTCGGGTATTTTTGGCCGAAAATGATGGAGCATTGCAAGGAGTATATACAAAAATGTCGCAAGTGTCAAGAGCATGGAAACAAGATACATGCTCCTCCGGCGGAACAAAAGTCTATTCTCTGCCCAATTCCCTTTGCTATGTGGGGGTTGGACATTGTGGGCCCATTTCCGGAAGCTTCACCAGGGAGGTTCAAATTCATGTACGTTGCCATCGACTACTTCACAAAGTGGGGCGAAGCAATGCCTACTATCTCCATCACGGCTAGGAAGTCACAAGAATTCATTTGGAAATATGTGGTATGCAGGTTTGGCATACCAAAAGCAATAATAACTGATAATGGAGCACAGTTCAATTGCGAAAGCTTCCGAGAATTCTGTGAAGAATGGAAGATCGACTTAAGATTTGCATCAGTAGCCCACCCTCAGGCAAATGGGCAGGTTGAGAATGCGAATGGGCAAATAGTAAGGGCGATAAAGCGGAAACTGATGAGAAAAAAGGAAGTGGGCAGAATTGTTACCCCAAGTCCTTTGGTCGTACAGAACGACAGAAAGGGGACCGACGGGGGAAACGCCTTACAGATTGACATATGGTTTGGAAGCCGTCATTCCGGCGGAAATTGTGGTGCCATCCATAAGATGGGAATCATATGACGAAGAGGTCAACAATCAGGGAGTACAGGATCACCTAGACCTCCTTGAAGAAACCAGGATGGCCGCCGCAGTAAGGATGGCGAAAGATAAATCCAAGGTAGAAAGATATTTCAACAGAAGGATAAAAGAACGAAGTTTTGCCCCAGGAGAATTAGTCCCCCGAGAGGTTAAACAACCCAAGAAGCTGGAACCCCAATGGGAAGGACCATACATCATACACCTGAAGACGGGACGAGCTTCATACCGCTTGAAAAATACTGAAGGGTACGAATTGCCGCATTCTTGGCATGGGAATGTCTGAAAAAGTTCTATGTGTAAAATTTATAACTCTTCAATAAAAAGTATTATTTTTGGAAAAGTGAAGGAAAAAGTAAGCACCGGCCAACGAGCCGCAGGCTATCATGCCTTGAAAGTAAGCACCGGCCAACGAGCCGCAGGCTATCATGCCTTGAAAGTAAGCACCGGCCAACGAGCCGCAGGCTATCATGCCTTGAAAGTAAGCACCGGCCAACGAGCCGCAGGCTATCATGCCTTGAAAGTAAGCACCGGCCAACGAGCCGCAGGCTATCATGCCTTGAAAGTAAGCACCGGCCAACGAGCCGCAGGCTATCATGCCTTGAAAGTAAGCACCGGCCAACGAGCCGCAGGCTATCATGCCTTGAAAGAAACATCCGGCCAACGAGCCGCAGGCTATCATGCCTTGAAAGAAACATCCGGCCAACGAGCCGCACTCCATATCCTAAAAAGTCCGGCTAAAAGCCATAAATGATCGTACTTTAAAAGGAAAAAGGTCCGGCCGGAACAAAAGTCCAAAACCGCAAGCCCCTTGTGTTATATAAATGAGTACTACACTGGCATAAATCGCATAAGATAACCATATGAACACCATTAAAAAAAAAGAGAGAAATATCGCGGCAAATAAAAACTAAAGATGGTAAAAATTATAGCTTATATTTCTCCCAAGATGTGGAGTAACAACAGTTACAAAATATGATCATTCGACAAACACAAAAAATACAGGCCGAAACAAAAACTCCTCTAAAGATAAAAAAAACAACTATTCTACTTTCTTTGCAGCTTCTTCCTCTACGGCTTCTTTTTCGGTAGTTAATAATCTATCGCCGCTACTAGCCACACTCTCAGAAGACTTGGACCTCCTGGAAAGACGCTGCATCCCTCCGGCAGACGGCAGAATGTTGCTTCTGGCTGGAAGGAATGAGGCTTCGCCGGCGCCAAAACATGTCTCTCCAGGACTGCGGCAGAACCTCTCGAGCTCCAAGAAGAAGTTGGACTTCTGGGCAACAGCCTTGAATTCTATCTTGTTGTACAGGTCATCATCCAGTAACTCTCCTTTTTCAAGAGAGTGATCCGAGACGATCTGCTGGCAAATATCAACTATCCGGCGACATGGAGAAGCAAAGGACTCCTTTAGATGGGCGTTGATGGTGCCTTGCTTCTGTATCTCCTCCTGGGATTGCCGGGAGAATGACTTGAGCCTGGCCACTTGAGATTCAAGGGTCAGGACTTGGGCTCGATACTTGTCACGTTCAGAGTTGGCAGAAGACAGCTCCTCCTTAGCACGGGCTATCCGACCACTCAACTGAGTAACGTGCTTCAGTAAGTTTGCAGAACTCAAGCCTAGCCGGAACAAAAAAAAGAATAAGAAAAAAGAAAGGGCAAAAGGAGAAACAAAAGTTGAAGGCTTGAAGGTTTACCATGGCACGGTGGCTCAGTATTCTCGGCTTGAGAGTGAGACTTGGCTTCCTCCAGCTCTTTTACTTTCTCCTCCAGCCTGGTCCTCTCTTCTATCAGGGCAGCTTTGTCCGCAGCAAGAGTTTTCTTCTCCTCTTCCAAAAGAGATCAATCTCGGAGCAGAGACTGCTTCTCTTGATCAAAGGAGGACCTCGACTGCTCTTCCAGCGTGGCCTTTTCTTCCAACAAACGGTCAAGCTCCTGCATAAGCTTTTCTTTTTCCTTCACAAGAGCTTCGTTCTCCCGTTGGAGAGTTTGCTTCTCCAGCTCGAGCGTTTCAGCCTCCTGCTTGAAAGAGTTCCTCTCCTGATAGAAGAAGGTCTTCTCAGCCTGAAGATTGTTCACTTCGTTCCGGTTCATGGAACGCACCTGATCCAGCATAATATCGAGATCAAAGAAGGACCTAACCAGCTTATCTTTGACAAGGGAAAAAGAGATGGTTTTATACCTCTATCAAAGTATCATCAGCTTCCTTGATCCGGCCTCTTAGAGAAAAGTTCTCTTCCCGGAGTTTCTTCAGCTGCAGCTCATACTCATCACGCTGACGCTCGCATTCCCGCCGGGACAACTGCAGGTCTTTGTTTATTGCCTCAGTTCTCTCCTTTGCCTTACGGTCAATCTCATACTCGACCTGGTCAATATAAGCGTCATGAGAAGAGCGGGACAGCTTCAGTTCCTCTTTAACATTATTGGCTCGGCTTTCCTCATAGCAAAGCCTGGATTGGAGGTTGCCAAAGTGAACCTCAGCACTTTGGGCCATGGACATCACCTAAAAAACAACACAATTCATAAAATCAAGGGAAAAGGCCAAGCCGAAACAAAAGAGAAACACAAAAGAAATACCCATGCCAACCTGAAAAATTCCCCCCCACATCATGTCAAGCACTTCGTTTGTTGGGAGGGAATACCGCATGATAGCATCTGCCCCCCATCTCCAAGCCGCAGCCTTTTCTTGGTAGCAGTAAAGGTGGCCGGAGGAGCAAAGATCCCGTCTGGATGACCAGATCTCTTTATTGCCTCCTTCCAGACGGAGGAGTACTTGGCAGCGTCGCAGGATATCAAAGGAAGAGGGTGCCCGCAATGGTAAAACCACCCTTCCTTTTGGGAGGGTCCAGTGTAAGACTCCTGAGCGGGAGGAGGAGGGGAGGAAGAAGAAGAAGCTATGTAGTCCTCCCTCTGCTTACTCCGGAGCTCAGGATCCTCCGGCACCTGACGATACTCCGTTGCTCTATCCCTTGCCGCGTCCGTGGCCGCAGCAACATCAATGAAGAATGATCCTGAAACTTCAGGATCACCGGAGGTTTGCCCTGATACCTCTGGCTCTGTGACCTTCGGCTTTGATGTGGTTTTCTTTTTTAGTCTTTTCTTGGCAGGAGCAGGGACTGCCGCAATAATAAAAACAGTTAGGACCAGAAGGATGAAACTGGAAACGAAAGGATACTAAAAAAAGGGAAGAGGAGTAAGGAACAAGAAAAGCGACGAAGCAACCAAAACCTTCTTCAGCCGAAGGACCAGCGCGGAAGCCTGTGGCCTCCAGGGTATTTTCCTGAGCGGGATCTGAGGAAAAGTAACTTGTCAAATCAGGAAATTGCTCGCAAATAGGGGTCGGATGACCGGACTCCCGCCCTAGGCGAGAACCAAGGTCTAAACCCGAACAGGGGTGAGGGGAAGGAAGACATGGCGCCCAGACTTGGGGCTCACGTGCCATGTACCTGACAGCCCGGCGTCAGCACGTTCAGGAGACTCTAGCCTCTTCTTTTTCTTTGAGAGATCGGCTTGGTCATCCCTGGCTTCTTGCCTGGTGCGCTTTGCCGGAGGAGCACTCTCCAAAAGCTGTTCGGCCGCATTAGTAGCAGCATCGAGCGTGTCGTAGTAATTGATTTTTCCGTCCCCACTCTTGAAGGTGACGAAGTTCCAGCTATGAAAGGGGCCGATCTTGTCCCCCTTCTGGAAGAAATCTACATACAGCATGTCAAACAATAAGAAGACTGATGGGAATGATAAAATTTCGTACTAAGAGTTAAAGATGCTTACTGTGATATGTCTTCAGAGAAGACAAACGTGCCTTTGTAAAAAACGCCTCGACAGTCGGCGGTTCCTTGTTGAATGCCCTCAGAATCTTCGGAATGGGCAGCTCAGCCGGAGGGGTTTGGGGACTGATTAGCTGGCCTCTGATAACCTCAGCACAGTATGGGATGCCCAATACTCGGCCGGATGGAGGAACAATGACGAACCACCGTGACCCCCACTCGTGAGCCTTCTTGTAGTCGAAGAGGGTGTATCTGGCCTTCGCGATGAGGGTTAAGCTATCCGGGTTGACCCTAACAGTGAAGAATCGGACGAAATCAGTACCCTCCGGTCGGATTTTGCTTCCCTCACAAAGAGAGACAAAGGCATGGAGGTGCGAAATGGCCTTTGGGTGGAGGTGAGCGAGAGTGCAGCAGCGGCGAAGGAGGAAGCCCAACACAAAAGGGTGCGGGGGAATGGTTAGACCGGAGCGGAAAAAATCAGCGAAAACTACGTACCCACGGCCAAAGTCGTCGTTGGGATGAGAGTCGGAGGATGGCAGGAAAATCTGTGTGCCAAGGGGGGCTTCGACATCCCTGAGGCAATCGCAAAGGGAAGAGTAATTGAGAGAAGAAGGAGAAGGTTGACGCCCAGATAGGAAGGGTCTTGTAGATTTCAGATACGAGGGGCGAAAGCCGTTAGAAGAGCGAGAGCCCTGAATTGCCTCGATGGCATGCGGAAATTTGGTGGCGAGTTTACTCTGTTTTGCGGAGGAAGAAGACATTGTCAAGATTGACGAAGGATCAGAGGGCGGCGACGGCAATGAAAGACGAGGTAGCACACGACGACAGGGAGGCGAGAGAAGAAGAACAGTCGAAGCAAAGGGGCAGTAGGGGAAAGAAGAGGAAGCTCAAAGTTCGGGCTTTAAGGAAAGTTTTTTCCCGCTCAAATAAATAATATATATATTTGTGCGAACAGAAAGTATCCTTTCTTTGCAGGGGAAGAGAAAGGGCCACACGCTTCCTAAAGACGCTTCCGATGTTTTAGTCGAAAGAAAGACCCTGCGTTTTCTACACCAAGAACAGGCGGAGCAAATTCAAAAAGAGAGTACGAAGCAGGTTCGAACCACGACCTATGCACGTGACCGATAAGAAGTTCCTTTTCTCCAGGTATGAAGAAAAAGAACTTATGGGACTGGGATAAGGAAAGGACGAAGCGTAGACGAACCAAAAAACCACAGTCGCAAAATTTTTCGTCAAAATACAAGACACAGTAGTTCTATTTTCTTCACCAAAATTCAGAAAGATAGAACTTGTGGGACTGATGAGAAGGGAAGAAATGGTGTCAAGCCAAAACGGGTTACATAGAGCATCCGGCCGCTTTGGCCGGATGGAAGTGGAAGCGCATAGAGCATCCGGCCGCTTTGGCCGGATGGAGGTGGTAGCGCATAGGGCATCCGGCCGTCTCCAGCCGGATGAGGATAGGACTTAGGCAAAGCAAAGTATTGTACGACTGACCGTCTGTGGTCAGTCAAAGATGCTAGGAGAGGGTAGAACCGTATTTATACATGTAAAATACAGGCTGGCACCATAAAAACCAGGCCCAAAATACTATAAATAGGGGTGTACCCCCATGAAATAAGATACGCTACACTTGGCAATCAAACTCACACTCGATCCTAACTAAGGCTCTCTCTTTCTCTCTACTCTTGTGCAATTCTGTAATCGAGACCAGGTAACATGGGATAGATGATCAGATCGGATTGTATTAGGATAGCATAAACTGTTTCAATAACTTCGACCAAAGGAGACAATTTGTAAATTTATGCTTAGACCTGTGAAAAGTAACAAATAATAGATACACAACTATCAAGAATGGCGAAGCACCTAGGTACAACACCACACAGGCAAAAAGCTTGTGAACCCCGATATTAAATCCTAGGCACCCCGCTGAGCCTTTCATATCCCTTTTTGATATTATAAGTTCTACAAAACAAGCCATCCTGTGATGAATATCCAACCCAGTGACCAAAGGAAGCAAGGAGCCTGATTCTCGAATAACGTTTTCATCAGTCCAAAGAAGCAACGCCGCTATCAGCATGACAAAGTGATTCGTAAATGGTCCCAGAGTGATACATGATCCAAAGAGCTCACATCAAAGCAGTTCTTAAAGACCGGGAAGACACAAGAACCCCGAAGGCAAAGTCAAGAAAGGATAAAAAGGGCAAACCCGAAATGCCTCAAAGAAATCCAAATGACAAAAAGAAGAGAAATGGTGTAAAGGACGAATTCAAAAAGTCCAAATCCAGAAGCTCGAAAAACAACATCAACACAAAGCAGCCAAGATGACTTCAAGACAAGGAAGGCAAATCCAAGGGAAGACGCAAGTTGCAGCTCTGGTCACCCATATAAGCTCCACATACCTCAAATAACCCTCCATGGTCCCGTTGTCTTTCATCGCACCCCATGTGAAATACCCCAAACTTAGATATGGTGTTTAAGTGATAAACTAAGTCATAAGGAGGCTAAATAATGCCTTAGAAACATTAAGAACCATTTTAACTAAAGAAAACATAAGGAAACATCAAAAGAGCAGTTTAAGCAAAAACGTGCTCTAAGCTTGGAGAGACTTGGGTGAGTACCCAAATATTGTTATAAGACCTTAGTAATATCCTAATGGTCATTTTAAATCAACTAACAAAGAAAACCAAGCTTGAAAACAAGTTAAAACATAAAATGTGCTTTAAGGAGTCTTAAAGCACATTTTTGAAAAATTGTCTTGTAAATGGGTTTTCAGTGGCTAAATGTCCATCATTACTCTTTAATTAACATGTGTACTAATTAGTATCACATTAGGAAGTCTAAATCAATGGGAAATCAAAAATTTCACAAATATGTGCCTTGGTTTGTGAATAGTAATTAAATTAAGCTAGTTATAACATAAGTCAATATAAGTAAGCTAATTGGTCAAAAAAAACTAAGTTACCCCTTGCTACTTAATGGGGGCCGGTTTTTAAGGGGGATGACTCACCATGTGAGTAAGCTAGATTATTAGTAAATAAGATAGAAATGTACTAGTCACTATTTGCTTTTGTAAAGCAACATAAATATCTCACCTTTAATCACCTCTCTCCTCACCTCTTCATTCTCTCTTGTTCCCACGGTTTTGAGCTGCCCTCTTCTTCTCCATTGACGTGAAGAACAACCTCATGCTAGCTCCACCTTCCTTTGTACACTACTTACTCATTTTAGCTCCAAAACCAAAACAAATTACATATTCTTCTTAGTTAGCTCAAGCTCTCTCTTTCTATCTTTTCAAAACTTCAAGAGCTTTGATTTGGTGCCAAGCCAAACCACCATTAGAGGAGGAAACTCAAGTTTGGAGACTCCATTGGCTTCTCCATTATCTTAAGGTAAAGAAAGTGTAAGAAAATCTAGGTTTCCATCACTTTTTCTTCATGACCGAAAATACATGCTCATGAGGCTTCATTTTAATGCCTTGTTCTAGCTTGTTTTCTACTCTTCAAAGGATAAAGGAGGTCCTTCTTGCTTCATATCCAAGCTTGTCTTGAGAAACCAAGGTAAAACAATCACCTTAATACCTTAAAGCACATTTTAACCTAGGGTTTGTTCCTTAGGGTTAATGTATTATCTAGTACTCATTGGAGTCATTGGATGTTGGTTAGAACATTGGCAAGGAGAGTTTAAGTGGTGACCGAGATTGAGCAAGGAAAAACCTGAGGGAAGTTTGCGAGCTTGTGAAAGAATAAGGTAAATTACTTACCTTAAGGTGTTTTATTGTTTAAGGGAATGGGATTTGGATATGTGATGAGTTTAGTGTAGAGATTACATTGGGAAAAGGGGTTATAAAACCTAGGAGAAAGAACAATGACTATACTTGTGAATTTGTGATTAAGGAGCCAATGAGAAAAGAGATAGTCAAACAATGTTGAGATGAATTACAAGAAGCATTTTATTTCGATGGGAGCCTCGTTGTGTGTATTCGCAGGTTAAAGGCAAATATATGTGGAAATTCAGTGGTTAAGATTATTGTCATTTAAGGGCCTAAGTGCCAAGCATTTAAGTTTATACACTATGTAATGATGTGGTGTAGTTTTAGTGTAAATTGTGTGTTAAGGTGTTGTGATGAGAATTTAAGTGATCTTGGTTGTTTGATGGTGATAAACCAAGTGTTTGGATGTAACTATATACTAGAGAACCCATGGCAAAATTTAGAGGAGAACCTAAGTGTTTGGGATGTTCTAAGGAGATTTCATGATTAAGGAAGTACTAGGAAGTTCTAGAGGTTGTCTTGATGAAAAAGGGTGGGATTAAGGTGTTTAAATGGTTTATAATGACTTAGGCATCACTATGAAGGATTTAGGAATCAAAAGAATGTACTTGAGTATTTAGGACTTAGGCAAATGTTGGTAAACAACTAGGAAGGAAATAATGTGTAGATGGATGGAAGCATAAGCTTGTGAAGGAACTTTAAGTAAATGCATAAAAGAGTTTTAGATGGAGAAAGATGCTTGGGAGATGATGTTATAGTGGTGAGGAAGCATTTGGCATAGTGGTTACATTAGGTATGAACCACCACATAGAAACCTAGTGAAAAACATTACAAGTGTTGGCATGATTACAAGGGAAAATGCATAATGGCTAAGGTGGATGTTGGTAAGTGATTTAAAGTGTTTAGTGGTTGGCTTAAGGTGTATTTGAGGTGCCCAAATGAGGTTAGAACATACTAGGATATATGAGGAGAAGTTTGGAGTTAAATGAGAATTTAGAAACAAGGTTCTGGAGCCGACCGACCTTAGGGACCGGACCTGCAAGGTCGGTCGAGCTCAGTTTACACTGCCGAAGAAAGTTTCTGGAACCGACCGAACTTGGGGACCGGACTTACAAGTTCGGTCGGGCTTGTATTTTGTGTACGAATTAAGTCTGTGGAATGGACCGACCTTGGGGACCGGACTTGCAAGGTCGGTCATGCCTAGAATTTTGTACGGGAATAAGTCTTTGAAATCGACCGAACTTGGGACCGGACTTGGCAAGTTCGGTCGAGCTCAAATTTCCAACGGGGAAAACTCTCGGGAATGGACCGACCTTGGGGACCGGACTTGCAAGGTCGGTCGGGGTAGAATTTTCAAACGGTAATATGTTCTGGAATGGACCGACCTTGGGTAAGGTCGGTCGGTAAGTTCGGTCGAGCCTAAAACAAAAAAAATAAATTTGAAATTCTAAGGATGATGATTGGTATTAGGGTATGCCATTGGTAGGGAAATGATGATTAGAAACCTAAGAACCCAAGGGGATTAAGTTAAGTTAAGTATAAGTTCATAAGTTTAAGGTTAAGTTGCAAGGTTAAGTTATAGGACTTAAGAAGTGCTAATTGGGTTAAATAAGTTAAATAAGTTAAGCAATGTATAGATACTTAATCATCTAAGTTGGATGGATATTTTAGGACTTGAAAGTTGGAAACCGGAGGAGTATTAAACAACCGGGACGAACGACAGTGAACGGTACAATCTTTCTTGTGACCTGCTTACTAACGAGGTGTCCCTCGGCTTGTGTGCTATCTGTTTACTTGCTATGACTAAGACAAGATAAAGCATGCAACCGGTTATATTTGTTCTCGTTGTGTATGTGTTTTCTTTACACTAACCCACGAGGCTTGAGATTGTTACTAACCAAGTTTAATACTTACTGAGTTAAGGATAAGAGTTAAGTATTGGTGATGGTTGGTTAATACCCGTTAAGGTTTAACTAACATTTGGTGGGTAAGATTTTTACTAACTGGAACTTGAGTGAGGAAACCCGGGACTGACTCCGGTCATGCATGCTAAGGAAAGGGGGACGGTATCTGAATCAGATCCGCCCTCCGCTTAAGGACTTGTCTTCGGACTTGTAGCCTAGGGCCGGTTGCCGGCTCAGCTACGCTGGACTCCCGTCCAGGGTAGGTGGCATTAAGATGGTGCGGTAGGATCACCTAAATCCTAGGTTTGAGATTAAGCTACAACCATTCCCTTTCAGGAAAGGTTTGTATACTGAGAATAAGATAAGGTTAAGACTGAGGTAAGATAAGGAACTGAGGTTAAGAAAATAAGGACTAAGGAGGGGGTTACTAACCCGCTTGATAAGGGAACGCTTGTGTCGTTCATTGTGTGAGAGCTATATATGCTCATCTGTGGATTGTTGTTTATTGCACTTCATATCATGTTTGTGTACTTAATCAATTTCCATGCTATCGACAATTAGTCGTCGTAGCCCCGTTAGCTTGGGGGCCATGAGAGGGAGTACCAGCATTCGTGCTGACCCCCTTTGGGGGCTGTTTTTACACTTGCAGGTAAGAGGCCCATGAAGACGCACCACGAGAGTAGGAGCGGTTAGACTTAGGATGGGTTGTTTATTTTGAGTACGGGTTGCGCTTGTGCTCCCGTCTGTTTATATTGAAACTGATGTAAGGTTGTGGTGATTGGTCGGTTGTTCATTTTGGATAAGTGTTGTAATATTATAAGGCCGGTATGTTCTAACGATCAGACCGTGGCAAGGTCCAGGTGTTTGTTATTTCCGCTGCGACGAATTCGTTTAAGTGTTAAGTTTTGCGATAACCACGATTGGCTTAGGACGGGATGTTACACCATGGCCACGTTATAAGCTTAAAAGACTTCCAACCTGGTAGTTGCGTATCAAATCATGTGAATGTAATAGATCAAATGCATAAATCCAACAAATGTCAAATTCAATGGTCCAAAATATTTGACCGTAAGCAAGAAACAAGTGAAAATAACAAACACATCGAGTATAGGTTTGGAAGCACCACATCAAAACGTAAGCCTTGACCCTATGAGGACAAGACTTGTTCGCACGTTTAATCAAAGAAAATACTGGGGGCAATCGATTGTCCTGATCGATTGCCATAAGCTCTAAAGCTCAGATTGCCTTAAGGAAAAATGAAGGGGGAAATTGTAGGTTCCAAAAATTGCGAGCACAATTGAAACCCAAAAGCTTAAACATCACCACCACCATCCCACCACAGGGCACACATAAGCCCTTACCTCCACATCATACACCTCAGGCACACATAAGCCCTTTACTTCCACATCATACACCATAGGCTAGTCATAATTCCTAACCACCACTCACACCACTTACTCCCACCGCGGCATGTTCATCTTCTAAGAAACAAATTACAGATCTGAAATTCTTAGTCAGGAAATGATTACTTCACTTTCCTTTTTCAGTAGAGTTTTTCTCAACCATTGTCATATTTAGCACATTTTCCAGTAATTTCTTGCTTTGGACAATTTTCAATCCTCATCATAGCCACATTTGGCATATTTTCCAACAATTTCTTGTTTTGGGCAATTTTTGATCCTTATTAGCACGTTGATTTCATACACCTTATCATTGCCATGTTTGGCACTTTCACTGTCGACTTTCATCATAATCATTTGCATAAAACATACTTTGCATTCTCGCATCATCAAGCATATTGCATTCTTCAAACTAGCCTGGTCAAGTTTAGATGGGTCTCAGACTCCATAAGAAACCGAGTTAGACGGATCTCGGTCTCCAAAAGCAACCGAGTTAGACGGGTCTCGGTCTCCATAAGCAACCGAGTGTAACACCCCAACTCTTCAAACCGGGATCATCTCATAAACCTCCAATTACTTATATTAACAACACAACAGAATTCTCTACAAGTTGGTGTTACCGCCGTTAGTCACCCTCGTGACTAACTAGGCATACTAAATTCTCCAAGATCTAGCCACGGTTTGATGGACCCAAATATACCGAACATAAGTGTACACAAAGCCTTAACTAAAATACAAATTTCAAGTACAAGTATCTTTCATATCCTAATACATCCTTCTACAACTTATACCATCTACAGACGAGCGTACATGCACATCTCGTTTAACAAAAAGGAAAACATCCCGAAGTACTTCTACCCGCTCCTACTCTTAGGACGGTCATCTTCTGTCGCTTACCTGCAAAATATAATATGAATGCCCCGAGGGGCTCAACACCTTTGCTGGTACGGTTAACGTGTAGCCCCCAAGCTAACGGGGCTACGCACGACTATTTTTTCGTATACATGCTGAAATACCCCAAACCTAGATATGGTGTTTAAGTGATAAACTAAGTTATAAGGAGGCTAAATAATGCCTTAGAAACATTTCTAATCAAAGAAAACATAAGGAAACACCAAAAGAGCAGTTTAAGCGAAAACGTGCTCTAAGCTTGGAGAGACTTGGGTGAGCACCCAAATATTGTTCTTAGACCTTAGTAATATCCTAATGGTCATTTTAAACCAATTACCAAAGAAAACCAAGCTTGAAAACAAGTTAAAACACAAAATGTGCTTTAAGGAGTCTTAAAGCACATTTTTGAAAAATTGTCTTGTAAATGGGTTTTGAGTGGCTAAATGTCCATCATTACTCTTTAATTAACATGTGTACTAATTAGTATCACATTAGGAAGTCTAAATCAATGGGAAATCAAAAATTTCACAAATATGTGCACTAATTTGTGAATAGTAACCAAATAGTGCCTAGTTTAGTCTTTAAGCAATTAAGTCTAATTAATTGGTCAAACAAGACCATGACCAGCCTAATTAATGAAGGGGGCCGGTTTTTTAAGGGCGAGAGTCACCAAGAGTGGCCAATTAATGTTAGAAGAAAAAGAGAAAAGTAACTTGTTACTATTTGCTTTAAGGAATCAAATATCTAATATGCTATCTCTCTCCTCCTTTCTTCATTCTTCTCCATCTTCATCGATTTCTTGCTCTCCTTCTTCTCTCTCACGTAAGAAGCAACCTCCATGCTAGATCCATCTTCTCTTGGCCACTACTTACTCATTTAAGCTCCAAAATCAAAACCAAGCACATATATCTCTTAGTTAGCTCAAGCTCTTTCTTCCTATCTTTTCAAAACTTCAAGAGCCTCATTTTGGAGCCAAGGAAAATCGCCATTAGAGGAGGAAACTCAAGCTTGGAGACTCCATTAGCTTCTCCATTCTCTTAAGGCAAAGAAAATGTAAGAAAATCTAGGTTTCCATCATGTTCTCTCCATGTCCGAAAATTATCACTCATGGGGTTCCATTTTTATGCCTTGTTCTAGCTTGTTTTCTACTCTCCAAAGGATAAAGGAGGTCCTTCTTGCTTCATATCCAAGCTTGTCTTGAGAAACCAAGGTAAAACAATCACCATAATACCTTAAAGCACATTTTTAACCTAGGGTTTGTTCCTTAGGGTTAATGTATTATCTAGCACTCATTGGAGTCATTGGATATTGGTTAGAACATTGGCAAGGAGAGTTTAAGTGGTGACCGAGATTGAGCAAGGAAAAAGTCTAAGGAGGAAAGTTTGTGAGCTTGTAAAAGAACAAGGTAAATTACTTACCTTAAGGTGTTTTATTGTTTAAGGGAATGGGATATAGATATGTGATGAGCGTAGCTTAACGTTTACATTAGAAAAGGGCTATATACAACCTAGGAGAAACAATGACTATACTTGCGAACTTGTGACTAAGGAGCAAATGAGAAAATAGATAGTCAAACAATGTTGAGGTGAATTACAAGAAGCATTTTATTTCAATAGGAGCCTTGTTGTGTGTATTCGCAGGTCAAAGGCAAATATATGTGGAAATTCAGTGGTTAAGATTATTGTCATTTAAGGGCCTAAGTGCCAAGCATTTTAAGTTTATACACTATATGATGATGTAGTGTAGTTTTGGTGTAAATTGTGTGTTAAGATGTTGTAATGAGAATTTGAGTGATCTTGGTCGTTTGATGCTGAAAAACCAAGTGGTTGGGTGTAACAATATACTAGAGAACCCATGGCAAAATTTAGTGAAGAACCTAAGTGTTTAAGATGTTCTAAGGAGATTTCATGACTAAGGAAGTACTATGAAGTTTTAGAGGTTGTCTTGTTGAAGAAGGGTGAGTTTAGGGTGTATAATGAGTTAGAATGACCTAGACATGATCATGGAGGATTTAGGGATTAAAAGAATGTACTTGAGTATTTAGGACTTTGGCAAATGTTGGTAAACAACTAGGAAGGAAATAATGTGTTGATGGATGGAAGCATAAACTTGTGAAGAACTTTAAGTAAATGCATAAAAGAGTTTTAGATGGTGAAAGATGCTTGGGAGATGATGTTATAGTGGTGAGGAAGCATTTGGCATAGTGGTTACATTAGGTATGAACCACCACATAGAAACCTAGTGAAAAACATTACAAGTGTTGGCATGATTACCAGGAAAAATGCATAATGACTAAGGTGGATGTTGGTGAGTGATTTAAAATGTTTAGTGGTTGGCTTAAGGTGTACTTAAGGTGCCCAAATGAGGTTAGAACATACTAGGATATATGAGGAGAAGTTTGTAGTTAAATGAGAATTTAGAAACAAGGTTCTGGAGCCGACTGACCTTAGGGACCGGACCTGCAAGGTCGGTCGAGCACATTTTACACTACATGAAAAAGTCTCTGGAATCGACCGAACTTGGGGACCGGACTTACAAGTTCGGTCAGGCTTGTATTTTGTGTACGAATTAAGTCTCTGGAATGGACCGACCTTGGGGACCGGACTTGCAAGGTCGGTCATGCCTAGAATTTTGTACGAGAATAAGTCTCTGAAATTGACCGAACTTGGGACCGGACTTGGCAAGTTCGGTCGAGCTCAAATTTCCCACGGGGAAAACTCTCGGGAATGGACCGACCTTGGGGACCGGACTTGCAAGGTCGGCCGGGGTAGAATTTTCAAACGGTAATATGTTCTGGAATGGACCGACCTTGGGTAAGGTCGGTCGGTAAGTTCGGTCGAGCCTAAAAAAAAAAAAGAAATTTTAAATTCTAAGGATGATGGTTGGTATTAGGGTATGCCATTGGTAGGGTAGTAAAAATTAGGAACCTAAGAACCTAAGGGATTAAGCTAAGATAAGTATAAACTTTAACGTTTAAAGTTAAGTTTATAAGATTAAGTGGCAAAGACTTAAGAGAGTATTGGATGGGAATCTTTAGGGACTAAGTGAGTTAAGTAAGGTGCAAATAACTGATGGCCTAAAAATGAATCAATGTTTTAGGTTTGTGAATTGGGACCCTGGAGAAGGTTAAACAAACGACGGGCGACGGTGAACGATACAATCTTTCTTGTGACCTGCTTGCTAACGAGGTGTCCCTCGGCTTGTGTGCTATCTGTTTATTTGCTATGACTAATACAAGATAAAGCATGCAACCGATTATATTTGTTCTCGTTGTGTATGTGTTCTCTTTACACTAACCCACGAGATTTGAGATTGTTACTAACTAAGTTTAGTACTTACTGAGTTAAGGATAAGAGTTAAGTATTGGTGATTGTTGGTTAATACCCGTTAAGGTTTAACTAACACATAGTGTGTAAGATTTCTACTAACTGGAACTTGAGTGAGGAAACCCAGGACTGACTCTGGTCATGCATGCTAAGGAAAGGGGGACGGTATCTGAATCAGATCCGCCCTCCGCTTAAGGACTTGTCTTCGGACTTGTAGCCTAGGGCCGGTTGCCGGCTCAGCTACGCTGGACTCCCATCCAGGGTATGTGGCATTAAGATGGTGCGGTAGGATCACCTAAATCCTAGGTTTGAGATTAAGCTACAACCATTCCCATCTAGGAACGGTTTGTATACTGAAAATAAGTTAAGGTTAAGATTGAGGTAAGATAAGGAACTGAGGTTAAGGAAATCAGGACTAAGGAGGGGGTTACTAACCCGCTTGATAAGGGAACGCTTATGTCGTTCATTGTGTGTGAACTATGTATGTTCATCTGTGGATTATTGTTTATTGCACTTCATATCATGCTTGTGTACTTAATCAATTTCCATGCTATCGACAATTAGTCGTCGTAGCCCCGTTAGCTTGGGGGCCATGAGAGGGAGTACCAGCATTCGTGCTGACCCCCTTTGGGGGCTGTTTTTACACTTGCAGGTAAGAGGCCCATGAAGTCACTCCACGAGAGTAGGAGCGGTTAGACTTAGGATGGGTTATTTATTTTTGAGTACGGGTTACGCTTGTGCTCCCGTCTGTTTATATTGAAACTGATGTAAGTTTGTGATTATGACTTAGATACTTATACTCGGTTGGTTGGTGGTATTTTGGATGGTGATGTTTTGGTCGGTTGTTTACTTTGGATAAGTGTTGTAATATTATAGGGCCGGTAAGTTCTAACGATCAGACCGTGGCAAGGTCCAGGTGTTTGTTATTTCCGCTGCGACGAATTCGATTAGGTGTTAAGTTTTGCGATAACCACGATTGGCTTGGACGGGGTGTTACACATGCAATTGGTTATTCATACAACATCAATAAGAAGTATTATAAAACACAACACAATCATGTGAATAATCACAGCTCAACCAAAGCGAACAACTTGATAAGCGTTCCTTAAGTAAGTAAGTTAGCTTTTTAACTCCTTAAGTTGAGAATTCTTTGATTATCATATTCATTCTTATCTCAAATATATCAACCATTCTTTAAATAGATTTGGGTGTTTGTTATTTCATTATTTATCTTTGTCGGGTCAAAAGTAACCCTAGCCAATGAGCTATTAACTCCACTGGGTTAAATAAACAATATTTCTTAAATTTGGGATTTAGGAGATCCCACCACACCATCTTAAACTGGCCTCCCACCTTGAACTGTAATTCAAAGTGGCCGGGTCTGTTTGTCGACCCTAGGCGAACAAGTCATAGACGAGTCCCATTTGGAAGCCAGCGCTAATAAAAGGTAACCCACCTCCCCTTAATACATGCATGACCGGACCATTCCAGATTCCTCACCCCCCAAATTCCAGTTAGTAGAAGTCTCGAAGACAATGTTTGTTAGTTAAACCTCTTTCGGTTATTAACAAACTAATATTACAGAGTGTTCATGTTCTCATACAATTGTTTACTAAACATAGTTAGTAAGTCCTCAAAGGTATGTTGTGTTAGTTTCATACAACACACAACAAATACAATAAACCGGTTGCATGCTTTATCTTGTTTAGTCGGAACATATAAACAAATAGCACACAAGCCGAGGGACACCTCGTTAGCAAGCAAGCTACAAGAAAACCATACCGTTCACCGTTGTTGTCGGTTGTCTACTCTCCTCCGGAGTCCACTTACTCAAACCCTATAACATTCATCGAATTGGGTGGTTAACTTCTTTTAATTAACCTAACTCATTTTATCACTAATGATTTCCGACTAATAACTACTAAGTCATTGTAGTTTAAACTTAACCACTTAAGTTGTTTACTTCTCATTATTTCTCACACTTGTTCACACCCTTAATGACCATATAATGTCACCAAACAACTCCGAACAATCATATAATAACATTACCAAACAAGCCCCCTTCAAAAACTAGCATTTTATGTACAATTTGTACTGGTCCGGGTCTTGGTCCGGACCTATAGTCCCGAACCAAGCAGTCTGATGCACTCTCGGCCATATTTGTGAGGTGGCCCGGGTCTTGGTACCTATCCTAGGTCCCGGACCACTCCTGAAGTGAACTGTCGACAGGTTTTTAGTGCTGGTCCCGGACTTTATCCATGGACCAAGTCCCTGACCATGCATTAAACTGTTAAATTTTACAGTTTTAAACTTCATTCTCCACTTGTTCTTTTGCCCAATCTTCTTCCAATCTTTCCTCATGTATAATAACATGTTCTAACATCATCTTTCCTGAAGTGAACTGTCGACAGGTTTTTAGTGCTGGTCCCGGACTTTATCCAAGGACCAAGTCCCTGACCATGCATTAAACTGTTAAATTTTACAGTTTTAAACTTCATTCTCCACTTGTTCTTTTGCCCAATCTTCTTCCAATCTTTCCTCATGTATAATAACATGTTCTAACATCATTTTGCCCCTTAAACCCTCTCATCATTGGGTTACAACTCCATTACATATCCACCAAAATATTGTAATTTATTCACACTTAAAACCTTGAACATTCATGCATTAATTTCCTTGTAAATCATTTCTAACCTCATCTCAAGTGGTACTACTTACCAATTCTTTTCACAACTCTTCCTAGAGTGTGTTAACCTAATTTCTTCAAGTCTAACTTCATAAATCATTGTTCATCAACCTAGTTATACTAAACTTAGCCTTATTGCATCTCCTCACACAGTTTCCTTTCCTACTCATTATTCCTAAGCTTGCTCATACACATGCATCTCTAGTCATACTCTTAATACCTTACATCTTTTTGTCATTCATCTTGACCATGCTAAATCCTTCTTAGACAGTTTTCACCTCCATCACCCAAGTCCATCCATTACTAACAAGGTTAAACTTTTTAATTCACTACTATACAATCTCTTAAAATCTCACAACATTTTTCCTCAAATTTCACATTAACTTTAACAACCCTTCCCTTGTAGTTTAAAGATGATTATCACTCCCATTTAACCTCTAATTCCTCAAAATCAACAATAGGTCATTCTAATCCTCAAGAACACCTTAGTTCATTGACTTCCACCAATTTAACTCTTAATGACCCCTAGTAAGTTTTAGGTCATAGTAATTCACTAGAACACTTAAAACACTTGGTTTCTACTCAAATTTTGCCATAGCTTCTCTAGTATATTATCATGCTCATATGCATAGTTTTTCTCCTCTGATCAACACAAGCTAACTAAATCCTTAGTGGATGTTCTTAAAACACCAATTGTACTCAAATACTATAATCCACAATACTTGCATTAATCTTAAATTGCATAGCACTAAGGCTCTTAAATGACATGGCTCTTAGGCCCTTAAATGACATGGCTCTTAGGGCCATAAATGATATGGCTCTTAGGCCCTTAAATGACATAATTTAAACACTGAATTTCCCTTAGCCTCCTGCACTCAACAAAAATCCCATGGCAATACATAAAAGCTCTTGTAATTCACCATATGATTGTTCTTCTAACTCATAGGTCATTAGCTCCTTAGTCACAAGTTCATAAGCTTGTTTATATCATTTCCTAGGTTAATATAACCCATGTTTATAATGTAATCCCTAGGCTACATTTTGTATCAATATGAATACAATTCTTGAAAGCATTAAACTACATTAAGGTAAGTCATTTACCTTAAGATTTAAAGCCTTTTCCTTTCTTTCCTCTTGGTTTCCTTGATTGAAATTCAGCAAAGGAGGTTTGATAGCTTGCCATACTTCTAACCAAGGTTCAAATTAAGACAATGAGCACTAAGTAAAACCCTTAGACTCATTAAAACAACTCTTAAATACTAAAAGAGTGCTTAATGCACTAAATTGGATGATTACCTTAGGAATCTTGGAATGGAGTTTGGTAAGGAACCAAAGCATGGCTTCCATTAAGTTCTTGAAGATTGAATAGATGCTAATTCAAGGAATAAAGCAAGGCATCTTAAACAGCCAAAATTGGCCATGTATAGAAATGGAGAAAACTTGAGTTTTTTGGAGCTTTTATTACTTAAACCAAAGAGGGTGTTTTATAGCTCTAGAATATGAATTTTCCTCTTCAAATGGAGCTCCTTCAATGGAGTCCAACTTCTTGTTTTGGAATTTTGAAAAGAGAGAATGAAAGGTCTTGACCTAACTAGCTCAAATATGCACTTGGTTTTGGAATTGGAGCTTGGAGTTGCATTTGGCAAGTAAAGCAAGTTGGAGAAGATGAAGGCTGGAGCTTCCACGGTTTTGGAGCAGAAGAGAAGGAAGAAAATTGTTGGGGAAGGAAAGGAATGAGAGGAGAGGAGAGAGGAGGGAGTAAAGTAAGAAGATATTTGTTATAATAAAGTAAATAGTGAATTTCTACTCTCCTTCCTCTTTTGTAAGCAAGGCTGGCACTTTAAGTGGTGAATCACCCCTTACAAAACCATGCCCCTTTTATATTTAGGGAGTGGTTTGACCATTGACCAATTAAAGAAGTCTTATGACTTAAATTGTTACTATTTGGGCACTATTCACAATTAGTGCACAAATTTGTGAAAATTTTGTAATCTCTTTGATTTAGGTTTTCCAATGTGATACTAAGTAGTACAAATGTTGATTAAGGTGTATACTTTGTCAACTAGCCACTCAAAACTCATTTCTAAGACAATTTTTTAAAAATGTGCTTTAAGGAGTCTTAAAGCACAATTTGTGTTTTAACTTGTTTTTGAGCTTGGTTTTCTTTGGTAATTGTTTTAACATGTTCTTTAGCATGTTAATAAGGTATATGAATTCCCTTTGGATCCTAACCAAGGTTACACAAAGTCTAGAGCAAGTATTTGCATAATTTGCCTTTGTGGTGTATTCTTGTGTTTTCTATGGTTTAAATTCTTCACCAATGTTTCTAAGGCATATTTTAGCCATAATACATCATATCTTGATGTTTAATTACCATATTTAGGTTTGGGGTATTTCACCGAGTTAGATGGGTCTCGGTCTCCATAAGCAACCAAGTTAAACGGGTCTCGGTCTCCATAAGCAACCGAGTTAGACTGGTTTCAGTCTTCACAAACAACCGAGTTAGAACGGGTGTCGGTCTCCAGAAGCAACCGATTCAGGCGGGTTTTAGTCTCCATAAGTAACTGAGTTAGAACGGGTCTTGATCTCCAAAAGAAACCAAGTTAGACGGGTCTCGGTCTCCATAAACAACCGAGTTAGAACAGGTCTCGGTCTTCATAAGCAACCGAGTTAGAACGGGTCTCGGTCTCCATAAGCAACCGAGTTAGACAGGTCTTGGTCTCCATAAGCAACTGAGTAAAACGAGTCTCGGTCTTCATAAGCAACCGAGTTAGAACGGGTCTCAGTCTTCATAAGCAACCGAGTTAGAACGAGTCTCACTCTCAAACTTTAGGCACACATAAGTCCTATCACCACAAATGCAACCTTAGGCACTCATAAGGACAACCTTACATTCAATCATTTCAGACACCCATAAGACCTACCCACATTCATTCATTTAGGCTCGTGGTAAGACCTAGCACCTTGTTTAAGCTCACAGTAAGACATAGCATCATTCCCTTAGACTTGTGATAAGACCTAGCATCATTCCCTTAGGCTCGTCATAAGTCCTACCCACTTCTTTAGCTTCCGCCATGTTTGGCACTCTCAATCCTTAACCTTTTACATGCGCATTACACACACTTTGGAATAGGTTCCGGTCCTAGATGCACCCGGGTCATCTCATTCATCATCACATTAAATATGTTTCATTCATTTATGTGGTCAACGCCTTAGAATAGCTTGACAACAATTCAATCACTTTTAGGTAGTCAATGCCTTATAATAGTTTGACCCCATTTCATTCATTTTAGGTAGTCAACGCCTTAGAATAGCTTGACAACATCTCAATCACTTTTCGGTAATCAACGCTTTAGAATAGCTTGACATCATTTCATTCATTATAGGTAGTCAACGCCTTAGAATAACTTGACAACATTTTATTATTTTAGGTAGTCGACACCTTAGAATAGTCTGACATTATTTTCATTCTCGCCTTTAGGTAGTCAATGCCTTAGAATAGCTTGACATCATTTCATTCATTATAGGTAGTCAGCGCCTTAGAATAGCTTGACAACATTTTATCATTTTAGGTAGTCAACGCCTTAAAATAGTCCGACATTGTTTTCATTCTCGCCTTTAGGTAGTCGACGGCTTAGAATAGTCCGACATCATCTTATCTTTGCATTTAGGTAGTCAACACCTTAGAACAGCTCGACAACATTTCTACTTTTATTATTTAGGTAGTCAGCGCCTTAGAATAGCTCAACAACATTTCTCTTTTCTTTGTATAGGTAGTCAGTGCCTTAGAGCAGCTCGACAACACTTCCCTATCCACCATCAACAGCGCCTTAGAACAGCTCGACAATATTTCCTTTTTGCCATCTAGGTAGTCAGCGCCTTAGAATAGCTCGACACAGTCTACTTTGTTTCTGATAACATGAAGGATCTCGTAGGATCCAAAATTTTGGGGTATCACTCAAACATCAACTAGACTCTTCATATCCATTCTAGAGTCTAGTTAACTGGGGGCAATCTATTATACCCAAAATTGGACCCCCTGGGTTGGGTTCTTTAAGGCATAGGCATTACAAAGGACATTCTGGACAAGTGATGAATTTGATTGGCATGTTCCGGAGCATTAGGGGTAACTTACTCATCACGAGGGGCATTTTTGTAATTTTCATGGCTCCTACGTAACCACGTAAGCTTTCTCTCTCCTCTGAAAACAACTCAAGTCAACTCAGAATGCTTTGAAATTTTGACACGTGATAGAGGATGACATTTAGAGCATAATGGCGTTAGAATTTTGATTTTTCAAAATTCCAATAATTTTCTAGTAATTTCTGATTGAATTTGACGAGAAAGTGAATTTAAAAATATTCCATCCTCAAAAAATATAATTTCTCCTTGTTAAATTCAGAAATTCACTCCTCTACACGTGGCTAAAATTTCATAGCCAGAATCATCCCAGAAGATACTTATTCGAAAACATCGGTGAATCTCGATTTTTACCGAGCTAGTTTATCTTTAAGTGAGGCCTATTTTAACAACCTTAACTATTAAGATAAACAGAACATTCTGAACCCTAGGCAATCAGAACCCACAGCCGTCAAAGCTCTCTCACGTTTTTACACATCCAAGCACCAAAATCACATCAAAAACTCCCCGAAATCACCACCTAAACACACTTCTCAACTCCCAACACTTTAACAATCATTAAACATCAACCAAACCACATCCAAAATGTGAATAACGTCACCAACAATCAACAATCAGAAGCTCGGGCCGAACTCAATCCGGAACCGGCATCATCGAAGCCTTCGAAGAATCTAGACGTGAAGATTCATCTTGATTTCGAAGGTAAAACAGGTGGGAATTCTATTTTTCTAACTCCCCACGACTTTATTAGTATTTTGTCAAATTTTGGGAGCGAACCGAACTCTTTTGACTCTCGAATTAGTGTTTTTCTTCGTTTCTGTCCATTAACTTGTGCATTAAGTTTCATCATTAATTTTGACTTCAAATTGAAATTCTTGATTACTACCATATTGAAAATCTTTCAGGCTACGTACCCATAAATTGTTAGCTGAAAACACCGTCGGGAAACACACGAACGCCACCGTCCGTGGCTAGTCCGTGCCCTTGGACAGCCTGTTCGGGATCCCGAACTGCCTGTCCGTGGCCACGGACAACCTCGGACGGCGACGGGAATTAGGTTTTTCAAAATTTTTAGATTTTTCTAACTCATGTCCGGGCCCATGAACACCCTGTCCGTGGCCCCGGACTTTTCAAAATTGAGTTTTCTCATTATTTCAACATTTCTGACTATTTAGGTTAACTAGGGTCCATGGCCTCGGACATTAGGTCCGTGGCTACGGACGGATACAAAATTTGACCTTATTCTACCTCTGAAACCCTAGTTTAGGTGGCTTCAATTTCCACTTTAATTTTCCGTCAAAAATGTTTAAATAAAAAAAATCAGAAACATGCGCATCTAGGTAAAACAACATGTTATACCCAAAATTTGACCCCCCCTAGTGTAGGGCTTCCAAGGCTTTAGTGTTGCGAGAGAAATTTTGGTCAAGTAATGAGGAATCCCGGTTCGATCGGCGCGTTCCGGGGTGTTAGTGACTGCTTAGCCATCTTCAGAGGCATTTTTGTAATTTTCGAGGCTCCTAAGACCTCCTATAGGATTTCTCTCTCCTCCGAAAACGGCTCAAATCAGCTCGGAATGATTTGAAATTATAACCCACAATGGAGAATGACATTTTGAGCATAATGGTCTTGGAATTTTGATCCTTCGAACTTCCAATAATATTCTAGTAATTTCTGATTGAATCTGATGAGAAATTGAATTTAAAAATATTCCAATATCCAAAAAAATTGATTCCACCTCGAAAAAATCAATAATATCCTCCTTTACACGTGGCTAAAATTTCATAGTCAAATTCTTTTTGGAAGCCCATGATCTAAGATGTCAGTAAATCTCGGTTTTTACTAGAAGTTTTCTATCTTTAGTGAGGCCTACTTAAGGAACCTTAACTCTTGATCAAAACATGAACCGAGATCATACCGAAATCCTTCCAAAATCAGAACTCACAGCCGTCACGATCCTCTCACGTTTTTACACACCCGAGCCCCGAAATCATACCGAAATCCTTCCAAAATCACCATATAAACACACTTTTCAACTCTTAACAGTTCAACAATCATCAAACACCAACCAAACCACCACCAAAACGTGAAGAACATTCACATTAACCAATAGTCAGAAGCTCAGGACGAACTCAATCTGGGATCGACTTCAACGAAGCACTGAAAGTCTTTCGACGTGAAGAATCTCATGAATCTCAAAGGTAAGACAGGTTGAAACTTTATTCTTTGGATTCCCCACGACTTCATTAGTCTTCTGTTTGTTAGTGCCATTTGACCTTTTGCAGATTCTGAATTGACTTTTGTTTAAGCTTCTATCTAGTAACTTGTTAGCTAAGATTCGTATTAATTTTGACTTCAACTTGAATTCCTTCAAGTACTAACGTGTTTAGAATCTTTCCGGCTATGTACCCATAAATTTTAAGCCAAAAACACCGCCGGGAACAGCCTCAACGCCGCCGTCCAAGGGTGGTCCGCACCCACGGACGCCATGTCCGGGGTCCCGGACGCCATGTCCGTAAGCACGGACGCCATGTCCGTAAGAACGGACGCTCTCAGACAGTGGCGGGTTTTCAAAATTTAGGGTATTTCAAAACTATGTCCGGGCCCACGGACATCCTGTCTGTGGCCCCGTTTAATACCCCGGATCTAAAAATGGTGATTAAATTACTCTAATAAAATTATTAAAGGCCTAATGGTGCCTAGAGAGTATTGGTAAAAAGAATAAAACCAAAAGAAAAGAGAAAACGCTTGAAAAGCGAAAAACGCTAAAATGCGCGTTAAATGAGTATAGGAGATATATGATCTCGAGAGGGTCCGAGATGGATTCCTAAGGCTTAGTTAGGCCTAATAAGTATACGGGAATGATTCCCGAAGAAAACGGATCCAAATAATGGATTAAAACGCTAACGGAGTTTAAAGCACGTTTTTCGAGAAAACCCGAAAACGTGACTTTAAGTGGTCAAATGGACCCGTAAAAATTATAGTTGATTATATAACTATAATTAAGTATTAATGGAAGCTTAATAGCCATTAAAAATAAAGAAACGAGAAAAATCCGAGAAACGGGCCCGGTTAGTGAATAGTGCCAAACCGGGTAAAATAACGAGCGTTTTCTGTCAGAAAACGAAAAACGCTCCAGCTCACTAATATAGTGGGGGCCGGTTTTTAAATAAGAAGCCTCCCCCTCTCATGTTTATTAGTTAGCAAATAAAGAAAGAAAGAAAGTAAAGGAGGAGAGAGAAAAGTAAAAAGTAAAATATAAAGCATTCTCTCACTCTCTTTCCTCTCACTTTCCCTCCTTCTTCTTTTCTTTCTCCTTCTCCACGATTCCTTCCTCCCTCTCTGTGTGCTGTGCGACATGGAAGCTCCAAGCATGACTTCTCCACCTTCTCCTCCATGCCCAAGCTTCATCCTTGCTCCGAATTCAAAAATAAGTACATATTTGCGATCCTCTCATCACCCTCTACGATCCTCTCTTTTCAAAACTCGAAAATGGTGAGTTTCATTTTCATGGGTGTTGCCCATTTGAGGAGAAAAGCACATAACCTTGGAGCTTGAAGCCTCCTCTTTCACCCAAGGTAAAAATATCTAAAGAAAATGCATCTTTTGTTCACCCTCCTATGTTGGCCGATTTTGGCAAGTTGTAATGCCTTGGTTTTTCCTTGTTTGAGCTATTCTCCAAGTCTTCAAATGGTGGTTGGGAGTTTCCCCTTTGATTCTTGATCAAAACCTCATCCTAGGGTTTCAAGGTAATCACCCATTTTAGAGCTTTAAGCATTTTAAATCAATGAGGTTAGGTGTTTTTACTTAAACTCATTTCTTGCCTTGTGTATTGAATGGGAGATGGGCAATTTCTTGGCCTTTGGCCGATTCTCAAGCAAGAGAAAAGAGAAGAGAAAGAAGAGGAGTGAAAAGAGTAAAGGCTTGTGAAGTTAAGGTAAATAAATTTACCTTGGAGCCTAACTTAATGCTTTTGGTATTTTGGGAAGGGTTAATGAATAAATGAACCCCACTTGAATTGTGGTAGCAATGTGCTTGTACAAGTAATGCAAGTGAGAAAACATTATGAATTTAGTGTTTGATTAAGTGTTATGCATTTTATGAATTATGCATTGTATTGTATTTGGAGAATTGATGTGTATTAGTGAACTTGTATGTGCTGGTAGAACCCATGATGGGTTTGGTTAGTTTTAGGTTGAATAATGTGATGAGAAGAGTTTTGGACAATGCTTGAGAAGTAGCCAAGCTATGGCAAAATTTGTGTAGAAATCTAAGTGAATTAAGTGTTGGTTTGGGTGGCGAATAGCCTAGGAGTGGCTAGGTGTGTATGAAGAGTGATTGGAGTTAGTAAACCACTTTGGGGATGCTTGTGATAATATAGAAGATTGGTGCAAAATCTGTAGCAAAAGTGATGGTTTAAGTGCCTTAGGAGTTTTAGAAAAGCAATGAGAATTTTAGGCTTTAAGAGTGAGTCTTGGAACTTGGTATGAGATGTGCATTATGTTGGAAGATAAGGAATGGTCAAAATGAAAGAGACATAATGCAAAGAGTTGAGGAGAAGCTAGAAAATGCACAAGTGTGCAAGTTGTTGAAACAAGAATGCAAAAGTTTGTGATTTTGAGTAAGAAATTGAGTAAGGGTTTAACCCATGATTTGAAGAGGTTTAGAGCATGATTAATGGTGATTAAACATGTAGAAATCTTGTGGAAAGATTAGGGAAAGATTGAGTGTGGATTAAGGGTTGAAATGGGGGTGAAAAATAATGTATGTTGCAGGTTTTAGCAGGGTCCGGGACCTAGTCCATGGACAAGGACCCGGACCACCCCCTATTTTATGCCGAGAGCACACCCCTGCTTTGGTCCGGGACTATACTCCAGGACAAGGTCCCGGACCAGTGTTTTTTTCACCCGAGAGTTTGTTTGCGATTGGTCCGGGACTTAGGGTAAGGACCAAGTCCCGGACCACCCCCAGAAACCTACAGAGTGTTTTAAAGGTTGTAAATGATGGGGGTTTGAATGTTAATGATGTTATAAGATGTTAAGGCCTTGTTTGGTGACATGTAAAGGCCCTAGGAAGTGTGATAAAGTGTTAGAAGTGTTGAGAAGTGAGAACTCAAATGAACAAGAGTGAAACCAAGATAACGGGATAACGGGGTAACTACGGGAGTAACATTTTATTATGTTCCGTATGATATTAGTATTAATAATAATGTTGAAACATTATCAGAGAACCATGCGTGACCCGAGCTTGGTGAGATGACACGGTAAAAGTAAAAACCCCGGTGAAAGGTATGATTTTCTCATGCCCCGTATGCTAACCGAGTTACTCTGATTTGTGTGTTTGTGTGCCGGCTTAATCAAGATTAAAGCATGAAAATAATCCCTTGTTTGATTATGTATGCTTGTTGTATGTTGAATGAGCTAACATACTTGTATGCCGGTGTGGTCTAACTAGTGTAGACCGACTCAGTGAGTACGTTGACTAGATCCGTAGAACGGATCGAGCATAACGAAAACATGCAAACACACAAAGCTATCGATTAAAGTATAACGATACACAACATATGAACTCCCTAAATGTGAGGAGATGTACGGGTTGAGTAATACCCGATAACGGTTAGAAACCTTATTGAAACAATCCACGAAATAAATATGAGTGGAAATAATGACCTCCATCGAGGGATTGAAGTTAGTCCAATAATGTAACTTATAAGAAGGTAAAAGAGACCTAGGGATATGTACTCCCTTGAGACGGTCGACCTCTATAAGAGGATTTACCCGGTATAAGAATATCCGAAAGTATGAGTATATGTATTGTAGGTAACTCTTAAACCTAAGATTACCAATTTAGTAAGTTCCCAAGTCATTAGAAACATCGAGAATGATGCTTCTAGACTAATATACATGATATTATTATAACTCCGAGAGAGGAGTGTATGGGAACGAGAGTAGTCCGAGAGTAGTCGGACCTAAGTAAAAGAGATAGGAACTAAGAGAGAGTTCCGTGAGCTAGTTGAACCTTCCCACCATGCTAGACCCAGAGTAGGGTCGAAACCGGGGAAGTAAGACTATGCTAGAGAGCCATGAGTTTTGGCTTAAGTATGTATAAGAGTAACAAGCGTGACGTAGGAGACCTGTAGTGTCTCGAGAATCTACAAGAGCTTGAGTATGAATAACCCGAGAGTGGGGTGAGATAACGAGTATAATAACCCGAGAGAAAGGGGTGAGTATATGTATGAGTAACCCGAGAGAACGGGTAAGTGTAAGAATGAGTAGCCCAAGAGAATGGGTGTGTATACGAACGAGTAACCCGAGAGAACGGGTATATAAGAATAAGTAACCCGAGAGAGAGGGTGAGGTATTGAATAAGTAAACAAGGCATAGTGAGGAATAACCCTCAATGCCTAAGAGTAACCAGTTACCACTAACAACATTGTTATGTTAGTTAGGAATCGTGTTCCGTGATTGGATGTAGATTCCTTGTGTGATATACATATATATTGTATTGCCATGATGCATGTTGTTTGATTAAAATGAACTCCATGTATATCCGACCCAAAGTAGTCGGCGTACCGCGGTTAGCACGCGGTATATGCGAATTTCATGCGCAGCGAAAGCTGACCCCCTAGGGGGAACGTTTTTAGTGTGCAGGTACTTGAAGCTGACCACCGTTCGAGAGAGTAGGACGGGGACTGCTGTGAGCATGGGTAGTTAGATTGTAATTACTTATGCGTTTGAATGAGGTGTAAGTCCGAGTATGTTATCGGCATCCGTATATTGTAGACTCGGTATAGTAGAGATATGATTGAGCATTGTATTTGTATGAAGTACTCGGTTGTTCCAGTCCATCAGACCGTTACTGTTTGTGAGTCAGGCCTGGTTAGCCACGAGGGTGGCTAACGGCGTTGTTTCACCCCTCGTTGTAATTAGAGTTCCGCTGCGAGTAAGTAATTAGTAACAGTTTAAGAGGTAATGAAGATTAAGGTTGGGGTGTTACAAAAATGGTATCAGAGCGAAGTATCGCTCTGATGACTGGAAATACCGAGCTTAGGAAATACCGAGTTAGGATATAGAGACTTAGGGCTATGGGTTGAGTGGTAGCGTGAGAGATGCGCTAGTAGGAACTTCCAGTGTGATCTGGATACCTACAATACCAGACCCGCCCTCCACAACCCCCATTAAAAGCTTGGGAAAGAACGCCAGAGAGACGGGGAAACCCAATCTGGCAGTTACTAAATATTCAATATGAACCAGAACCTGTCATGCGGTAATCCCGAGAACCGGAAACCCGGAGACGGATCCCGCTGGAATCAAAACCGCACAATGGCGGAAGGTCGAGAAATCCTAATCCAAGGAGACCGAAATCTGTGGCAACTTGGGGCGACATGCTTAGCAGTCGCGAGAACCTAGCTGGCCGAGCAGCAGCAAGAAGAAAGCACCAACCGTGCAACAAGGCGGACTTATGAGAAATAACAAAAACCGAGACACATGTCTACGGACCGCAATAACTAAATAATACCACCAACGGTATATTTACCGACTAAGAATCTAGTTAAGAGTAGATACACCCACCCTGCCACACCCGAAGAGGTTGCAATACCTAACGGGCACAGCTTAGACAGCTACGAGCATAGCTACTACGGGATATACCCGAATGGACTACAAAGTAGTACCTAATAAGTTAAACCTCGGTAACCACAGTAAAGACGTGGGAACGAGCAACGAGGTAAAGCCTAGAATTAAAGTAATTAAGGAACTCCGAGAGTGGAGAGCACCTAAATGAATGACAGTCATGTCAAGAGAATGAGAATCTCCAAGGAGCAGTTATCCAACTAGGGATCAAGGAAGAGCCAACGAGGCTACCAAATATAATGTGAACAATACCGTGACCGGTATGAGTTAACCCAAAAACCGCCTATACCGCGCACTTGCCACGGCAAGTGCAGTAAAGCGGGACCATAAGAGAGCTTTGACAAGCGCCAGTACTTAGTAAGTACCAAGACGGCAAGAGAAGCCAATATAGCACACAAAACCCTAATGAATTCTGAAACGAAACCTTGGAAAGGCCTAAAGGCCTGACCACTGTACAAAGAATATACCGGTCAGCAAGAGGCTAGACCTGGTAAGAAGCAACCGGCATTGAAATGCCGCAAAGAGTTTACTTTCAAGACTCAAATTTTTCTTTCAAACATGAAATTTTCCAAAAACCCCCAAATTTTAAAACCAAACCAGAGAACACGATAAGTTATTATAGGACCATATAAGAGGAGTTGGCAACAGAATACTTCACTTAGGCGTGACCGACACTACAAGTGTACACAAACGAGACATGGAACAACCGCACTCCAAAGGAGCTTGCGGGCCTGACAGACCAGTTATGAGTTAGTCGGGTAAGTGGTAACGTATCAATAAGATACTCCATGTATGTATACAAGTAGAGTACGGTACACGGGAAGTAGCCCACTCCATACTACGGACGAAAGAGCCAATTCAAACCGAGACAGTTGGACACTTCGAATGATCGAAGAACATAAGAAAGCTTACCAAGAATCCAGTAAGGTGACAGACCTAAGGATATAGCGTTAATAAGCGCGAGAAGCACAGAGTATTAAGCACAGACATGAGATATGTCTCAGGAACCAAGGAGAAAATACCTAATAACTGGAATGATACCAGTGTAAGCAATAAGATGAATACCTTAATTGATCATATCAATGTTTGATAAACGGGATAGAATTCCCACTTTATACCTCACTGAAGAGAATAATGACCAGACCTAGAAGGTATTAGAAAGTACCAAGGATCTACCCAATAATGGGAGACATTACAACCCTAAACGGGATAGTCAAGGACATAGCCGCAAGGCGAAGTCACAACTGAACATAACCATGAGTACGCCAATGTAATGGCATTACTCAGTAACACCCAGGAGCAATCCGAGAAGGGTGCCGGAGTCAACAGTAGTTGAACGAAATCGTGTTGAGAACACAAGTGTTTAAGCAAACACTCGGGTAGAACCCGAAGGGATCCCTCGTAACACGGGATACCCTAGATTGCCAGAGGGCATAAACAACTATCAAGTTATTTAAAAGGGCCTTCCATGTCTGGAAGTGTGACGACAACCATATCTAAAACCCAGTAATACCTCCAAACCATTTAATGGTATACGGAGAAGCAAACCTGTATAAACAGCCCGCATGGAGCATGGCGAGGCAATGTGGCTTATAAGCCGGTAAACTAACTGCAACTTGTAGATCTAAACGTTGTAAACCTATGCATGAAGCATAAGAGGAACAGTGGAGAATGAACCACTACCTTAGAGTGGGGATACCACTTGTGATTATGGGGCCTATGGAGCGGCATTGCGTGAATCCTCCAGAGAAAGGCTACCACCTAAGTATGTAATGTGAAACCGCTAGAGCGTGTAGTGAACTTGAGCATGTGTATATTGCCAAGGAGTATTGAACTATAGTAGAGTGTAAAGAGGAACCTCGATAGCAGTAAAGGAACCGATAGAGTATCGGATGAGTAGTGAACACTGTATGTGTCATATGAACTGCAGAGTAAGCAGTGCGCAAGTGCGCAGAGAGATTTAAGAGTAGTGTATGTTGTTGAGCCACAGTGTAAATGGCGAAACACCTAGGCGGAAGCTAAAGTAGTAGCGGATGCCATGAAATGAGAAAGACCAAGGTACGCAGTAGCGACCATTGTAGAGTATATTCAGATAGTGATAGAAGTTGATGAGAAAATGTGGTAAGGAGACATGATCATTCCTATCTCATGAGAGATTTACTGTCAAGGGTTTACGCTTCTGCACTCTGTATGACTGAGTGTTTTGGTATTGCACTTGTGCGGTGATGATCGAGTGGGAGAGCCAGGAATTGAGAAATGTCAACAAGCCTGTTGAGTGAGAATTAGAGAGATAACCGTGCGGCCATTGGCTAAAGATGCACAAAGAACGTGGGCAGTAACCCACAGGGCCCAGGATCGATATGTGGAAAAATGCAGAGTAGTATGAATGAAGAACTCTGGTACAGAACCAAGAAACAAACATAATCCATGAGCCACTATTAAACGAGGAAGCACTACATGCTAAGTAGTAGCTTGACCTCAACCGACAACAAGTCGGGAAAAATAAGTGAATAATCACAAAGGTATACAGTGTTATACGAAGTAGATTCCCAGAGAACTGGAGAGGCAATCTATAAATCATCGAATTCGCATACGGTAAGAGATACCAAGCGACGATTGATATACATTGAGAATACCAAAGAGCGAATTAAGCTCTAGTTATCAGGTCACGCAGCAGAAGCTTGTGGACCGTGATTCAGGGTTAAGTATACCTATGTCATAAACCCCTTGAAGCCTTAGAGGCTAGAACCGAACCCGGTTATGAGTTAATTAACCGTACTGAAGTTAAAACACTTCATAATACTCGAATTAATGAACCAATGTTCAGTGATAACATATGGTTGGTTACGCGGGCGTAACCCCTTTTAAGGGGGGTAGGGCGAGAAACCGCTTAGAGTATGTTTTACGTATTGGTGCGTAAACTACTATGTGCATAGCACAAAGAATTATTTTGATGATTGGAACTCATGTTACGTAAACATGTCTACCCATTCATCGTGTAAGTATGAGTATTGCATGAGAGATGCAAGTAATGAGAATGTAATATATATGAAAAGAGGAGTAGAGAAACTCCTGGGGAATGAGAATCCCTATAGTATATGTCTAGTGAGATTAGACATGAGTTATGATGAGTATGAATCGGCATGAAACCGATGTGTAACCTAAGAGGGAGTGAGTTCCCTAGGTGATTTTATTTGAGAATGATAGATGGAGTGAGTTCCATCCTTTGGAGTTGTATGTTATGTGTTTTAAATTGAGCAACAATTTGAGTAAATGAAGCCATAAGTATGGAATGCCTAGGCAAGGTAAATAGAGAATAATGGATGACTAAGTTCCATGATAAAGATAATTGAAACAGAGTGTTTTATGAATACGACTAGAAAGAGTAAAAGATAGAAAACGAAAATGTTTGACTATCTGATTGTTTGAAATGACGTGGGAGGTGGAACTTGATCTGCTAGCGATCAAGGGAAACCGAACACAAATTGGGGTGGAAGGATAGTTCAACACTGATGCTGATCACATCAGGGTTGGATGATTCTTGAAGCTCCCTATAAGTGGTCACAAGTAATCACGCTAAGAAAGATACACTACCATACCATGAACTGGATTTGGAGTTGTGTGATGTTTTAAAAAGAATTTTCAAACAGATTTTGGAAAAAGAATTTCCTTCAAGTATGAAGATGGAAATGAAAATGGTTTTGAAACCGCTATCACCCGCCGATGGCTGTGGCCTTAAGTCTTGATGACCGGTAGAACGGTGGGCGTGTATTAGTTTTGAAACCATTTCACCGTACGTGCGGCGGTCCTAAGTGACCGGTTGGGGCGGTGACAGTGTGTGATTTTTCCAAAGGCAGCGGGACGGGGAGAATACCCTGAGATGTTCCTGTGTTGAGTGAGTCAACCAGAGTGCCTGAGGATATGTATATGTGTAACGTTTTGATCAGAACCGAAGGGACCGTGGGCCAGAGAGAGTAAGTGCCCATTTGTCATGAAACGGCCGTGAACCAGAAAGAGTAAGTGTTCAACGTGACCGGTACCTGAGGGATCAGTAGTATATTACTCAACATGGATTCGAGGACTGTAGTGCCTTCTTGTCTTCGGACCGATTCCATGGAGAGAGTACAAAGAGTATTTTTGATTGCTATACATGCTGTGATATGTGTGTGGTATGTGTAGTATGAAATGAGACAGACTTGTTGAGTCTGTAAGGTTATACATGTATTATAACCTTGGCATAGTACGCCATGAGAGTAACCATCTAGATTCACCAACTTTGAGGACAAAGTTCCTAAGGGGGGTAGATTTTAATACCCCGGATCTAAAAATGGTGATTAAATTACTCTAATAAAATTATTAAAGGCCTAATGGTGCCTAGAGAGTATTGGTAAAAAGAATAAAACCAAAAGAAAAGAGAAAACGCTTGAAAAGCGAAAAACGCTAAAATGCGCGTTAAATGAGTATAAGAGATATATGATCTCGAGAGGGTCCGAGATGGATTCCTAAGGCTTAGTTAGGCCTAATAAGTATACGGGAATGATTCCCGAAGAAAACGGATCCAAATAATGGATTAAAACGCTAACGGAGTTTAAAGCACGTTTTTCGAGAAAACCCGAAAACGTGACTTTAAGTGGTCAAATGGACCCGTAAAAATTATAGTTGATTATATAACTATAATTAAGTATTAATGGAAGCTTAATAGCCATTAAAAATAAAGAAACGAGAAAAATCCGAAAAACGGGCCCGGTTAGTGAATAGTGCCAAACCGGGTAAAATAACGAGCGTTTTCTGTCAGAAAACGAAAAACGCTCCAGCTCACTAATATAGTGGGGGCCGGTTTTATTAAATAAGAAGCCTCCCCCTCTCATGTTTATAGTTAGCAAATAAAGAAAGAAAGAAAGTAAAGGAGGAGAGAGAAAAGTAAAAAGTAAAATATAAAGCATTCTCTCACTCTCTTTCCTCTCACTTTCCCTCCTTCTTCTTTTCTTTCTCCTTCTCCACGATTCCCTTCCTCCCTCTCTGTGTGCTGTGCGACATGGAAGCTCCAAGCATGGCTTCTCCACCTTCTCCTCCATGCCCAAGCTTCATCCTTGCTCCGAATTCAAAAATAAGTACATATTTGCGATCCTCTCATCACCCTCTACGATCCTCTCTTTTCAAAACTCGAAAATGGTGAGTTTCATTTTCATGGGTGTTGCCCATTTGAGGAGAAAAGCACATAACCTTGGAGCTTGAAGCCTCCTCTTTCACCCAAGGTAAAAATATCTAAAGAAAATGCATCTTTTGTTCACCCTCTTGTGTTGGCCGATTTTGGCAAGTTGTAATGCCTTGGTTTTTCCTTGTTTGAGCTATTCTCCAAGTCTTCAAATGGTGGTTGGGAGTTTCCCCTTTGATTCTTGATCAAAACCTCATCCTAGGGTTTCAAGGTAATCACCCATTTTAGAGCTTTAAGCATTTTAAATCAATGAGGTTAGGTGTTTTTACTTAAACTCATTTCTTGCCTTGTGTATTGAATGGGAGATGGGCAATTTCTTGGCCTTTGGCCGATTCTCAAGCAAGAGAAAAGAGAAGAGAAAGAAGAGGAGTGAAAAGAGTAAAGGCTTGTGAAGTTAAGGTAAATAAATTTACCTTGGAGCCTAACTTAATGCTTTTGGTATTTTGGGAAGGGTTAATGAATAAATGAACCCCACTTGAATTGTGGTAGCAATGTGCTTGTACAAGTAATGCAAGTGAGAAAACATTATGAATTTAGTGTTTGATTAAGTGTTATGCATTTTATGAATTATGCATTGTATTGTATTTGGAGAATTGATGTGTATTAGTGAACTTGTATGTGCTGGTAGAACCCATGATGGGTTTGGTTAGTTTTAGGTTGAATAATGTGATGAGAAGAGTTTTGGACAATGCTTGAGAAGTAGCCAAGCTATGGCAAAATTTGTGTAGAAATCTAAGTGAATTAAGTGTTGGTTTGGGTGGCGAATAGCCTAGGAGTGGCTAGGTGTGTATGAAGAGTGATTGGAGTTAGTAAACCACTTTGGGGATGCTTGTGATAATATAGAAGATTGGTGCAAAATCTGTAGCAAAAGTGATGGTTTAAGTGCCTTAGGAGTTTTAGAAAAACAATGAGAATTTTAGGCTTTAAGAGTGAGTCTTGGAACTTGGTATGAGATGTGCATTATGTTGGAAGATAAGGAATGGTCAAAATGAAAGAGAACATAATGCAAAGAGTTGAGGAGAAGCTAGAAAAATGCACAAGTGTGCAAGTTGTTGAAACAAGAATGCAAAAGTTTGTGATTTTGAGTAAGAAATTGAGTAAGGGTTTAACCCATGATTTGAAGAGGTTTAGAGCATGATTAATGGTGATTAAACATGTAGAAATCTTGTGGAAAGATTAGGGAAACATTGAGTGTGGATTAAGGGTTGAAATGGGGGTGAAAAATAATGTATGTTGCAGGTTTTAGCAGGGTCCGGGACCTAGTCCATGGACAAGGACCCGGACCACCCCCTATTTCTATGCCGAGAACACACCCCCTGCTTTGGTCCGGGACTATACCCCAGGACAAGGTCCCGGACCAGGTGTTGTTTTTCACCCGAGAGTTTTGTTTGCGATTGGTCCGGGACTTAGGGTAAGGACCAAGTCCCGGACCACCCCCAGAAACCTACAGAGTGTATTTTAAAGGTTGTAAATGATGGGGGTTTGAATGTTAATGATGTTATAAGATGTTAAGGCCTTGTTTGGTGACATGTAAAGGCCCTAGGAAGTGTGATAAAGTGTTAGAAGTGTTTGAGAAGTGAGAACTCAAATGAACAAGAGTGAAACCAAGATAACGGGATAACGGGGTAACTACGGGAGTAACATTTTATTATGTTCCGTATGATATTAGTATTAATAATAATGTTGAAACATTATCAGAGAACCATGCGTGACCCGAGCTTGGTGAGATGACACGGTAAAGTAAAAACCCCGGTGAAAGGTATGATTTTCTCATGCCCCGTATGCTAACCGAGTTACTCTGATTTGTGTGTTTGTGTGCCGGCTTAATCAAGACTAAAGCATGAAAATAATCCCTTGTTTGATTATGTATGTCTTGTTGTATGTTGAATGAACTAACATACTTGTATGCCGGTGTGGTCTAACATAGTGTAAAGACCGACTCATAGTGAGTAACGTTCGGCTAGAGATCCGTAGAACGGATCGAAGCGTGTGATAACGAAAACATGCAAACACACATAAGCTATCGATTAAAGTATAACGATACTGTAAACATATGAACTCCCTAGAATGTGAGGAGATGTACGGGTTGAGTAAATACCCGATAACGGTTAGAAAACCTTATTGAAACAAACCACGAAATAAATATGAGTGGAAAGATGAATGAACCTCCATCGTGAGGATTGAAGTTAATCCAATAATGTGAACTTATAAGGAAGGTAAAAGAGACCTAGGGGATTAGTAACTCCCTTGAGACATGGTCGACCTCCTATAAGAGGGTTTACCCGGTATAAAATATAACCGAAAGTATGAGTATATGTATTGTAAAGGTAACTCTTAAAACCTAAGATAACCAAACTTGAGTAATGTTCCCTAAGTCATTAGAAACATCGAGAATGATGCTTCTAGACTAATATACATGATATTATTATAACTCCGAGAGAGGAGTGTATGGGAACGAGAGTAGTCCGAGAGTAGTCGGACCTAAGTAAAAGAGATAGGAACTAAGAGAGAGTTCCGTGAGCTAGTTGAATCTTCCCACCATGCTAGACCCAGAGTAGGGTCGAAATCGGGGAAGTAAGACTATGCTAGAGAGCCATGAGTTTTGGCTTAAGTATGTATAAGAGTAACAAGCGTGACGTAGGAGACCTATAGTGTCTCGAGAACCTACAAGAGCTTGTGTATGAATAACCCGAGAGTGCGGGTGAGATAACGAGTATAATTAACCCGAGAGAAAGGGGTGAGTATATGTATGAGTAACCCGAGAGAACGGGTAAGTGTAAGAATGAGTAGCCCAAGAGAATGGGTGTGTATACGAACGAGTAACCCGAGAGAACGGGTAAGTATAAGAATAAGTAACCCGAGAGAGAGGGTGAGGTATTGAATAAGTAAACAAGGCATAGTGAGGAATAACCCTCAATGCCTAAGAGTAACCAGTTACCACTAACAACATTGTTATGTTAGTTAGGAATCGTGTTCCGTGATTGGATGTAGATTCCTTGTGTGATATACATATTATATTGTATTGCCATGATGCATGTTGTTTGTTTAAAATGAACTCCATGTATATCCGACCCAAAGTAGTCGGCGTACCGCGGTTAGCACGCGGTATATGCGAATTTCATGCGCAGCGAAAGCTGACCCCCTAGGGGGAACGTTTTTAGTGTGCAGGTACTTGAAGCTGACCACCGTTCGAGAGAGTAGGACGGGGACTGCTGTGAGCATGGGTAGTTAAATTGTAATTACTTATGCGTTTGAATGAGGTGTAAGTCCGAGTATGTTATCGGCATCCGTATATTGTAGACTCGGTATAGTAGAGATATGAATTGAGTATTGTATTTGTATGAAGTACTCGGTTGTTCCAGTCCATCAGACCGTTACTGTATGTGAGTCAGGCCTGGTTACCCATATGGGTGGCTAACGGCGTTGTTTCACCCCTCGTTGTAATTAGAGTTCCGCTGCGTGAGTAGAAGTAATTAGTAACAGTTTAAGAGGTAATGACGAGATTAACGGTTGGGGTGTTACACCCCGGACTTTTCAAAATTTCGTTTTCTTGTTATTTCAACTTTTCTGACTATTTAGATTTACTAGGGTCCGTGTCTTCGGACATTAGGTCCGTGGCTACGGGTGGAAACAAAATTTGACCTAATTCTTCCACCGAAACCCTAGTTTAGGTAATTTCAATTTTCACATTAATTTCCTGTAAAAAAATGTTAAAAATACAAAAAAAATCAGAAGCATGCGCATTCAGGTAAAACGAACTCATAAAAAGCCGCAAATAACCTAAGTAGAGGAAAAACGACCTAGGAGGGGTAATGAAAGTAATTGAACCCTAAATAAGTCAAATACCAAGCCCCCGAACCCAAACTCTCCTTTCCTAATTTATTCTAGGTTAAAATTCGGTGGTGACTCATAATAGGTTCCAGTGAGCTAACTTAAGATTTAATAATTAGTGTTATATGACATAGTTATTAATCTTAGGTTATAAGGGGACCTAGAACCCGACCAGACCCTAATCAACTTGAATCAACATAGGGTATAGGATCAAAAATCAAGGCTGACACAACCTCGTTACAAGCCAAAATAATCTAAGTATAGGAAAAACGACCTAGAAGGGTAATGAAAGTAATTTGAACCCTGAATAAGTCGAATACCAAGCCCCCGAACCTAAACTCTACCTTTCCTAATTTACCCTAGGTTAAAATTAGGTGGCGACTCATAATAGATTCAAGTGAGCTAACTTAGGATTTAATAATTAGTGTTATATGACATAGTTATTAATCGTAGGTTATAAGTGGACCTAAAACCCGATCAGATCCTAATCAACTTGAATCACAATAGCATAGTGGTTCAAAAACCGACGCTCACACCTGTTCCAGTGGTCAGTCATACAATCACAGAGAAAAGACGCAAGGCATAAAGCCAAAATCAGTAAAGCTAAGTAATTCTTGCCACAACAAGTAAAATACATTTTTGTCTTGTAAAACTTCAAGCATACAATACCATAGCAACATAGATATAAACATAGCATAATCATAGCAAGACTAGCACATATTGCACGTAAAATCATAGGACTGTTAAAGCTTGTAACATACCTTAACGTAAAGAATACAAAAGTACACTTAGACCAAAACAGTGTTAAACATCACCAACAATTAGTATTCATGTCGAACAGCAAGTACCATGACCAACTTCTCACATAAGTACAACCTCCAAGGAAACCAATGGTTGTATGCCCAGATTTATAGAGTCTGTCCTCTTCCAATGACCGTATGCCTAGATTTATAGATTCTGACCTCTCTACCTCACCCCATGTCCTTAAGTGTGCACACCCCCTATAGGTCATCAGCCTATAGAGTAGATCATGATGGCTTACCCACAATACATTGGTAGTGGAGAAAATCAGTGTTTGGCCTCCAAGGTCTCATCAACTTGTAATACTAGATTCCCTAATCATTACCAAGTGTTTAGGTCGTCCAACCACATACTTAAATTTATTATAAAATCCACTCAACATTACAAGAATATCAAAGCATTTTACCACCATTAAGTAAACAATAAACAAGTTAAAACACTTATAAAGTACCTTTATAACAAGTCCATAATTAAGGTCTTACCACTGTGTAACTTTGACTCATTTTATTACCAATTCAGTATCATTATCTTATCAGTAAATAGCCACGAAATCAAAGCAACAAACCACTGAAATCATCCTCATAATTTTAATAGAACCAGAAAGGTACATTTTAGCTTTTATCCCACCTTTAACTCATCAAAACTCAATTGTGAACTTACCCACGAACTGAAATAATGAAGAGAGATAATTATTCACCATTCCAGCATAAAAACCATTGAGTTTACTCACGAAAATCATACACACAGCTGGCTTCAAGTTAAAGCACAAAAATTCACTAGAATTGACATGGAATTAACAAGGGTTTTTCACCAAGATTTCCATACCTTCTTCGGTCCTACCATATATCAAAATCACCAAAAAGGAGTCTACTTCCGAACCATGAAAATATTTAGAAGCGATTTGCAGCATAAACTTCCGAAATAAATCAAAACAGAAACTATCGCCAGAATTGACACTTAAGGAAAGAATTGATGTACACAAGAACTACATGGCTTCTTCTTGCCATAACTCTTCACCACAACTTAGGTACTTTTCTAGGCTAAATCGAGACTCCAAGACCTTCCAAGAACTCTCTGATAAGCCACAGACTTATCATATATTATGTATTAGATTTAGGAGTGTATTAGTCTAAATAAGGTTAAATAGATAGTATTTATGTTATATTATGTGTTAAAGTATGTTATTTGTATAGACTTATGTTTTGTGAGCTTTTTATGCAAGGAACAAATTCCTAGGCAATAATTCAAGTGATGCCGGACATGAAGCCGGATGTCTCTTGCATGGCACAGGCCTGGAGCAGAAAAGGAGCCCTACCGGGTGTGTTGTCGGGTACATCCTATCTGCCATATGTGAAAAGTCGCCACGGTTGACCAAGCGGTGGCAGTTATTTACAGTTGACGATCCAACTGATGCCGGGTACGGTGCCGGACGTATCCTGTTTGGCACATGCAACGTTTCTCCTAACAGTTTTGACCGTTAACGGTTATGCACATTTAACACGTGGTGCCGGATGACTTTCACCCGGCACAAGGAGAAATTGTTGCCTATAAATAGGCCGAAGGGCTGCATCAATTGACACACTTCAACACCCCTATACACTCCATTCATATCTCCATTTCCGCATCCACTCCATTGTTGGTGTCCAAGGAAAGTCTATACATCCATCCACGCGAAGAAGAAGAAGATCCTGTCGGGTTAAGGCTATGACCATTTCCTTCTCCCCTTTGTATTCTCTTCCTGTAGTTGTGTGGATGGTGATGTAGAATTCCTTGTTAGTTGTTGGTAGGGATGAGTTCCTTCCTTGTAAACACTTTGATCATTCAATATATATTCTTACAAGTTTTGCTAAGATTCAGATCTTCTTATCAGGCAGAATGAGATCGCAACTTGTTCTCCTATTCTCTAAATTCTACTCGAGGTTCAAAAGACAAGAGTGCTTTGGTTAAGGAGTTTTAGTGGTCTTTCAACCATTGTTAAATGCATAGATGTAGATGGCAACACCGAAAGAGTTGAAATTACCTTATCCTTTTTCGTTATTCGGTCGAATACTGACGAGAGAATTGTTGGGTTCGAATTGGGTAGTGAGTCCTTGTTTTCAACATTTGAGGCTAGGTTAAAAATTCACATTTTCGTTCTTGCTGGATCGAATGCCGGGCTTAGTATGTCCGGCATATTCAATGTCTTTGAATATGTCGTGCGTCACTATCCGGCAGGACATCCGGCACGTTCGTTTGTTCGGGTAATTTCAGAAACTTGGTGTGTATTAAATGTTCATCGTGGTACTTAGGATTGATCTAGTCCCGAATCATACATTTAAATAGGTTTTAGTTAGTTTCCTAATTAAGAGTTATTATTCAATTTCCCCCCTGTTTTAGAATAGGCTATTACCAGGATTAGGACCGATTTTCTATTAAGTCCCTTGGGTTTGATACTCTTGGTCGTAATCTACTCACACTATATTCTAACCGGGAATTGTTTGCTACCCGTATAGAGTTTGTAGGTTTATTTTATATTTCTTTATTATTTCATTCTTTTGTACATCCTTTATCCCTACAATTATCTTGTTAACACTCTCCCAAGAACATCTTCAAAATCCCTCACTTCTTCTCATTTCTAGCATCTCCTTGCTCTTGGTTTTGGAGATCTTGGTTGGCTGGCTTGCTCTACTTATTAGCTTGTGTTTATTTGTATTATAGTAGGTTAGGGAAGTAGAATAGTGTGAGTAATGATTCCAGGTCGTGGATCTTGTTATATAGGCAAGGGAAATATGACTTAATCTTAAGGAAATCTTTACTAAAGTGACACCTCTTATTACACCACCTCTTCTCCATTTAACCCTTGATTTGGATAAGTAATGTGAACACATCTAAGGGATGGGAAGTGCTAGGGGAGGTCGGCATTGGCAGGGGTCATTTTGAGTGGAAAATTCACCATGACAAGCATTAAATATGCATTAATGTGGCCGACCATCTCAAGAAGATGTTTGGCTTGCCTTGGCCGCCTCTTGCTAGGCTGGGTTTGGTAACATGTTCTACTAATGTGTAAGTGTAAATGGAAGTGAATACACTTCTAGTAACAACCCATTCTTGGCGCCATTTAAGGGTGTAAAAGGAAATAAATTGTTTTAAGTGTAAATAAGGAACATGTTGTTGTTCTTTAGCTTGAAACCTAACCAATGACCTTATGACACCTCCTACTTGTTTGCTTATTTGTTTGGTTCTTATTGGAAAGCATATTAGCCAATCATTTCTTGACACCTCGTGCTTAGGTTTACTAGGTTACCACCTCATGCTTGCTTCCTACAAGGTCTCCACCTTGTGCTTATCTCAACTAGGTTGCCATCTCGTGCTTACCTCAACTAGGTTGCCCCCTCGTGCTTATTTTAACTAGGTTGCCACCTTGTGCTTACTTTAACTAGGTTGCCACCTCGTGCTTAACTCAACTAGGTCACCACCCCGTTCTTACCTTAACTAGGTCATCACCTCGTGCTTAACAAGCTATTTTTGGTGTATCTAAAGAAGAAAAGTAGCTATGAAGGTGTAAAACTAACTATGGAGGCATTTCTGACTATTAGGGTGTTACCGGGTCTCCTAGGATTTTCCAAGGTCTTCCCTCTCTGGTTACTAGGTTTTCTAGTGTTTTATTGAGTTTCCAAGGCTATTCTAGGGTTTCCAAGGTCCTTTCCTGGGTTTTCGGGACATCTGAGATTTTGAGGAACTAAGGTTCCTCGAGTTTCTGAGATCTCCGGGACTTCCGGGAACTAGGGTTTCTAGGGTTTCTGAGATTTCTGGGACTTTAGGGGTTTCTCATAACTTGGGGCATTTCATTGTTACAAGCTTTAACATTCCTATGATTTTATGTGCAATATGTGCTAGCCTTTCTATGATTATGCTATGTTTATATCTGTGTTGCTATGGCATTGTATGCTTGAATTTTACAAGATAAAAATGTATGTTACGTGTTGTGGCAAGAATTACTCATCTTTCCTGATTTTGGCTTTCTGCCCTATGGTCTTTTCTTTGTGATTGTATGACTGACCACAGGAATAGGTTAAGATGGTTGCATGAGAGAGTGGAGCTAAAGGGAACTAGTGACTGAAGTTAGAAGATGGTGTAGTATTTCTATAAAGTTCAGTTGTAATAGGTTTAAACTCCTTGTGTAGTTGTAAACTAGTGATGAGTTTTGAAAGAAGATGTTAGTCTATGGATGTATAGGTTATAAAAGGTTATGGCTAGTTTTGAACACATATATAAAGTTTAAGAGTTTATCTTAATTTGGTGTAGTTAGTGGTAGTAAGCCTTAGCATCCACAGTGAGTGTGGGTGTGGCGGTAGCACCCCGATTAGTTTTGTAGATTACGTTGTGTAAGATTGCAAATAGAAAAAAAAAATGAAAAAAAAGTAGAGCTAAAAAGTGGGATGTTACATTTATATTATGAAAAATTTCTTATAATATGTATTAAAAGCTAATTTTTCAAAATAAATTTTCCCCAATAATTACGAAAATGCCCCTCGTGGTGATTAAGTTGTCTCAATTATCCTAAGATGTGTGAGTTAATCAAGAAAGGATAGAAAAGTTCCAAAAACGTTCTAATCAACTATGGATTCTGTGCTATTTGAGCATTTTACCCTTTATGGCATTCGTGTCCTAAGAGACCCTTTTCTGGGGGTCAAAATTTTGGGTATAACAACATATATGTTTGTCGTTCGACAATTAATTTGTGAAGAGCATGTATGTTTTTTGTTCACGAGTTAGGGTTGGAAAATTACTGTGACCAGCAGTTCTTTATCTCTACAGAGGTGTCGGCACCCGAATAGAATGAAGAGAGATGCAGCAGAGCACGGCAGAGCAACTAGCAGCGATGGTGGTGGTGCGACCAGGCAGACGGTGGTGCAAGAACGACTAAAAGGTGCAAACACAAAGAGAAAGGAGGGCAGTGGTGATATTAGAACAAGAAGATGGTTGATAGACTGATATTGAAGACCCTATTTTGGCAATTGTTAGTAGGAACCACCAATAGACTATGATATATATCTATTTCTATGGTTGCTATTAAGAACCGCCAAAATAGGGTCTTTAAATAAAAAAATCGGGGAATAATCTATTTCGGCAGTTGTTAACAACAGGTTAAATAGATGTATTTCATAGTTCATTTCGGTGGTTGCTACTAACGACTGCCAAAATATACTGTTTAATTAAAAAAACAGAGACAACCTATCTTGATGGTTTCTATAAACAACCGCCGCGATAGGTTCCTAGAAAATAAAAAATACTCTATTTTAGTGGTTGTTTTTACAACGCTAACAATGGTGCGCTGAAATATGTCTCTTTTTTGTACTAGTGTGAAATGATTTATAAGCTCTGAATTGGCACTTGGGCCAAAATGCTTTGAGTTGTGAGTGTATCACTTGGGTCAAAAATTTTCTAAGAAGGTGGCGCTTGGGATGAAATGATCTATAAATAGTGAATTGGCACTTGAGCCAAAATGCTTTGAGTTGTGCGTGGCACTTGGGCCATAATGTTTCAAGAACATGGCATTTAGGCCAGAATGTTTGAAGAATGTGCACTTAGGCCAGAATATGTTTGGGCAAGAAGTGAGGCACACGGTCCGAAATGATTTCTAAACCGCAAATAGGTGTGTGGGCCAAAATACACGTGATTTGGGGTGAGCAAGCGGGGTGGTTATTTTGGTTATCCGAAATAACCATTCTTTTTTTTGTGTTTAGATCACCGTATTTTTAACCGTTTCACAAAAGTTCAGTTATTTCGGTTAAAACGGTTATCCGTAATAAAGTACGGTTCGTTTAACGGATATTGAAATTCAAACTTCTGTTATCCGTAATAACCAAACGTTTATAAAAATATTTTTATAAATTTTATTTTTTTTCTTAACCCAATAATTTTATCTAATATTTTACTACTCACTCATTAGGTTTAGATTTTGAATATTTTGGTTAATTTAGAAAGTATGGTTATTTTGGTTCCTTTAGGAAGCTCGGTTATTTCGGTTATTTTAGGAAGTTTGGTTATTTCAGGAACTTCGGTTATTGAGCGGTTAGAAGATATTAGTGTAACATAAAAAGCGGTTATCGGTTAAAACAATTATCGGTTCAAATGGGTATTAGTATTATATTCGGTTATAACCGAACACCATAAGTTATTTCAAACTTTGGTTAACGGATATCTATTTTAACCGTTTGCTCACCCCCAACCATGATTTGAGAACTAGCATATGGGCCTCAAATACGAACATGCTACGGGACTAAGAGAAACTTTAGAATCCAAGTGAAAGATTTGTTTAAAATTCCTATTAGGCCTTTGGGCCATAAATCAAACATGATCAATAATCAATTTTCAAATCTTGCAAGTTATTTAAAATTCAAGTGGATCATTGTATGGACTAGAACCTAGAGGAATGATTCAGATTGGGCCAAAAGGAGATCACCTAGATCTAGGGTTTTTGGGCAGGCCCAAGCAAAAGAATCACCGAGACTAAAATGAGCCTTTGGGCTGAGATATTAATACAATGAAAAAGAAAGTAATCATACACAACCAAACGAGTAATACCGATGATAAGCTGGGAATTTGCCTAAGTTTACAAGACTAATTCATGCTTAATTATCTAAGTTTTGACTTTAAATTCCCTCCTTATTATCTTATTTATGCTTTATTGTTATATTTCTCTTATAATTGGTTTGTTGATTTTTCAAGGTAAAAAGATCAAGAAAATGATTAAATGATATCTTTAGAACTTAAGGCAACCGAGGGAAGTCAAATCGGGAGTCAAATGATGATTTTTGAAGAAAAAAAATGCAAGTTTACAAGTGGTCCGCGTATGTGTCTTGGTTATAAACCCGAACCAATCCTTGCGTAACTGAAATACCCCAAACCTTAATGTGTTAATTAATTACATAATTATGATATTCTAAGGCTAATTAAGTCCTTAAGATCATTGGTGAAGAAATAAAAAAACCAAAAAGAAAAAGAAAACACGTAAAAGTCACAAAACGTAAAAACGCGTGTTAAATAATTATAGTAAGTATATAACCTTAAGTAGGGTCCTAAATGTATTCCTAGGACTTATTTTATCACTAAGAACATGTAGGAAAAATTCCCGAAGGAAACGGATCCAAATAGTGGATTAAAAATGCAAAACAAGCCTTAAAGCACGTTTTTCGAGAAACCCGGGAAATGTGATTTTAAATGGGTTTAATGGACTAATAAAAATTTATATTCAATCATATGACTATAATTAAACATTATTCAAGGTCTAGGACCATTAAAATTAATAAAACAAAAAAATCCGAAAACCGGACCCGGACTGCTAAATACTGACAATTCGTGATTTACGGGTGTTATCTGCTAAATGACCATGTGCCACCTCCTCTCTACTTTATCAAAAAATCAGATTTTCCCCCTTGTGTGAGGATATCCCACGTTTTGCCCCCCCCCCCCCCTCTTGCTTTTACTACTTCATTCTATTAGCTAAAGTACAAAAGTAATAAAGTACAATGCTACTTTATTTCTCTCTCACACATTTTCTCTTTCCTCTATTGAAATACCCCTAAATTAATTTAAATTAATTTAGGGGATTTCTTTTATTAAAAAAATTAAATTGTTATATGTAATTATGAATATTAAATTATTATATGGAATTGTGAAATTTATTTAGGGGTTTTCTCCTATTTAACCCTAATTATTATACATTATTTATAGTATTATGAATTTAATAATAAGATTTATAAGTCAATAAATCTTGGGAAAAATTATTAAACACTCCAAATATATTATAAAGATTTTGGGAAGTGTTGGAACATTGTTTTGAAATATAAAAGTCAATAAAAATTCTAGAAACCTTAAAGCTTATTAAGCCTTGCTAGAGTTGACTTTTTGACAATGGTCAAACCAGGCCATGAAACCTATACCAATAATAGGTTATGGAAAACCATGAAGATCGATAAAAAGAACGTCAAAAACGGATCATCCTAGCCAAAGTTATGCTAGATTGAAGTTTTGAGTCAAAACTTTGAAATCTGCCACGTGTCAACCAGTCACAGGCCGCCCACACTTAGCTTAAAAATCGGAACTTCCAGCAGTGATTTTGCCCTAACTTTGGACGGCTGTATCTCACTCATCTCTCAATATTTTCAATGCCGTCTTTTGCATTCTCTTCTCCTTTGAATCCTCTTTCCAACCATTACTCACACATACCCTAACTCATTATACATCAGCCGGAAATTTGATACAAAGTAGCCACCTTGCAAAACCGAAACTGCAAATTCCAGTTTCTCCTTTCGAATCAGGTAACTTCGACTAGTCATAACTTCTTCGTTTAGCATCCAAATTTCGTGTTCTTTAGCTCGTTTTGAAGAGCTCTAATCCCTCTATAACTTTCGTGTTGATGACCAAAGCCAATTCCAAACCGTTTGTAAGAGGAGGTGTCTAAAGTTTCGAATTCATCACAGCATAAAATCACAGTTTTCTTTCCAGAAAACGTAAGTTATAGATCCTCAAAGTTGGCACCACGAACTGTTTGAAGTTCGAGTCTTTTCCAGATTTTCGAATTGAATTCACTCAATTCGCACAACTCCGAGTATTGTTGATTGTTTACGCAAGTTGATTAGAGCTGCTACAGCGTTACCCAGGTACGATTTCTCGTACTCAGCTTGATGTGTTTTGGACTTTATGGAATGTGTTGTACGATTTCTCGTACTCCGATATTTTTAATGGTTGACTTGTGGAATGTTTTGGAAAACGCTAACTGGCTTTAAGAGGATTTTCTAAGAAAAAAAATGGTTGTGTGACTAACTCAGCTTGTGTGACTAACTGAGCCTTGGATGTGGAACTCACTTGGGTATTGGTTTCTTCTACTTGGTTGCCTGTTAGACATTGGCTGCTTAGGGTTTACGCTTCTGCACTCTGTAGGACTGAGTGTTTTGGTATTGCTCTGGGTGGTTGGTGATCTGGCGGGATTTTTGGAAAAAGTCAATCTTGGAAATCCTTCTTTCGACGTGCGCGCGTCTTTAATGGTAACAGTAGGGGGCTGTATATCCCTCGCCCATAGGGGCATTGATATTTGACAGTGAGGGGCTGTATATCCCCTGTCCTTAGTGGACGTGATAGACAGTGAGGGGCTGTATATCCCCTGTCCTTAGTGGACGTGATAGACAGTGAGGGGCTGTATATCCCCTGTCCTTAGTGGACGTGATAAACAGTGAGGGGCTGTATATCCCCTGTCCTAAAAGGACGTGATTGGCGGTGGGGGCCATCTCTCCCAGTTGAATTATTCCACTCTCGAGTTCTTGGTTCTTGGATCTACTTTATCATTCCTAGTCCTTTGTGGCTATCTGGGTCTTTCTACTCCTAATGGGAATTGGTTCTAACATCAACAATGGATGCTTACTAACTATGTGGTGTGACTACTTAAGTGGATGACTTGTTTTGGAAGTTCTCTATGAAATACCCCGGATCTAGGAATGGCGATTAAATTACTCTAATATGATTATAAAAGGCCTAATGGTGCCTAAAGAGTATTGGTAAAAAGAATAAAACCAAAAGAAAAGAGAAAACGCTTGAAAAGTGAAAAACGCTAAAAATGCGCGTTAAATGAGTATAAGGGATATATGATCTCGAGAGGGTCCGAGATGGATTCCTAAGGCTTAGTTAGGCCTAATTAGTATACGGGAATGATTCCCGAAGAAAACGGATCCAAATAATGGATTAAAACGCCAATTAAGCATAAAAGCACGTTTTTCGAGAAAACCCGAAAACGTGACTTTAAGTGGTCAAATGGACCCGTAAAAATTATAGTTGATTAAATAACTATAATTAAGTATTAATGGAAGCTTAATAACCATTAAAATTAATTAAATGAGAAAATTCCGGAAAACGGACCCGGTAAGTGAATAGTGACGAAACCGGGAGACGAAACGCGTTTAATTCGAAAAGACGAAAAACGACCCGGGCTATTAATTAATGTGGGCCGGTTTTAATTAATGAGTGTACATCCATTAATAGCTTGCTAGCTATTAAGTAATAACAAGACAAGTAAATAAATAAGTAAAGTAAATAGTATAAAGTGAAAAAGTAAAATAAAAAGCTTACCTCTCACCTTCCTTCCTTCTTCATTCCACGTACTTGCCCAGCCCTCTGAAATTTCCTTCCTCTTCCTCGCGAGACCGAACAGCACCACCACCTTCCTCTTCAATCTCCTCTAACTTGCTCGTTTCTTCACCGAATCGCACAAAATTGCCACCGTTGGATTCGTATCGGCGAGGGTTACGTTTTCCACCCCTCAAAAACTCGATTCCTCCATCTTCATCTCCATTGACGTTGGAGCTTTCGAAGCTTGAAGAGTAGATTTCAACTCTTCTTCTTCTCCTTAATGCTTTAAGGTAATTATAAGCAAGAGTTTTGCTCATTTCTAGCTCATTCTTGTAATTTGGGAAAATTTCCCCACGTTGAAAAATTCCCTCCATTTCAGCCGGTTGCACCTTGCCCTTGTGGAGTGTTGGAAATGCCCTCATTTGCTTGCCAAGCTCTCCTTTTGAATACTCTAAGGTAATATCTAAGCTAGAGCCTAAAAACTAGTGCTTGAAATATTAGTTTTGTATGGAGGGTTTGTATTAATTAAGTTTCAAATGTGTGTATGGGGATATGGTTGTAGATGGCAATCTAGACCCCTTGTGTGTTGTGAAAACAAGAAGAGAAAGTAAAAACCGAGAATAAACAAGGTAAAAAGCTTACCTTGTGATAGTTTTATTTGCCTTGGGGAAACTTATGTTGGGGCTGTATAAACAACCTTGAGCTAGTTTAGTCATGGTATTACAATATTGTTAGTTGAAAGAGAATGTTTAAATGAGGTTTATGTGTGCAACTAAACCTAGAAACTAAACTAGTGTACATGTGTAAACAAGAGGGAAGTTTGGAGTATTGTAGTTGTTTTGTTCATTAAACAGGAATGAAGAAGTGGTTATGAGCTGTTGTATGTGTGGTGAATATGCTTGAGAAGTAAGCAAGTGCTGTCAAAAATTTGTTTAAGAGATTATGGACTTGAGTGTTTTTATTAAAGGAAGGAGCTAGGTGTGTTAAGGTGATTTAAGTGAGTGGTTAATGGTTTGAAAACCAAACAAAGAAGAAGAGTGTTCTATGGGCAAAATAATGTCATTTGGGAGTTAGGTATGGCATCAGTGTGTGAGGTTTGAATGGTTTAAAGAAGAGACCAAAATCTGTTACAGATTTGATAGAAAAACAAGTAGAAAACTAGTTTGTAAGTGTAAATAATTTAAGTGAAGTTAACTAGGATGGTGAGTGTATTTGGTGCTTGATTTAAGATGGTTTAAGTGAGTAAATAGGTGCTTAACCATGAGGATTATAGTTGGTGAAGATTGGATGATTAAAGGACTAAGAGAAGACCTTGAACAGAATTGTAAAATGCTAAATTTGCAAAATCTGTAGCAGGGTCCGGGACCTAGTCCATGGACAAAGTCCCGGACCACCCCCTTTATTAAGGCCGAGAATTGCCTACCATGTTTGGTCCGGGACTTGAGTCTAGTACAAGGACCCGGACCACTTGCCAAATTCAACCGAGAATTAAGATGAGTATTGGTCCGGGACTTGGCCTAGGTACAAGGTCCCGGACCATAGCAAAATTTGAGCCGAGAGAAAAATCTGTAGTGGACCGACCCAGGGTCCGACCCAGTTCTGGGTCGGTCGGACCACGTTAAGCCAGCCAGAAAGCTTCGGCAAAGGACCGACCCAGAGAGTTTTGGGTCGGTCGGCTTAGCTTTGGGTCGGTCGGGCAAAATTTAACGAAGGAAAAAGTTTCGGCAATGGACCGACCCATAAGGATGGGTCGGTCGTGGGTCGGTCTAAGGTTGTTTTCTGAACCAGAGAGTTACTGGGACGGACCGACCCAGGGGTTGGGTCGGTCGGTGGGGTCGACCCTTAACAAAAAAAAAAAAAGAGAAATTTTAATTTCTAAGAATGTTAATTGGTATTAAGGTGTGCCATTAATAGGGTAGTGATGATTGGGACCCTAAGAACTTAAGTAATTAAGTTAAGATTAAGTATAAACCTTAATGCTTAGAGTTAAGATTATAAGGTTGTAAATGATGGGGGTTTGAATGCTAATGATGTTATAAGATGTTAAGGCCTTGTTTGGTGACATGTAAAGGCCCTAAGAAGTGTAAGAAAGTATTAGAAGAGAGTGAGAAATGAGAACTCAAATTAACAAGTGTAAAACCGATAACGGGATAAACGGGGTTAAGTACGGGAGTATTAGTTTTACATACCGTAATGCTTTGATGTTAATAAAACATTTGAATGTTATCAGTGGATCGTGTGTGAACCAAGCATGGTGAGATGACACGGTAAAAGTAAAAACCCCGGTGAAAGGTATGATTTTCTCATGCCCCGTATGCTAACCGAGTTACTCTGATTTGTGTGTTTGTGTGCCGGCTTAATCAAGAATAAAGCATGAAAATAATCCCTTGTTTGATTGTATGCCTTGATGTATGTTGAATGAGCTAACATACTTGTATGCCGGTGTGGTCTAACTTAGTGCATAGACCGACTCTTAGTGAGTACTGATTGACTAGAAACCCGTTGAACGGGTAGTCACATAACCAACGGTATTATGCAAACACACACAAGCTATCGATTAAAGTATAACGATAACACAGACATATGAACTCCCTAAAATGTGAGGAGATGTACGGGTTGAGTATATACCCGATAACGGTTAGAGAACCTTATTGAAACAATCCACGAAATAAATATGAGTGGAGAGATAAATGACCTCCATCGAGAGGATTGAAGTTAGTCCAACAATGTAAACATATAAGAAAGGTAAAGAGACCTAAGGGACTATGTGACTCCCTTGAGATACGGTCGACCTCCTATAAGAGGTTTACCCGGTATAAGAATATAACCGAAAGTATGCGTATATGTATTGTAAGGTAACTCTTAAAACCTAAGATTAACCAAACTTGAGTAATGTTCCCTAAGTCATTAGAAACATCGAGAATGATGCTTCTAGACTAATATACATGATATAATAATAACTCCGAGAGAGGAGTATATGGGAATGTGAGTAGTCCGAGAGTAGTCGGACCTAAGTAAGAGATAGGAACTAGAGAGAGTTCCGTGAGCTAGTTGAACCTTCCCACCATGCTAGACCCAGAGTAGGGTCGAAACCGGGGAAGTAAGACTATGCTAGAGAGCCATGAGTTTTGGCTTAAGTATGTAAAGAAGTAACAAGCGTGATGTAGGAGACCTGTAGTGTCTCGAGAATCTACAAGAGCTTGAGTATGAATAACCCAAGAGTGTGGGTGAGATAATGAGTATAAATAACCCGAGAGAAAAGGGGTGAGAATATGTATGAGTAACCCGAGAGAATGGGTAAGTATAAGAATGAGTAGCCCAAGAGAATGGGTGTGTATACGAATAAGTAACCCGAGAGAGCGGTGAGGTATTGAATAAGTAAACAAGGCATAGTGAGGAATAACCCTCAATGCCTAAGAGTAACCAGTTACCACTAACAACATTGTTATGTTAGCTAGGAATCGTGTTCCGTGATTGGATGTAGATTCCTTGTGTGATATACATATATATTGTATTGTCATGATGCATGTTGTTTGATTAAAATGAACTCCATGTATATCCGACCCAAAGTAGTCAGCGTACCGCGGTTAGCACGCGGTATATGCGAATTTCATGCGCAGCGAAAGCTGACCCCCTAGGGGGAACGTTTTTAGTGTGCAGGTACTTGAAGCTGGCCACCGTTCGAGAGAGTAGGACGGGGACTGCTGTGAGCATGGGTAGTTAGATTGTAATTACTTATGCGTTTGAATAGGTGTAAGTCCGAGTATGTTATCGGCATCCGTATAATGTAGACTCGGTATAGTAAAGAAGTGAAATGATTATGTTTGTATGAAGTACTCGGTTGTTCCAGTCCATCAGACCGTTACTGTATGTAGTCAGGCCTGGTTAGCCACGAGGGTGGCTAACGGCGTTGTATCACCCTCTGTTGTATTTGAATTCCGCTGCGAGCTTAATGGTAATTGTAACAGTTTAAGAGGTAATGAGAGATTAGCAGTTGGGGTGTTACAAAAATGGTATCAGAGCGAAGTATCGCTCTGATGACTGGAAATACCGAGCTTAGGAAATACCGAGTTAGGATATAGAGACTTAGGGCTATGGGTTGAGTGGTAGCGTGAGAGATGCGCTAGATAGGAACTTCCAGTATGATCTGGATACCTACAATACCAGACCCGCCCTCCACAACCCCCGCATTAAAAGCTTGGGAAAGAACGCCAGAGAGACGGGGAAACCCAATCTGGCAGTTATTTAATATTTCATTCTGAACTAGAACCTGTCATGCGGTAAGTCCCGAGAACCGGAAAGCCCGGAGACGGATCCCGCTGGAATGACAATGACCGCACATAATGGCGAGAGATCGAGAAATCCTAATCCAAGGAGATCGAAATCTGTGGCAACTTGGGGCGACATGCTTAGCAGTCGCGAGAACCCAATAGGCCGAGTAGCAGTGAGAAGCATGCACCAACCGTGCAACAAGGCGGACACATGAGAAATAACGAGAACCGGGACACATGTCTACGGACCGCCATGATATGTAATACCCCTAAGGGTATACCAATCAATTAAGAACATAGTTGAGAGTTGGTACACCCACCCTGCCACACCCGAAGAGGTTGCAATACCTAACGGGCACAGCTTAGAGAGCTACGAGCATAACTACGGGATATACCCGAATAGGACTACAAAAGTAGTACCTAAATAAGCTAAACCTCGGTAACCACAGTAAAGACGTGGGAACGAGCAACGAGGTAAAGCATAGAATTAAAGTAATTAAGGAACTCCGAGAGTGGAGGAGCACCTAAATGAATGACAGTCATGTCAAGAGGAATGAGAAGCAGCTCCAAGGAGCAGTTATCCAACTAGGGGATCAGGAAGAGCCAACGAGGCTACCAAATATAATGTGAACAATACCGTGACCGGTATGAGTTAACCCAAAAACCGCCAGTACCGCGCACTTGCCACGGCAAGTGCAGTAATAGCGGGACCAATAAGAAGAGCTTTGACAAGCTATCAGTACTTAGCAAAGTACCAGAATGGCGAATGAAGCCAATATAGCAACTCGAACCTTAAGAATTCTGAAATGAAACCTTGAAAAGGCCTAACAGCCTAGTCACTGTATAAAGAACATACCGGCCAGCAAGAAGCTGGACTGGATAAGAATCAGCCGGCATTGAAATGCCATGAAGAGCTTATTTTTAAAACCCGAATTTTCTTTCAAACATGAATTTTCCAAAAACCCCCGAATTTTTAAACCAAACCAGAGAATCACGGTAAGTCATTATAGGACCATATAAGAGGAGTTGGCAACAGAATACTTCACTTAGGCGTGACCGACACTACAAGTGTACACAAACGAGACATGGAACAACCGCACTCCAAAGGAGCTTGCGGGCCTGACAGACCAGTTATGAGTTAGTCGGGTAAGTGGTAACGTATCAATAAGATACTCCATGTATGTATACAAGTAGAGTACGGTACACGGGAAGTAGCCCACTCCATACTACGGACGAAAGAGCCAATCCAAACCAAGACAGTTGGATATCTCGAATGATCGAAGAACAAGAAGCTTACCAAAATCCAGTGGTCACGGACCTAAGGATAAGGCGTTAAAGTGCGAGAGCACAAGTATTAAACAGACATTGGAAATGTCTCAGGAAATACCTAATAACTGGGTGAATACCAGTGTAAATAATACGGCGAATGCCTAAATGAACTTATTAATGTACGATAAACGGGATAGAATTCCCACTTTATACCTCACTGAAGAGAATAATGACCTAACCCAGAAGGTATTAGAAGGTACCAAGGATCTACCCAATAATGGGAGACATTACAACCCTAAACGGGATAGTCAAGGACATAGCCGCAAGGCAAAGTCACAACTGAACATAACCATAAGTACAAGCCAAATGTAATGGCATTACTCTGCAACACCCAGGAGCAATCCGAGAAGGGTGCCGGAGTCAACAGTAGTTGAACGAAACATCGTGTTGAGAACACAAGTGTTAAGTCAAACACTCGGGTAAAACCCGAAGGGATCCCTCGTAACACGGGATACCCTAAATTGCCAGAGGGCATCAACAATCAAGTTTTTAAGGGCCTTCCATGTACGGAAGTGTGGTGAGACAACCACATCAAGAGCCCAGTAATACCTTCCAAACCATTTAATGACATATGGTAAAGGAGAAACCTATATAAACAGCCCGCATGGAGCATGACTCGAGGCAAGGTGGCTTGTAAGCCGATAAAACCAACTACAATACGTAGATCCAAACATTGTAAAACATATGCATAAAGGCATAAGAGGAACAGGTGAATGAACCACTACCTTAGAGTGGGGATACCACTTGTGATTATGGGGCCTATGGAGCGGCATTTGCGTGAATCCTCCAGAGAAAGGCTACCACCTAAGTATGTAATGTGAAACCGCTAGAGTGGTGTAGCAAAACTTGAGCATGTGTATATTGCCAATGAGTATACGAACTATAGTAGAGTAATCAGTTGAGTAGTGAACACTGTATGTGTACCATATGAACTGCAGAGTAAGCAGTGCGCAAGTGTCATCAGTTGAGTAAGCAGTGCGCAGCGGAAGCGTGGTGGGCCCATAACCCACAGATCCCAGGATCGATATGTGGAAAAATGCAGAGTAGTATGAATGAAGAACTCTGGCACAAAACCAAGAAACAAACATAATCCATGAGCCACTATTAAATGAGGAAGCACTACATGCTAAGTAGCAGCTTGACCTCAACCGACAATAAGTCGGGAAAAATATGTGAATAATCACAAAGGTATACAATGTTAAGATTTCCAGAGAATTGGAGAGAAAATCTATAACTCATCGAATTCGCATACGGTAAGAGATACCAAGCGACGATTAAAATACATTGAGAATACCAAAGAGCGAATTAAGCTCTAGTTACCAGGTCACGCAGCAGAAGCTTGTGGACCATGATTCAAGGTTAAGTATACCTATGTCATAAACCCCTTGAAGCCTTAGAGGCTACAACCGAACCCGGTTATGAGTTAATTAACCGTACTGAAGTTTAAACGCTTCATAATACTCGAATTAATGAACCAATGTTCAGTGATAACATATGGTTGGTTACGCGGGCGTAACCCCTTTTAAGGGGGGTAGGGCGAGAAACCGCTTAGAGTATGTTTTACGTATTGGTGCGTAAACTACTATGTGCATAGCACAAAGGAAATTATTTTGATGATTGGAACTCATGTTACATAAACATGTCTACCCATTCATCGTGTAAGTATGAGTATTATGCATGAGAGATGCGAGCAATGTGTATGTAATAAATATGAAAAGAGGAGTAGAGAAACTCCTGGGGAATGAGAATCCCTATAGTATATGTCTAGTGAGATTAGACATGAGATATGATGAATATGAATCGGCATGAAACCGATGTGTAACCTAAGAGGGAGTGAGTTCCCTAGGTGATTTTATTTGAGAATGATAGATGGAGTGAGTTCCATCCTTTGGAGTTGTATGTTACGTGTTTTAAATTGAGCAACAATTGAGTAAAAGAAGCCACAAGTATGGAATGCCTAGGCAAGGTAAGTGAAACAAATAGAGAATAATGGATGACTTAAGTTCCATGATAAAGATAAATCGAAACAGATTGTTTTATGAATATGACTAGAAAGAGTAAAAGATAGAAAACGAAAATGTTTGACTATCTGATTGTTTGAAACTGACGTGGGAGGTGGAACTTGATCTGCTAGCGATCAAGGGAAACCGAACACAAATTGGGGTGGAAGGATAGTTCAACACTGATGCTGATCACATCAGGGTTAGATGATTCCTGAAGCTCCCTATAGTGGTCACAAGTAATCACGCTAAGAAAGATACAGCTACCATAAATCTGATTTGGAGTTGTGTGATGTTTTAAAAAGAATTTTCAAACAGATTTTGGAAAAAGAATTTTCTTCAAGTATGAAGATGGAAATGAAAATTGGTTTTGAAACCGCTATCACCCGCCGATGGCTGTGGCCTTAAGTCTTGATGACCGGTAGAACGGTGGGCGTGTATTAGTTTTGAAACCATTTCACCGTACGTGCGGCGGTCCTAAGTGACCGGTTGGGGCGGTGACAGTGTGTGATTTTTCCAAAGGCAGCGGGACGGGGAGAGTACCCTGAGATGTTCCTGTGTTGAGTGAGTCAACCAGAGTGCCTGAGGATATGTATATGTGAAACGTTTTGATCAGAACCGAAGGGACCGTGGGCCAGAGAGAGTAAGTGCCCATTTGTCATGAAACGGCCGTGAACCAGAAAGAGTAAGTGTTCAACGTGACCGGTACCTGAGGGATCAGTAGTATATCACTCAACATGGATTCGAGGACTGTAGTGCCTTCTTGTCTTCGGACCGATTCCTTGGAGAGAGTAAAAAGAGTATTTTTGATTGCTATACATGATGTGATATGTGTTTGGTATGTGTAGTATGAAATGAGACAGACTTGTGGAGTCTGTAAGGTTATACATGTACTATAACCTTGGCATTGAATGCCATGAGAGTAACCACCTAGATTCAGCAACTTTGAGGACAAAGTTCCTAAGGGGGGTAGATTGAAATACCCCGGATCTAGGAATGGCGATTAAATTACTCTAATATGATTATAAAAGGCCTAATGGTGCCTAAAGAGTATTGGTAAAAAGAATAAAACCAAAAGAAAAGAGAAAACGCTTGAAAAGCGAAAAACGCTAAAATGCGCGTTAAATGAGTATAAGAGATATATGATCTCGAGAGGGTCCGAGATGGATTCCTAAGGCTTAGTTAGGCCTAATAAGTATACGGGAATGATTCCCGAAGAAAACGGATCCAAATAATGGATTAAAACGCTAATAGTTTAAAGCACGTTTTTCGAGAAAACCCGAAAACGTGACTTTAAGTGGTCAAATGGACCCGTAAAATTATAGTTGATTAAATAACTATAATTAAGTATTAATGGAGTTAATAACCATTAAAATTAATTAAAGAGAAAATCCGGAAAACGGACCCGGTAGTGAATAGTGACGAAACCGGGAGAAAACGCGTTTAATTCGAAAAGACGAAAAACGACCCGGGCTATTAATTATGTGGGCCGGTTTTAATTAATGAGTGTACATCCATTAATAGCTTGCTAGCTATTAAGTAATAACAAGACAAGTAAATAAATAAGTAAAGTAAATAGTATAAAGTGAAAAAGTAAAATAAAAAGCTTACCTCTCACCTTCCTTCCTTCTTCATTCCACGTACTTGCCCAGCCCTCTGAAATTTCCTTCCTCTTCCTCGCGAGACCGAACAGCACCACCACCTTCCTCTTCAATCTCCTCTAACTTGCTCGTTTCTTCACCGAATCGCACAAAATTGCCACCGTTGGATTCGTATCGGCGAGGGTTACGTTTTCCACCCCTCAAAAACTCGATTCCTCCACTCTTCATTCTCCATTGACGTTGGAGCTTTCGAAGCTTGAAGAGTAGATTTCAACTCTTCTTCTCTCCTTAATGCTTTAAGGTAATTATAAGCAAGAGTTTTGCTCATTTCTAGCTCATTCTTGTAATTTGGGAAAATTTCCCCACGTTGAAAAATTCCCTCCATTTCAGCCGGTTGCACCTTGCCCTTGTGGAGTGTTGGAAATGCCCTCATTTGCTTGCCAAGCTCTCCTTTTGAATACTCTAAGGTAATATCTAAGCTAGAGCCTAAAAACTAGTGCTTGAAATATTAGTTTTGTATGGAGGGTTTGTATTAATTAAGTTTCAAATGTGTGTATGGGGATATGGTTGTAGATGGCAATCTAGACCCCTTGTGTGTTGTGAAAACAAGAAGAAAGTAAAAACCGAGAACAAGGTAAAAAGCTTACCTTGTGATAGTTTTTTTGCCTTGGGGAAACTTATGTTGGGGCTGTATAAACAACCTTGAGCTAGTTTAGTAGTCATGGTATTACAATATTGTTAGTTGAAAGAGAATGTTTAAATGAGGTTTATGTGTGCAACTAAACCTAGAAACTAAACTAGTGTACATGTGTAAACAAGAGGGAAGTTTGGAGTATTGTAGTTGTTTTGTTCATTAAACAGGAATGAAGAAGTGGTTATGAGCTGTTGTATGTGTGGTGAATATGCTTGAGATAAGCAAGTGCTGTCAAAATTTGTTTAAGAGATTATGGACTTGAGTGTTTTATTAAAGGAAGGAGCTAGGTGTGTTAAGGTGATTTAAGTGAGTGGTTAATGGTTTGAAAACCAAACAAAGAAGAAGAGTGTTCTATGGGCAAAATAATGTCATTTGGGAGTTAGGTATGGCATCAGTGTGTGAGGTTTGAATGGTTTAAAGAAGAGACCAAAATCTGTTACAGATTTGATAGAAAAACAAGTAGAAAACTAGTTTGTAAGTGTAAATAATTTAAGTGAAGTTAACTAGGATGGTGAGTGTATTTGGTGCTTGATTTAAGATGGTTTAAGTGAGTAAATAGGTGCTTAACCATGAGGATTATAGTTGGTGAAGATTGGATGATTAAAGGACTAAGAGAAGACCTTGAACAGAATTGTAAATGCTAAATTTGCAAAATCTGTAGCAGGGTCCGGGACCTAGTCCATGGACAAAGTCCCGGACCACCCCCTTTATTTAGGCCGTGAGTTGCCTACCCTGTTTGGTCCGGGACTTGAGTCTAGTACAAGGACCCGGACCACTTGCCAAATTCAACCGAGAATTAAGATGAGTATTGGTCCGGGACTTGGCCTAGGTACAAGGTCCCGGACCATAGCAAAATTTGAGCCGAGAAAAATCTGTAGTGGACCGACCCAGGGTCCGACCCAGTTCTGGGTCGGTCGGACCACGTTAAGCCAGCCAGAAAGCTTCGGCAAAGGACCGACCCAGAGAGTTTGGGGTCGGTCGGCTTAGCTTTGGGTCGGTCGGGCAAAATTTAACGAAGGAAAAAGTTTCGGCAATGGACCGACCCATAAGGATGGGTCGGTCGTGGGTCGGTCTAAGGTTGTTTTCTGAACCAGAGAGTTACTGGGACGGACCGACCCAGGGGTTGGGTCGGTCGGTGGGTCGGTCGACCTTAACAAAAAAAAAAAGAGAAATTTTAATTTCTAAGAATGTTAATTGGTATTAGGTGTGCCATTAATATAGGGTAGTGATGATTGGGACCCTAAGAACTTAAGTAATTAAGTTAAGATTAAGTAAACCTTAATGCTTAGAGTTAAGATTATAAGGTTGTAAATGATGGGGGTTTGAATGCTAATGATGTTATAGATGTTAAGGCCTTGTTTGGTGACATGTAAAGGCCCTAAGAGTGTAAGAAAGTATTAGAAGAGATGAGAATGGAAACTCAAATTAACAAGTGTAAAACCGAGATAACGGGATAAACGGGGTTAAGTACGGGAGTATAGTTTTACATACCGTAATGCTTTGATGTTAATAAAACATTTGAATGTTATCAGTGGATCGTGTTGAACCAAGCATGGTGAGATGACACGGTAAATAAAAACCCGGTGAAAGGTATGATTTTCTCATGCCCCGTATGCTAACCGAGTTACTCTGATTTGTGTTTTGTGCCGGCTTAATCAAGAATAAAGCATGAAAATAATCCCTTGTTTGATTATGTATGCCTTGATGTATGTTGAATGAGCTAACATACTTGTATGCCGGTGTGGTCTAACTTAGTGCATAGCCGACTCTTAGTGAGTACTGATTGACTAGAAACCCGTTGAACGGGTAGTCACATAACCAACGGTATTATGCAAACACCACAAGCTATCGATTAATATAACGATAACACAGACATATGAACTCCCTAAATGTGAGGAGATGTACGGGTTGAGTATATACCCGATAACGGTTAGAGAACCTTATTGAAAACAATCCACGAAATAAATGAGTGGAGAGATAATGACCTCCATCGAGAGGATTGAAGTTAGTCCAACAATGTAAAACATATAAGAAAGGTAAAGAGACCTAAGGGACTATGTGACTCCCTTGAGATACGGTCGACCTCCTATAAGAGGGTTTACCCGGTATAAGAATATAACCGAAAGTATGCGTATATGTATTGTAAGGTAACTCTTAAAACCTAAGATTAACCAAACTTGAGTAATGTTCCCTAAGTCATTAGAAACATCGAGAATGATGCTTCTAGACTAATATACATGATATAATAATAACTCGAGAGAGGAGTATATGGGAATGTGAGTAGTCCGAGAGTAGTCGGACCTAAGTAAGAGAGATAGGAACTAAGAGAGTTCCGTGAGCTAGTTGAACCTTCCCACCATGCTAGACCCAGAGTAGGGTCGAAACCGGGGAAGTAGACTATGCTAGAGAGCCATGAGTTTTGGCTTAAGTATGTAAAGAGTAACAAGCGTGATGTAGGAGACCTGTAGTGTCTCGAGAATCTACAAGAGCTTGAGTATGAATAACCCAAGAGTGTGGGTGAGATAATGAGTATAAATAACCCGAGAGAAAAGGGGTGAGAATATGTATGAGTAACCCGAGAGAATGGGTAAGTATAAGAATGAGTAGCCCAAGAGAATGGGTGTGTATACGAATAAGTAACCCGAGAGAGCGGGTGAGGTATTGAATAAGTAAACAAGCATAGTGAGGAACCCTCAATGCCTAAGAGTAACCAGTTACCACTAACAACATTGTTATGTTAGCTAGGAATCGTGTTCCGTGATTGGATGTAGATTCCTTGTGGATTACATATATATTGTATTGTCATGATGCATGTTGTTTGATTAAAATGAACTCCATGTATATCCGACCCAAAGTAGTCGGCGTACCGCGGTTAGCACGCGGTATATGCGAATTTCATGCGCAGCGAAAGCTGACCCCCTAGGGGGGACGTTTTTTAGTGTGCAGGTACTTGAAGCTGACCACCGTTCGAGAGAGTAGGACGGGGACTGCTGTGAGCATGGGTAGTTAGATTGTAATTACTTATGCGTTGAATAGGTGTAAGTCCGAGTATGTTATCGGCATCCGTATATTGTAGACTCGGTATAGTAGAGATATGAATTGAGTATTGTATTGTATGAAGTACTCGGTTGTTCCAGTTCATCAGACCGTTACGGTATGTAAGAAAGGCCTGGTTAGCCACATGGGTGGCTAACGGCCTTGTTTCACCCCCGTTGTAATTAGAGTTCCGCTGCGTGAGTAGGAGTAATTAGTAACAGTTTAAGAGGTAATGACGAGATTAACGGTTGGGGTGTTACACTCTATCTCTATCTTTGTCTTGTTTTCTTTTCTCTTTAACTTGATTGTTTTGAAGTGCTCTATCTCTGTTTTACTTTTAAGAGTTGTTTTCATGTTACTGTTTATTTTGAAGAGTTATGTTTTAAGTTTGTTTTTGGAGAATTGTACCAGTTCCATTCCAGGGAACTGACCCACCCCTTTCGGGGTGGGCTGCTTGGTTTCATCTTGCAGGTACGAATTGATTTACAGGTGGCCACGAAGAGAATGAGCGTTTGGGATGGGACTAGGTTTTGTGGAGAGAGAATATGTTTAATTTCTATTATGTTGTGTTAAGTTTTTCTCGAGTTCAGACCGTAGCTTTTGTAGATTGTAATGGTTGTACTTGGTGAGGTTTGGTGCCGGGTGTTTGGAACCCGATGGTCTGTAATCGCCTTAGAGTTTTATTTCCGCTGTATTTATGGTTAATAGGGGCGTTACAGAAAGTGGTATCAGAGCGTAGTTACGCTCTGAACCCGAGAAAACAAGCCGAGTGAAATACTTAGATTATAGGTGCACTTAAAACTGGGGGACTGGGGTAGAATTGGGAAGTGAGGACTCCAGTAAGGCACGACTCCTAACCCTTTTTGGAATTGTGAACGATTCCTTTACACACTTTTCTTTGTGAATGTCTGTTGCGTATGATGTGTTGTTATACCGTCCCAACAATAAACTACAGAAAATATATATATACATATATATATATAAGTTTGGAACATCCTATATTAAGTACGATAAGATTTTGGTTGAGATAAACCAAATATTAAGCTATTTTTCAAAAGCATGCTCATGGAGAATACATTGCTAAAAAAATGCAATCCTTTAAAAGCTAGTACACAAATTCCTGGAATTGTAAAGAATACTTTTGGTTGAAAACAGTATACAAATAGAACTGTACATAACTAAATTAGTATTGATCTTATGTGAAAGTACTTCAACTCCTTTAAGGTTTGAAAATAAATCTCATGAACTACTTGATATCAATTTATTACCTAAAGATAATGTTTAAGATAAATCTTAAGTCTAGAAAATTATTAAGCTAACAAGAACTAGTAGCGTATTAGAAAAGATCAACAGCTGAACCTGTAAAACACATTAAAACTCTATGTTAACTTTAGAAAGAAAACACATAAACCTAACACCCTACGGGAAGTCCCTGGTGCGACGAACTCCTAGGCTGAAAGTAGTGGGGGTGCACACCCACTTCTAGAAGTTTAGGGGCTAGACAAGCCTTGTCATCTAACCGTATATAATCCTCCACGCAGGTGATGGATTGTGTTGAACTTGAGGGGAAGTGGTGGTAAGACGTTACCATCATGAAATCTTGAGCTAGGCATATTTCATTGCTAACCACAATGAACAAATCAATATTTGTATCTTAAGATCCGGTATTAAAACTCATAAATGTAAAGGGGTTTATTGAGTTAAATCTTTGGTGAAAAATACCTATATACGGAGGAAGGGGATTAAGTTTGGGTACTCCAAGATACAACATCTACCCCTGGTTGGATATATAAAAAAAAAAATCAATAAAAGAAGTTACTTAAAGATTGAGTGGAGTAATACTAAACTAAGTATCATTGATCCTTAAATACTTGAGTATTGAGCATCTTAAAAAAAAATAAAAAATAAAAAATAAAAAAAAAAAAATTTGAGAGTTACTTAAAGATTGAAAATTCTCATGTTTACTTGGAAGTTTAACATTATACATGTATAAAATTTTAGAAGACACACTAAGAGTGATATTTACCAAAAGCCACCATTGTCTAAGAGAGTACTAAGATTTAATAATCAGAAGAATACTTACATAGAACAAACCTTAAGGAAAATAATTATCAAGAGTGAGTGAGTTTTCATTAGACTAATGCATTTGACCTAAAATTTTATACAGGGTCCCTACCTTAAAAATATATATATAATGTATAAATTTTAAGATAAATGAATCAGATTTTGGACGAACTTTCCAAAATTCTGCCTTGGGTGAAGTTATATAATAAGTAAATTTTATAAAGTAAACATAGAAACAATTGAAACTTGAAAAGTCACAGAAAATATTTATCTTATAGAGTTTTAACATATGGTTGGCCAATAAACCTTTGAAGATAATTTTGGAAGATTATTGAGGATTATTAAATGATCGGGAATATTATTTTAAACTACTCAAGTACGTTACACCTGATTTATAGCTTGTTAATATAACTGATATGATAAATGATCGTATATGGACATATAATTCATATCAGTCATTAAACGAATGGATAATAATCATAAGATAAAATTTTATAATCACCAAGGAAATATAAATACATAACAATCAAGAGATACAGATATATATAACGATCATAGATATAATCAACGGTACAGTAAAATTCAACAAAGCTGGTTAATAAGTTGTTGAATTCTTTGAATGTGCCATTAGTAGCGGTACGAGGGCGTACCTTAGCTCTTTTAAGGGGGATATGCTGGCATACTCCTCCTTCGTTATCTCATCCGGATTATGCCTCGTTGCCTTGTTAGTAATGAGAGGTGTAGGTATGTACGTAGTTTTACGTTGTGGCGCAGTACTTTGTCACGTTGGTGTTGTGTTTTGCTTCAGTTTATACTTTGATTCACGTTGTTATGGTTTCGGTACTTTGATTTCGGTACCCTTGAGTGGAATGTTGAAATGGAGATAAAGGATTGGAATGGTATGGAATATCATTGAAGTTATTATTGTCTCAGCACACCCGAAGCGGTGTGAGTGCCTATTAGTGGATTGTTAAACTTCGAGGCGAAGTTTCTTTTAAGGGGGATATGCTGAAATACCCCTAAATTAATTTAAATTAATTTAGGGGATTTCTTTTATTAAAAAAATTAAATTGTTATATGTAATTATGAATATTAAATTATATATGGAATTGTGAAATTTATTTAGGGGTTTTCTCCTATTTAACCCTAATTATTATACATTATTATATAGTATTATGAATTTAATAATAAGATTTATAAGTCAATAAATCTTGGGAAAAATTATTAAACACTCCAAATATATTATAAAGATTTTGGGAAGTGTTGGAACATTGTTTTGAAATATAAAAGTCAATATAAAATTCTAGAAACCTTAAAGCTTATTAAGCCTTGCTAGAGTTGACTTTTTGACAATGGTCAAACCAGGCCATGAAACCTATACCAATAAATAGGTTATGGAAAACCATGAAGATCGATAAAAAGAACGTCAAAAACGGATCATCCTAGCCAAAGTTATGCTAGATTGAAGTTTTGAGTCAAAACTTTGAAATCTGCCACGTGTCAACCAGTCACAGGCCGCCCACACTTAGCTTAAAAATCGGAACTTCCAGCAGTGATTTTGCCCTAACTTTGGACGGCTGTATCTCACTCATCTCTCAATATTTTTCAATGCCGTCTTTTGCATTCTCTTCTCCTTTGAATCCTCTTTCCAACCATTACTCACACATACCCTAACTCATTATACATCAGCCGGAAATTTGATACAAAGTAGCCACCTTGCAAAACCAAAACTGCAAATTCCAGTTTCTCCTTTCGAATCAGGTAACTTCGACTAGTCATAACTTCTTCGTTTAGCATCCAAATTTCGTGTTCTTTAGCTCGTTTTGAAGAGCTCTAATCCCTCTATAACTTTCGTGTTGATGACCAAAGCCAATTCCAAACCGTTTGTAAGAGAGAGGTGTCTAAAGTTTCGAATTCATCACAGCATAAAATCACAGTTTTCTTTCCAGAAAACATAAGTTATAGATCCTCAAAGTTGGCACCACGAACTGTTTAAAGTTCGAGTCTTTTCCAGATTTTTGAATTGAATTCACTCAATTCGCACAACTCCGAGTACTGTTGATTGTTTGCGCAAGTTGATTAGAGCTGCTACAGCGTTACCCAGGTACGATTTCTCGTACTCAGCTTGATGTGTTTTGGACTTTATGGAATGTGTTGTACGATTTCTCGTACTCCGATATTTTTAATGGTTGACTTGTGGAATGTTTTGGAAAACGCTAACTGGCTTTAAGAGGATTTTCTAAGAAAAAAAATGGTTGTGTGACTAACTCAGGTTGTGTGACTAACTGAGCCTTGGATGTGGAACTCACTTGGGTATTGGTTTCTTCTACTTGGTTGCCTGTTAGACATTGGCTGCTTAGGGTTTACGCTTCTGCACTCTGTAGGACTGAGTGTTTTGGTATTGCTCTGGGTGGTTGGTGATCTGGCGGGATTTTTGGAAAAAGTCAATCTTGGAAATCCTTCTTTCGACGTGCGCGCGTCTTTAATGGTAACAGTAGGGGGCTGTATATCCCTCGCCCATAGGGGCATTGATATTTGACAGTAGGGGGCTGTATATCCCTCGCCCATAGGGGCATTGATATTTGACAGTAGGGGGCTATATATCCCTCGCCCATAGGGGCATTGATATTTGACAGTGAGGGGCTGTATATCCCCTGTCCTTAGTGGACGTGATAGACAGTGAGGGGCTGTATATCCCCTGTCCTTAGTGGACGTGATAGACAGTGAGGGGCTGTATATCCCCTGTCGTTAGTGGACGTGATAAACAGTGAGGGGTTGTATATCCCCTGTCCTAAAAGGACGTGATTGGCGGTGGGGGCCATCTCTCCCAGTTGAATTATTCCACTCTCGAGTTCTTGGTTCTTGGATCTACTTTATCATTCCTAGTCCTTTGTGGCTATCTGGGTCTTTCTACTCCTAATGGGAATTGGTTCTAACATCAACAATGGATGCTTACTAACTATGTGGTGTGACTACTTAAGTGGATGACTTGTTTTGGAAGTTCTCTATCTCTATCTTTGTCTTGTTTTCTTTTCTCTTTAACTTGATTGTTTTGAAGTGCTCTATCTCTGTTTTACTTTTAAGAGTTGTTTTCATGTTACTGTTTATTTTGAAGAGTTATGTTTTATAAGTTTGTTTTTGGAGAATTGTACCAGTTCCATTCCAGGGAACTGACCCACCCCTTTCGGGGGGGCTGCTTGGTTTCATCTTGCAGGTACGAATTGATTTACAGGTGGCCACGAAGAGAATGAGCGTTTGGGATGGGACTAGGTTTTGTGGAGAGAGAATATGTTTAATTTCTATTATGTTGTGTTAAGTTTTTCTCGAGTTCAGACCGTAGCTTTTGTAGATTGTAATGGTTGTACTTGGTGAGGTTTGGTGCCGGGTGTTTGGAACCCGATGGTCTGTAATCGCCTTAGAGTTTTATTTCCGCTGTATTTATGGTTAATAGGGGCGTTACATCTATTCTCCCCTCCTCTTCTGATTTTATTTCTTTCCAGCCCTGTCTCTCTGCTCATCCTCCCTCCCATGGCGATTTGGTGAAGCTTCTCCAACTCCATCCTTTTCCTTCCTTGTTCCACCACTAAATCAAGTCAAAATCAAAAACAAAATACACCAAAATACTCACCTTGCTCTAGAGATCATTTTGCACCTTTCAAAATCTTCAAACTCCACATTTGACTTCCATGGGTGTAGCTCACTTTGAATAAGAAATCACCCATTCTTGAAGACAATCAACCCTTGGATTGCTTAAGGTAAGAAACAACTCAAAAATTCATCATTTTCTCCATTTCTTCTTGGCCGGTTTTTGCCCTGTTTTGAGCCCCACTCTTTTTCTTCATTTTAGCTTGTTTGAATCCTCATTAAGTGCTGGAGCTTGCCCATTTTTATTCCTAAGCAGCCCATTGTGAAGTAGAAGGTAAATTCTCTTCATTTCCATGCTTAAACACCCTCTTGTTTTAGGGTTGTTACAAGAACCTTATTTAATTCCTTGGTGCTCATTACCATTCATGGTATTTTGTCATTAGTGTAGCAAATAACCTCATTGGAAATTGGCTGTGGAACAAGGAGTAAGGAGGAGGGAAAGTTTTGAAAGAAATCCAAGGTAAATAACTTGCCTTAAGCTTATGTGGTGTTTTAAGGAATTTGTGTTTTGTTTTGGTGCAAATATAAATGTTGAGTGTAGTGCAGGTGTTTCTAATATTATGAGGAAATTCAGTGTTTAATTTAATGTTTCTTAAGGGCCTAAGAGCCAAGCTTTTAAGGTTTATGTACATTGGGTGCTATTGTTGTGGATATGATGAAATTTAAGTGTGGATGAGTGCCTTGGATTAGTTTGTTGGTTGGAGTGTTTTGGTGGGCTAAATAATGTGTGGGAACATGTTCAAATTATGGGGATATCGTGTCAAAATTTGTATAGAAATTTAATGGTTTAAGTGCATTTCTAAGTGGGAGCAAACTAGAGAACTACAAGGTATTTTGAGAGGAAAAATTTAGTATAAAATTTGGTTGGAAACTAGATAGATGGAGATGGGTAGATGAGTGAACTTTAAGGTTGAAATGTTGCATTATTTGGGGACTAGTAAGTGGGTGAGAGTGGTGAGAAAAATCTGTAGCATAGCACTTAGCAAAACAAAGCTTTAGTGCTTGTAAGAGGAGAGTGGGAAATTTGAGCAAACTTAATCAAGAATTGGGTAACAAGTTTAGATGATGATTTAGGCAAGTTTAAGAGGTTATATTAGTGTTAGAATATACCTAAATACAAATAGAAAGCTTGGGGCAACAATGGGTGAAGAGAACAAGTGGAACAAGATTTGAAAATGCCATTTTTAGAGGTCAGTAGCAGTGGTCCGGGACTTAGGTTCCATGTCAAGTCCCGGACCATATTGTAAAATGGTTCGAGATTTTTCAGGCACATTGGTTCCGGGACTTGGGGTGAGTGTAAAGTCCCGGACCACCTCTGTTTTTAGGCCGAGAGTTGCTTCCATGTGCTGGTCCAGAAGTTAGGACCCGGACAAGGTCCTGGACCAGCACCAGAATTGAAAATTTTGATTGTTTTTTAATCTAAACAAGGGGAAATGAATGGGGATGATGTTATATGATTAGTTAGGACTTGTTAAGACCATATAATGACCATTAAGAGGGTAATTAAAAGGTAAGTTTAAGTGCGATAGTGTACAACATAATTATGTGAAGTAATTAGTTAATCGGAAGTTAAATACGGTAATTAACCAACATGATTAATTATGTATAGGAGCTGCATTCGGTGGTCAACGAACGCAGCAAGGACCGAGGTATGGTTTTCTTGCAGTCTGTTTGCTACCGGTTTACACCGGCTTGTGTGTTGTTTGTTTTCTGAGTGTTTATGACCTTGTAAGATTAAATCATGAAATGAGTTTACAGTTATTCCTTTATTGTGGTGTGTATGTTCCGATACCGTCTAACCTTGAATATGTGCTAACCCGTTAGCTAACCAATGTTAGGAAAACGTAAGAGAACGGTATTCGGTTTTAACGTTTCAACTTACGAAACGTTCTAACTACGGCTATTCGTGTATCGATGGATGCTTGTTGTATGTGTTTATATACTTCCTCACCGGTGTGACTAACCAACTTGATTGACCATAAACTCACATGATGTGATAAGTTTTATAAAGGGAATTCTAACGATTGTATACCTTGGGGTGAGGAATCCGGGTGTCCGGTCACGTGTGTATGTACGGGGGTCGATATCTAAATCAGATTTGACTCTCTCCTTGTTTTGGTTGTTTTCCTTTTTGGGAATCAATCTCCCACGAGTCTAATAAGAGACTCTCCAACCTTGACTTTAGTTCGGGGCTAGGGGGAATTTATGTACGGTGTGTTTGGATCACTATATTCAACACATCTTGGGGTAAATCAAACGTTCAATAAACCGAACGGTAACATGTTATGTAACGAGCTTGACATGAGAATGAAATCATTATCTAGGCTCACCAAATGTGGCTAACGTTTATGTGTTTTGTTTCCTCAAGGGATTCGTTCCCGTTATGTTGTATTTTTGTTGATGCTATGCAATGAATGTTGTTATGTTTATGTATGTTGCTTGTTAAAACGAACCCCATGTTTATTATAAGAAGTAGTTGCGTGTATCCCGGTAGCTGACGGGCTGCACGTTAATCATACCAGCCAAGGGTTGCTGAGCCCCTTTGGGGCACCATATTATTTTTCAGGAGAGTGATTGAAGAAGATGACTCGTTATAGCATGGAGCATAAGGAGATACTTTTGTTATTTTTGGATATTGAACCCGAGTAGTGCTTGTCCACTCGAGGTTGTATATTTTGGTGGATGAAGGATTAGATTGGTGATTTTTGTACATTAACACTCGGTATATTATGATTCTTTTTGGAAATTAAGTTTGGAAGGTTGTATTTATGCTCGGGATTCTTGTAATCAGACCGGTACATTTGTATGTAACAGCCTTGTTAGCCACGTGGGTGGCTAACGGCGTGTAACACCGCCCTTTTTGGTTAATGTTAAGTTATGTTTTCCTCTGCAATTATTGGTTAAGTGTGGAGATTACGGTTGGGGTGTTACAAAAAGTGGTATCAGAGCGAAGTATCGCTCTGATTGCCTGATTATCGAGCTTAGGAATATACCAAGTTAGGAAATCTGAAACTTGTCATCCAAAAGACGTTATAAACATCTGACCCGATAAGTTTGTAAGCACAATACTAATGTGCGTTCATGTAAATTCAGATGTCAGGTCGTGGACGCGGGAGACCCCGCCGGAGCGGTGGAGGAGAACCAGGGGAGAACCCTACCGCTCAAATGATGGCCGAAGCAGTGGCGGCCGCCCTAGCTCAAGTAGTACCACAAATAGTAGCTGCAGTGCAGCAAGGGCAGCAACAGGCCGTTGGTCAGGAGCAACCGGAACCACAACCGGAACCACAGCCGCGCGAAACCAACTGGGTGAAAGCTATGGCAGATCTACGACCCCCGTCCTTCAAAGGGGAGACCGACCCTTCCAAACTAGAGGCGTATATCTCTGAGCTCGAGACCGCCTACGAGACCCTGGTTGTTCCTGCTGATGCCAAGGTCCGACTTGCCACATTCTATTTGAAGGGTTCGGCAAGAAATTGGAGGAAGCTTGTGCGAGCCGAGAAGGTGGCCAACCCGAATTTTGGATGGGAGCAGTACACGGCATTGCTACGAGCCAAGTACTACCCAGTACATGTGCAAGAGGCAAAGCGCCTGGAGCTCGATAGCTTGAAGTAAGGAGACAAGATGTCGGTAGACGACTACTACACCGCCTTCACCGACCTTGTTCACCTTCTACCAGACCTGGGTTACTCGAACCGGGTTTTGGTGAATCAATTCTACAGTGGGCTCAGCCACCGCCTACGCTACGACATGGGGCCAGCCGAGTACAATACATTGCAGGTATTTTAAAATACCGCTTAAGTGTGAATGAGTTTATGTTATATGTGAGTGTGTAAATGTGTTGCGGGGCATGACTAACACCTTGAACCTCAGGAGTGCTATCATGCCGCTGCAAAGGTCGAGATCACCGTCCGACTAAGGGACGAGGAACAAGCGTATAAGCGCAAGGCGTCAGGTGATGGCCAAAGCCCGCAAGGGTATGGTGGGGGGAAAGAAGAAGGGGAAGTCCTACCACCATCCACAAAAGGGCCAGCAGTAGAGCGGCAAGGGCCAAGGCCAGACTGCTAATACCGAGGAGCCACTTCAGCTTACTTATGCTGTGGCGGCCAAGCCCCTGCGCTCTCACCCACCTAAGGGTAACAAATCATTCCGAGTACAAATTTTTTTAAGTGTGCATTATCAGTTGTGAAGTGTATATTAATAGTGTGATGTGATAGCAGCTAGTTCGGGCTCTGGATCTGGGCGCCACTACTACTGCAAGTGGTGCAACGGAGTCCACCCCGGCAAGGACTGCAAGGGGAATGAAGTGCAGTGCTATTACTGCAAGAAGATGGGACACCGAGACTTCGAGTGTTACCAGAACCCCAACAGCCATAACTACAAGCCCAAGTGGGAGAACAAGGGTAAGGCCACAGTGACACCCGAGGGCCTGAAGGCGACAAACCAGCCAACATGATCAAGGGAAGCGCAACTTCCAGAAGAGGTCGAGATCGGGGGCTGGCAAGGCCACCCTTAATGTGGCTGACCGGTCTGAGGGAGATGGACCCTCTTCTAGACCAGGTACTACTTAAAACCTTTAAGTGAATTAATTGCTTGCTTGCCGCATTTCATGCATGAGTATTAATAAACTAGAATGTATAACTATGTTACCAATAAGTTAAAGTATGTCATACCACTTACCTAAGTTAGAAAATTCTAAACCTTAGGATCTTTCAATATATGTTATCCAATACCGCCCACACCAACCCCCGAAGAGACCACCATCGACATCACCGAGTTCCCAATGGAGCAATGTCAGGTTATCCAGCCATGTATGATACTATTAAGCGGATACCTGACACCAGAAGCGCAAATCCGGATCATCCGACGATGCAACAAACTAGGAGCAGCACCCGGAGGTTTCTACACCTCGAAGTACCCAAACGGATCAAAGATGAAATTGAAGATGATGTGCATGGGTAAGGACTGGAACCCTTATACCAAGTCATATCAGGACGCACGAGTTGAAGATGGAGCGATTATACCGAGTATACCTGAGGAATTCCTTGCGGTCATTAATCATGCCGTGGGAATTGCTCAAAAAGTTGAATCGGAGCCAATTCCAAGTATCAAGGCAGATTTATGTATTGTAAACTTCTACGAAAGGGGTGGAAGACTGGGTTTACACCAAGACAAGGACGAGACGCTCGAGTCTCTTGACAAGGGAATACCCGTGGTGTCTTGGTCCATTGGTGATACCGCAGTATTTATGTATGGCGAGCAGAAGCGTGCTGATCTCGCAAGGAAGTTGGTGTTGAAGTCAGGTGATGTTTTGATCATGGGTGGGTAGTCGAGGATGCTCAATCATGATATCAAGAAGATCAATTTGAATACGGCGCCTCCGACAATGATTAATGCCATACACATGAAACCTGGACGCTTGAACTTAACCTTTAGGCAATTCTGAAGCAATGTGTAATCATGTAATTTGTGAAGTTGGTTGTATGTTAAGCATGAGAAGCATTAAGTATGTTAAGCATTAAGCGATGTAGTCAAATGTAATACCATCATGGTGTAAGGATGAGTTTTATGAATAAAGCAGTGTTGATTTCTTGAGTAAACCACCTGTGTTAATACCGTTATACTTATAAAGTTTATGAAATAAATTAGGCGCTGCACTCGGAACGGAAGGTACACTGAGTGTGTGTACAGAGGTAGAGGCCGGCAGAAGCGGCACTATCCTCACCGGTACCTTCCCAGTGAATGGCGTGGATGCGTCGATCCTGTTCGACTCTAGAGCCTCACATACATTTGTCTCACTCTCATTTGCGAGGAGACTGGGGTTAGACACGGAGGAGATGCCTGACTTCCATGTCACTCTCCCGTCTAAGGAGCGGATCAGATGCACCCATTATTACCGAGATGCCATTGTTCAAATTAAGAATGAAGAGTTCCCGATCGACATGATCGAGTTCGAGGGGCTTGAATTTGATGTGATTGTGGGGATGAATTGGTTGGAGCGGTACAAGGGTCGAATCATATGTGCCGAGCACCGTCTGCCTCTTCATACCATTTCATACCACCAGAGGCCCAGGGAGCCTTCGACACTGATCATCTCCGCCATGGCCATGTATCATGAAATCAGAAGAAAGAATGATGTATACCTCTGCTATGTCCAGGACATAGAGAGAGATCCAGAGTTTAGCCCAGATGTGCCGGTTGTGTCGGAGTTTCCTGATGTCTTTCCTAAGGAGCTCCCAGGCATGCCGCCAACACGGGCAGTTGAGTTTGAGATTGATTTGGTGTCGGGCACCGGATCGATAGCGAATGCGCCCTACCGTATGGCTCCAGCTGAGATGACAGAGCTCAAAGAGCAGCTGCGAGACCTACTCGACAAGGGATTTATTCGCCCGAGCGTTTCACCATGGGGAGCACCAGTCCTTTTTGTGAAGAAAAAGGATGGTAGTCTCCACCTCTGCATCGACTACAGAGAGCTGAATGTCGTTACGGTGAATAACCGTTACCCATTGCCACGTATCAATGATTTATTTGAGCAGTTGAAGGGAGCATCCGTGTTCTCTAAGATCGACCTGCGATCGGGTTACCATCAGATTGCTATTCGAGAGGGTGATATTGAGAAGACCGCATTCTGAACCAGATACGGTCATTATGAATTCACAGTCATGCCGTTTGGTCTATCTAATGCACCGGCGAAGTTTATGGACTTGATTAATCGCTTGTTTCGAGATCAGTTGGACAAGTCAGTGGTTGTTTTCATCAATGATATTCTTATTTATTCTAAGTCGAAAGTTGAGCACGAAGATCACTTGAGGAGTGTACTGCAGACGTTGAGAGAGAACCAGCTATATGCGAAGTTCTCGAAGTGTGAATTATGGCTTGACCAAGTCTCTTTTCTTGGTCATGTCATTTTGAGGCCGGGATCACGGTGGATCCGGCCAAGATTGATGTTGTGCGCACCTGGCCTAGGCCGAAGACGGTTACCGACATTCTAGCTTCCTCGGTCTGGCAGGTTATTATAGGAGATTTGTGAAGAACTTTTCCAGTGTTTCGAAGCCGTTGACATCCTTAATGAAGAAGGATGCACCATTCGAGTGGACAGACGACTGTGAGCGTTCCTTTCAGAGTCTCAAGGACGCTCTGACTTCTGCACCAGCGTTGACTATACTAGATGGTACAGACGGTTTTGAGGTGTACTGCGACGCGTCAGGCAAAGGTATGGGCTGTGTCTTGATGCAACACGGGAAGGTCGTGGCTTACGCCTCCCGACAGTTGAAAAGACATGAAGAAAACTACCCTACACACGATCTAGAATTGGGTGTCATTGTCTTCGCCTTGAAGATATGGCGACACCATTTGTATGGAGTGAATGTGACAATCTATTCAGATCACAAGAGTTTGAAATACATGTTCACTCAGAAGGAGTTGAACATGAGGCAAAGAAGATGGGTTGAATTCCTTAATGATTACGATATTAACCTTCAGTACAAGGAAGGTAAAGCAAACGTTGTAGCTGATGTATTGAGTCACCGAGCACACTCTCTCCATTCACTAATTTCTCACTCTAGCTTGGTTGATGAGGTGCATAGTGCTCAGATGTCCGATCAATACATGCAAGAGATCAAACAGAAGCTTATTGACGGCACATTTGAAAGTCAGAAGTATGATTTCCGACTTCATGATGATGATCTAATCAGACTGAAAGGCCGACTTTGTATCCCACGAAGTAGCGCTGAGCTGAAGAAGCGCATACTGAGTGAATCACACTGTTCCTCTACTTCGATTCACCTCGGAGCTTCAAAGATGTACAAGAGTATGAAGAGATATTTCTGGTGGACCGGTATGAAGAAAGATGTGACAGACTATGTTGTAAGGTGTCTCACTTGTCAGAATGTCAAGTTTGAGCACCGACGTCCTGGTGGTATGGTACAACCGATGCCCTTTCCTGAGTGGAAGTTCCATGATATTTCCATGGACTTCGTTGTTGGGCTTCCGCCTACTCGGGGAGGCTTGAATATGATATGGGTCATTGTTGACCGACTGACCAAGGTGGCCCGATTCATTCCGATGAAGGACACTTGGAAAGTGGTGATGCTAGCATAGCTCTTCGACCATGAGATTATACGGCATCATGGGGTACCGAAGACTATCGTGTCTGATAGGGATACCAGATTCCTCTTGAGGTATTGGAGATCTACACGGGAAGCGCTTGGTACCGAGCTGAAGGTGAGTACGGTGTTCCACCCTCAGACAGATGGTCAGAGTGAGCACACTATCCAGACACTTGAGGATATGTTACGAGCATGTGCACTTGACTTCCAGACCAGTTGGATCAACAAGTTACATCTGATCGAGTTTAGTTACAATAACAGTTACCACGCATCGATCAAGATGTCTCCCTTCTAGGCATTGTACGATAGACCATGCCGCACACCTTTATGCTCGGATGAGTGGAGTGAGGTGGTCATTTTAGGACCAGAGTATCTGGAGCAAGTACAAACAGAGGTACGCCAGATTCGAGCAAATATGAAGGCAGCTCAAGATAGGCAGAAATCATATGCCAATGTGCGTCAACGAGACCTGGAGTTCGCTGTGGGCGACCAGGTATTTCTTCGAGTCTCTCCTATGAAAGGCGTATTTCGTTTTGGCCAGAAGGGCAAGTTGAGCCCGAAATATGTGGGGCCATAAGTTGTGACGGAGCAGATAGGCTTAGTGGCTTATAGGCTAGACCTGTCTGCTGAGCTGGGCAAGGTGCACGATGTTTTTCATGTATCATAGTTGAAGAAATACATGCCACATCTGTCTCATGTACTTCAGCCTGAGAGGCTAACATTAGAGCTGACCATGCGATCAGTGGAGACTCCTGTACGGATCCTGGACACTAAGACTCGAGACACACGCCACAAGTCTGTTCGACTGGTGAAGGTCCTCTGGTCTAACCAGGAGGTCGAGGAGGCCACCTGGGAGTTGGAAGATGATATGAGGGCGAAGTACCCGTCATTGTTTACTCAGTAGTCTTCGTATGTATAGGGTATGGGGCGTACCCCTATTTAAGAGGGGTAGAGCCGTTTCGCTTTATTATGTACGATATGTATTTGAAATACATTACCCAGACCTTTGAGTCTGAAGTGTTATGTCAAGTGTGTTTTGAGTATGTAAGAAAGGTTTATTCCAAGTGTTGTTTTGGATATGTAAGGTGTATGGAAGTGTGAAAAAAATTTATGTTACAAAGTAATCCCGGTATTCAAATTTAATGATGCATAGGAATTGTGGAACTTTGAGGACAAAGTTCTTTTAAGGGGGTAGATTGAAATACCCCAAACCTTAATGTGTTAATTAATTACATAATTATGATATTCTAAGGCTAATTAAGTCCTTATGATCATTGGTGAAGAAATAAAAAACCAAAAAGAAAAAGAAAACGAGTAAAAGTCATAAAACGTAAAAAGCGTGTTAAATAATTATAGAAAGTATATAACCTTAAGTAGGTCCTAAATGGATTCCTAGGACTTATTTTATCACTAAGAACATGTAGGAAAAATTCCCGAAGGAAACGGATCCAAATAGTGGATTAAAAACGCAAAATGAGCCATAAAGCACGTTTTTCAAGAAACCCGGGAAATGTGATTTTAAACGGGTTTAATGGACTAATAAAAATTTATAGTCAATCATATGACTATAATTAAACATTATTCAAGGTCTAGGACCATTAAAATTAATAAAACAAAAAAATCCGAAAACCGGACCCGGACTGCTAAATACTGACAGTTCGAGATTTACGGGTGTTATCTGCTAAATGACCATGTGCCACTTCCTCTCTACTTTATAAAAAAATCAGATTTCCCCTTGTGTGAGGATATCCCACGTTTTGGCCCCCCTCTCTTTGCACTCAACATTTATATTTGTACCAAAACAAAACACAAATTCCTTAAAACAACACATAAGCTTAAGGTAAGTTATTTACCTTGGATTTCTTTCAAAACTTTCCCTCCTCCTTACTCCTTGTTCCACAACCGATTTCCAATGAGGTTATTTGCTACACTAATGACCAAATACCATGAATGGTAATGAGCACCAAGGAATTAAATAAGGTTGTTGTAACAACCCTACAACAAGAGGGTGTTTAAGCATGGAAATGAAGAGAATTTACCTTCTACTTCACAATGGGCTGCTTAGGAATAAAAATGGGAAAGCTCTAGCACTTAATGAGGATTCAAACAAGCTAAAATGAAGAACAAGAGTGGGGCTCAAAACAGGGCAAAAACCGGCCAAGAAGAAATGGAGAAAATGATGAATTTTTGAGTTGTTTCTTACCTTAAGCAATCCAAGGGTTGATTGTCTTCAAGAATGGGTGATTTCCTCTTCAAAGTGAGCTACACCCATGGAAGTCAAATGTGGAGTTTGAAGATTTTGAAAGTGTAGTGCAGGTGTTGCTAATATTATAAGGAAATTCAGTGTTTAATTTAATGTTGCTTAAGGGCCTAAGAGCCAAGCTTTTAAGGTTTATGTACATTGGGTGCTATTGTTGTGGATATGATGAAATTTAAGTGTGGATGAGTGCCTTGGATGAGTTTGTTGGTTGGAGTGTTTTGGCATTTTGCAAACGGTAAAATTGATATATTAAAAGTCATGAAATAATCCTAGAAAATAACAAATCAACAGACCGTTGGGTTGCAAAAATCCTGGTCACGGTAGTATAGCTATTAAGAAGCAACCAGGTATCAATCCGCGGGACTTGAAGAAATTAAGTCTAGCCTTAGGCGATGGGTAACGAATAAGGGGTTGTTTTGGTTTTGGAATCAATAATAGACAAGAAAATAAATAGCAAATAAATTAAAGTGATAGATAGGGAGTATGAACGGTACTCTAGGTTTAGGGAGTTGTTTCACTAGCTAGGTTCCACATATCCTGCTGCTTAAACGGAGACTTGGATCGGCTTGTAATTCTCAAATATCTATTCTGTATTAAGTCCTAATTCCATATAGCTCATCTAGACAGGGCGTGTAGTTCTAATCTAGAATTAACGGGTATATCTAGATGGTTTTATCGCACAGAATTACTAGTCTGGTTTGGACCGGACTAAAGCACCTAACTACTAATGTAATCTATCCAATTGCAATTATCACAGGTAACAGGTTAATAGGACCGTCAATGCTAATCACCTTGTCTTATCATAACATGATTTGAAGGCTTATAATAAATTCATGATATTTATTAAAAGCACTTAAAAGCGTTAACCTGAACAATCCAAATAGTCTCAATTAAGCAGTAAAATAATGCAGAGTTTAACTAATTACAACATCCCTTCCCCTAGAGTAAATCCTCTTAGCTAGACATAGTAATTGAAAGCATAAATAAGAGAGAGTTAGGAGAAATCATCTGTTACAAAGATCCTCTTGCTTGCTCCGCCCTTCGTCCTTGCGCTATGCTGGTTTGGAGGTTGGAATTGGCGACAATGAAGTGAACTTGATTGAAATGGTATAATTTGTCCCTCACATCTCACAAACGAATAGAACACCAAGGATTATAGTGGTTCAGCCAATAATTCGGCCTACATCCACTTCTAGACAATTTCTTTATTCCTTTCCTTATGGTTACAATGCAAGAGAGCTATTCAGGAGTTTTCTCTCTCTTCTAATGTTGTGCCCCCCTCAAATGAGCTCCTTTATCTCTATTTATAGACTTTTTCTAGGGTTCCTAGGCTTGCCAACCTGTCATATCTTACCAGGTTGTCACTATAAATATCTTATCCTGATTTCTACATCTTCTGTCCCTAGCTATCCGACTGGGCACAGGCGCCCGGTCACTATCTACTTCTTTTTCTTAGTTACTTGACTGGCCGGAGACAACTGGTCACCATCTTGGCTTACTTTGCAGTTTCGGCGACCGGTCACAGGCGACCGGTCGTTCCCTTACACTTGCTCCATACTTTGCGACCAGTCGTGGCCGACCGGTCGCTACATGCTCTTTCTTTATTCCCTCTGCTTGGTGTGGACTTTCGGTGCTACCTCAGCCTCTTCACACCTTTTGGTACTTGGCCATGTTTTCCCCTCTTCAGTGCCCGGTCACTGAATGCCCGGTCACAGAGCGTGAGGCGCGGGATGCAGCGCCCGGTTATGAGATCTAGCTTCCAAAGCAAGGGTCGGGCAGGGCCCGGATCTGGTGCCTGGCGCCCAAACTGGAGCCTGAACAGGGTCTTGAAGAAGCCTGGGGTATGAGTCAGGGCCTGGGGTCTGGGCCACCTTGGTTCTTCTGTCTCGTTATATTTTTGCCCTCTTCATCAGTCCCACAAGTTCTACTTTTTGGCACTTAAAAAAGTGGAACTTATAAAAAAGGAGATAAAAAATTGCATGCCTTCTACCTTTCCCTTCTCCTATCTCCTAGTCCCACAAGTTCTTTTTCTTTAGCTTTTACAAAGGAAAATGAACTTACAAAAAGTTGGAACAATTTGGTACAATCAAAAGTCCCACAAGTGCCTTTTCTGCTGAATCTGACAAATTGGAAATTCCGGGGCATAAATCTTCGAGATAATGTATCTTGATAGATGAATCCCTCACTATCTTGATGGATGAATCCCCTGATGTTCTGATATACAATATGTAAGAATGCTAGAAGTCCGGAAGTCCATAATAAGATCTTCATGCAGAAGACCAACCATTTCCTTTTTGAAGGGTAAGATAATATAATGATCCAATCCTTGCTCATACTGGCCAGAGGATGATAATTTCCTCAAAGGGAGAAGAGATAATATATTTTCCCATCTTTGCTTATGTTATCCAAAGAATGGTACTTCCTTTTAATATATATTTCCCAACTTTGCTTGTGGTAGCCAAAGGATGGTACTTATGATCATACCCTTCTAAAGTGTTTCTTTTAGAAGGTATTGGATCGAGGTACGGTGTGGCGTCCCACACCTAATTATTCACCCATTACAGGCGACCAGAGCTCCTGATGGATCCAGAGATCGGATTTTTTGGTGGCTCTATGGCCGAGTTTCATTTCAACCCAAGGTGGCTCTATGGCCGGGTTTCATTTCAACCCAAGGTGGCTCTATGGCCGGGTTTCATTTCAACCCAAGGTGTTACTTTTTGGTCGGGTTTCATTTCAACCCAAGGTGTTACTTTTTTGGCCGGGTTTCATTTCAACCCAAGGTGTTACTTTTTTCCAGAGGGCCTATGAAAGCGCCATGGACCAGAGGGCCTGTGAAAGCGCCATGGATTTTCGTCTCTGATGAGACGACCAGAGGGCCTGTGAAAGCGCCGTGGATTTTGATAATACCTTTGAATTTTTGCTGACACAGTTGTTTGTAGATTTCTTGGCGACTTTGCCAGGCATAAGTCTCAACCCAAGGTAGCTCTATGGCCTTCTTTTTCATACTTTCCTTAATACCGCAGGGGGTGATCAGTCCCCTGATAAAAGTACCTGTGGTTTCCTCAAAAGTTCATTAGTACTTTCGAGCGGGTAGCAATAAATGAGGATATCAAATAAACTTGCAATTATGAGCATACTATAATCATATTCTAGCTAGAAAAAATTGTTCTGCAATGATTGATTTGTGATTTTTGATAGATTCTAGCATGTGAGGAGATGTACAAAAAGCTATTTTAATAGTAGTGATATGATCCTATTTAGAGGACGCACAAGTATGACGATAGTACCAGCGACAGAACAAGCTTACATGAGAACACCATTGATGGCTTAAAAGGTTGCTGCAAACTAGGAGTAGAAAAGAGACAAATAATCATTTCGCACCATTCCATCTTCACAAATTCAGAGACAGCGGTAAAGGGATTGTCGTACAACAGTTCCTAAGGTGTACCATTTACTTTGTAACAGAGCTCAACAAGACATAGAAAAGCCAACAAAGAGCATAAATGAACATGCTTTACAGACTTGTAAACAAAACTGCAATACTTAGGTGTTTAATAGCAACGAAATAATTGCCTAGTTTTGCCTATTTTATGAAGATTTTCCCAGTGATGTTTTGGGTTTTGTCGGATTGAGCAGAAAGGGGTAAAGATTCATCATCGGGCATTACCTTAAGATTTTAACTAGCGCATGAATATAAGCAATCTGTTCAAAGAATTTGATGAATACAAGTGTATCTGCTTATATTGTGTATACAATTCAGCATGAACAATGTTAAAGAACGAAGACCGCCTCATAATTTTGTCGCTGTTCAAAACTGTCAAACATAGCATGGTATGACAACTGATATTTTGAAGCGATTACAGAGCATAGAAAGTATGACATCAATGTTTTCTATTCTAGCTAATCTTTTGGCTAAGGAAGGAATTGCAACAATTTTAATAGTTCATGTGCTTCAGCTGCTAAAACATACAACAAGAGAGAAAAAATGAGTTAAATCTGTTTCAGATTGTTCTTGTTTATCTTCATCAGTAGCAGTGTAAATTATTGGTAGAATCAGAGCATAAAGCAAGGGTAAAACTATCGATGAGTAATTTAAGCTAGCATAATTATACCATCAATTCAGATGAAAAGGCAACTTACGAACCTCTAGCTCATCCTCTTCTGATTCTTTACTTTTCATGATTGTCATAAGCATGATTTAGGTTTAGAACCGTACCTTGAATCCTTGAGTAGAAAGGATTTGTTATTGAAATCAAGCTTGCATTTCGGGCTCCTCTCTTGTGGTGCCTCTGCTCTCGTCTTTGCGGTATTGCCTTTGTTATCCTGCAGCTCTTTGAACTGTCCTCCCAGCCTTCTTTGGTATCTTGCATTTCTCTTGGTCTCTGATTTGTATAGAGCAAGCATTCCAAAACTGTCCATAGTTTCAGGTTGTAGTCCCTTGCTTTGGACTTTCTTAGATGGTAGATTCTTTCTAAGCCAAAATTGTTAGAAACTAAGTTGCTTGACCAAAGGTCAAGGCATAGCATGGTAAAGGAAACTAGCAAAAATAGAAAAAATGGAAACCGGAGTCGTAAAACCGAATTTCAAAGGACTCACGAGATATTGCAAACTGATCACTAATGCATTTTTAAGCAGTCTTCAAAAAAGAATAAACTAGTAGTGAGGAAGAAGCAGATCATGCATATAAATGAAACAGAAACAAAATATCTATGAAGCATTTCATATAGTGAGTAATAAAACAGTGCAAGTAAACCGAATATGCATTTATTATTCTATGAATTTAAAACAGCTGGTAGGAAATTGAAGAGAAGGTGATGTTTCATATATTCGGTCATGAGTGATAACCACAGTGTTAGCAAAGGTCAAAAACCGAAAATGTAAAGTAATGACCGAGGTCAATCAGTAAAACAAAAGGGGTTAATTTAGGAGATATATATGGCAAAAAGGGTGAAAATACTGCTGAAGTCAGCTTGACAGGGCAGCAACTATAAAGCTCAATCTAGGGAGAATAAACAACAAAATGTAAAATCGTATGAGAGGTATTTTGTTTTGGATATTGGTAAAACAAATGAATTAAGTAGCTTTTAAAAACAGAAGTGAAAAATCTTCATCAAAGTTGCCCAGAATCGGGTTGTTCTTATGCCTTTACTCTTGTGGAAGCATGTATTATTAGCAGATCAGAGAATGTTCTTGGAATAAAACTTTCCACCACCATATAACAGTAAATCAGACGACATGATGCAGGTCTATAATGTTTATCATGAAGCACCAAACAGTAGTACATTCAAACTCAAAATTGAAACAGAAGCAAGCCCATTACTCTTATCGTTATGTTGAGCTGTATTTTTTACCTTGTAAGTCCCTCAACGCCGGTGGTATAGCATATTAAAAACAGGACATAATAGATTCAAAACATGAGGCAGATTGTGTTATTGCACAATAATTGTATAAGAAGGGCGCCCGAACGGGATGCTTAACCACATCAAACTTATTCGAAAGAAGCATGTTGCACTAGCCAATCAGGCTCGGTCAAAAGGTTCAAAGTGAAGACCTGCTGAAATAGTTTAATAAAGCAGCAACAACATATTTAGAGAAGAAGAAATAACAGAAACTTAATCGTATAGGGACTGGGTATAATTCAGGTGATGATCAGCAAAGGCAGCCAGAGTGTACCATAGTTCAACCAATTTGCACATCAGCCTCTTACGAAAGAGTAAAGCTGAACCAATTTGCATTATCGTTGCTGATAAGCTTTAAAATATAGACTAGGATTTAAAAAACTGCAAACAGTGATGTAAATAATAACAATAAAACAAGATCAGGATGTACCATATTTATCAACCTGATCCGTATATAACTAAGGTTCAATTCAGCGAGAAACGGAGTAGTTAACCGCGGCAATCAAAATAGGTATAAAGGAGCAGATCAAAAACTGCTGCACAACTAACAGTAAAAAACTGAAGCAATAGGTCCACACATTTTTGTGTGTATAACCTAGATTAACAACAAAGTAGGTTGACCTACACACCTCGTGAAACCAGAACAATTCTTTAATAACATTACCCACAATTAATAGTTGGCTTTAGTAACTATGCTATGCATTTTACCATCCCATATTATCAGCAGCATAAACAGATGGGAAAATACTATCTGAAAGTAACTAAGAACTTTATAAGCCAAGCTTTAAACGGGTCACACTTTGCTCATTTCAAGGTTGATAGACAGGAAAAGGTACTAGATAGCATCACTAACACATAGGTTTAGTCACGTTCATACAGTGGTGTAACTACTGGGTAGGCTTTCACATTCAGTTTTATATAAGCTGTACAGACATGAGATCGGTCACCATTTCAGCAGAAAATGTTTCTTTTGAAAAAGTGCAACAACAGGTAATAATTCTTTTTGATGATAGTTCAGAGAAAACACACTTCAATGACCAAGGTAATAGTTCAAAATTCAGGTCACTATCGACCATAAATAACGGATCAATTCATTTTGGTTGACTATTCAGATTATACTTTCTTTAAACAGCTGAATGTGTTGGCAAAATAGAAGTTCAAAAACTGTCATGACTAGTAGAATAATTAGAACCAATAACACTAGGGAGACCATACTAGCAATTCTTACTTTAAAGAAGAAATCTGAAGCAAAGCTTTTGTTATTGCCAAGAAAATATGTTATGTTAGCAAAGAGTTGTAGTACGTAAACCTTGATTTGATTATGCCAGCTGTATGAATACAAATATAGCCTTGGCTAAGTGCAGTTTTGATTAGAAACAGTTCGTGCCTTCAATAAACGAGACACGAATTATAGCAAAAGAATCTTTGAAACATTCTTTTTGAAAGTTTTAAACAAGGTTTTCAAATAGGTTTTATAAAGCTAAACAACATAATTTTGTCCTATAGAAATGGAAAGGCAAGCAGGTAGAACAGATTTGTTCACCTTTTACTCTTAACATGTAACAAGTTCAGGCAGTTCTAAACAGCATAAATGGGCTTAATTTAATGAGGTACTGAAATATACACGTTCCATTTTAGCCAAAGATGAAGTGATAGCCAAAAAATAAGAGTTGAACTTAAACTGCCTGAATACTTAACATACGAGCAGTACAATTTTGGGAGTAAATATAGTTCGTAGTCCTATGAAACCAACGACATGAACATAACCAGTTTGAATGACAGTAAGATAGATGATTTAAGTAACTTTAGAATAGAAGAAAAGAACTTATTGCAAAGGCGTTAGAATTTGATCTTCACATGTTTTTGTCCAGTTTCAAAATTAGTGTCAAAATCAAAGAAGCAGAAAATCGTGAGACTATTCATAATTGTGAGACCAAAGAAGCAAAACCAGACAAAGTAAAACTAATAATCTGAATTCGTAAACATGAAAATTAAAGCACACGATTTACTTGACTTATAAATTTCGAAGAAGATATCCTATCGTGCATAAAATCATTAATGGTACTATTAGGTGTTTGAGACAAATTCTATCTGAGTACTACCCAATATCAACCCACGTAAATTTGTAATTATAAGAATGCTCTGTGCATCCAGATTATAACTGGAGTAGATAAGGCTCATAGAGCCAACTAGTAACAACCCAAATCATGGCACTGCAACATGAAGAATTAAACATGAAAAATTAAAGCACACGATTTACTTGACTTATAAATTTCGAAGAAGATATCCTATCGTGCATAAAATCATTAATGGTACTATTAGGTGTTTGAGACAAATTCTATCTGAGTACTACCCAATATCAACCCATGTAAATTTGTAATTATAAGAATGCTCTGTGCATCCAGATTATAACTGGAGTAGATAAGGCTCATAGAGCCAACTAGTAACAACCCAAATCATGGCACTGCAACATGAAGATGCTTAAAATTTGATGAGGACAGTTTTTAACCAATCACTATCTTAACCAGTTTTTCATCAATGAGCGAGAAACAGAGTATTCATAAATTAGTTTATAAGATGTACAGGAAAAAAATATCAAAAGGAAGTGTGCAACCGTGTGCAAATCTGCCCAAGGATCTGTTTATATGGCGCTCGATTCATTATTTCAAAGAAACAGTGCAGTGCAAGTCATGGTCTAAGACCGACCTTAAACTAGTCTTATCATAACTAAACTTAATCAGATTTATCTGTGTCAAACATGGGCAAAGGCTAATTTCGTTTAAATGCATGTCTGGTAGTATAAAACAGTTGCTCAATGCTTGTTCAAAACTGTTCGCAAGTATGAGCAGATGAAAGACATTATAATGCAACACACTCTGGGTTTATATCAGAAGTAAACAGGCCCTGAATAAGGCCAACCACAATCAAGGGCCATCCTGACTTTAATAAATGGCAAAAAGCTGAAGAGTAGTGCAACATTAACATTTGGGTGGCAGACATGTAAACGCATTTGAAATTATCTTAACAGTGCCATTTTATTTCAAATTTCAAAAACTAACTCCAAAATAAACATTTTATTTTGCTCACGCTAGAGTTTATACCCTGAAACAGATGCTAAAAGTATGCCCATCTACCTATGGCTCAGAAAGAACAATCATTAGCTGAAAAACACATATTTCAGGATTTAATCAGCCGAGAAGTGGAAACAGAAACAGTAAAAACTTGTAACCCATTGTGTTTTCAGCTTATAGCAGAAGTGATTAAGGCTGAGTTGTGACAAATGCGGAAGACTACTTTTCAGTGCTGAGGATACTTTTTAATTGACGGAACATAATTAGAAACCAAACAGCCACAAGTACCTTCTCATGGTGCTACAACTAATACTCATCGTAACAGTATGAACAACATATATTGCATACAGCCAATGCTTACACACCAATACTCCTAAATTTGCAGGGAAATTATAAGGTAAGAAACAATATTTTTGGTTTTGTACTTAGTGAAAACAGATTTTATTGATACATACGGGAAAATGTTACAGTAAGAGCAGATCCAATCACCCTCATGACTTGGCACGCAGATGAATTTATCAGAGCAGCAAACATATAACTGGAATCAGGTTTGACTAAAAAGCTCTCATTTGCTTTGCACTGTTAAAATGGTTACCGCACTGTGTCTGTAATGCGTTTTAAGTCTAAATGCAAGTTCTCATGATTAGCCCAAAGCCACTTATATCTAGATTCAGCTGATGGCAGAAAACGATCGCAAAGACATGTGCGAAGGAATAACTAGTGGCAAAGGGAATGAACGGAATAAATTTCCAATTCGGTTTGATTTGCACCAATTATTTATGAGCCATGAGGAGTTTTAGCTAGAACTGAAGCTTAATAATTTCTTGTTCAGGAAGCGTACCTTTAAGATAATTGTAAATGGCTTTCTCAATGGGACGATAATCTCAGCGACCTGGCTCCTGCCCGCTTGAATACTCTCCAAATATTTTCACGCTAGTGATGTCGCCCGGTCAACATGCTCAATGCCCGGTCGGAGGAAGGAAGATGTCTTTTGGCTTTGAGTCGCGGATATCGTCTGGTTGTACCAAGGTTGCTGCTCTGGGTTAGGTGCGCCCAGGTCTGAGGAAGAAAGGCTACCGCCCGGTCAAGGTGGCCGCTTGGGTTGAGAATCTGAGATTGGCACACCGCCCTGCTGAGGATATCTCTCCCGGTCAAGAGGAACGCCCGGTGATGCCGCCCGGTCGTGAGCTACGCCCGGTCAAGAGAAACGCCTTGTAATATTGCCCGGTCGAGAGAATTGCCCGGTCGGTCCTGAGCCCTGCTTCAAGGCTTCCCGGTCGCTCGAAGGTCACCTCCCGCATTCAGATTTGATATCGCTGAGATAAGCAGAAAATGGTTTTCTCAGTGGGGCGGCAATTCCGGCGATCTGAGTGGCCCTTGTCTGTTGAATACTTTTTCTTTGAGCCAATTCTGATGAATTGAACACAAAACGTCGTCCGCTCTTGAAACGCGGTTGAGACACTGTCTTTACCGCTGTTGTATTGCTTGCTCTAGAGCTTGATGACCTTCGAACATCGCTTCAGCTTGGAACACCCGAGCCTGAATTTGAAGGCGGCATCGGGGCTTGAGCTAAAATACTATGGTCGGGCCCGTATTTGAAAGCGGCGCCGAAATGGAAAAACGCCCTTGCTAGTGTGACGAACCGCGACTGCTCTTGGTCGTCATACGTCATTCTCTGATATGGCTGGGAATAGTAATCCATGCGCGGCGTGTCCGACTTGACTCTACTTCTTGGATTCAATGCGTTAGGTTGTCCTTCAAACATCCAGATTTTGAGCTGGGGTACGCCCGGTCTTGAAGGAAAAGGAACATCGTAACCGGTCGTATATCGAAGTTGCTATGTTGGCGAGAGCACGCTTGAGGTGATACCAAGATGTTGCTTCCGGTCACTGACCAGGACGATGCTGCGCCCGGTCGAAGTTGTAGATTGCGCCCAGTCGTTGTAGAAGATTGCGCCCGGTCGTTGTAGAAGATTGCGCCCGGTCAGATGTGGAGAAGGTGGTGCCCGGTCATTGCTTGAGCTTCTGACTGGATTCAACTAGGTCTTGGAACCTCCGCCGCATATCCCTTCCCCATCTTGTCTTTTCTTCATGAATTCCCCCGAATTGTTGAAGCAGTTTCCGTAGTTTTCGTTAATCGTCTTTCCTGCGCTTCCGATGGGGCTGGATATGGAAAATCTTCAGACCCCTAAGCAGGATTGAAAGTTTTTGAACTGCTATTAAGGAAAGGGGGTAAAGATTGTGAATGTTCTTTGAATGATATTATTGCTAATGTAAAATTAATCGGATTGTAAATAGTGAAAAAGAAGATGAGAATATAGGTTGATGTCGCTTGTTCTGGAATCATCTTTTGAGCTCGATCTCTCAGCCAGTAGAAGTTCAATACTCTTTTTCATCCGATCGAAGATGTCTTTTTTGAGGATTTGAGAGCGATTCGCCTTCAAATGAGATTTGGTATCTTGAATGGGTTTTGAAAGTGCCTTCGATCTTGATTTACACTCCGAAACCTATCTCATTTCTACCGACCGTATTTCGCTATTGATCCCCTTTTGAGCTTCGTTTTACGAATTTTGTGATTTGAGAGCGATTCGCCTTCAATTGAGATTTGGTATCTTGAATGGGTTTTGAAAGTGCCTTCGATCTTGATTTACACTCCGAAACCTATCTCATTTCTACCGACCGTATTTCACTATTGATCCCCTTTTGAGCTTCGTTTTGTGAATTTTGTGATTTCCTTTTTCCGATCTCCTTACCTTCGAACAAAACCTGACCTTGGATCGAACGAACTCTCAATCTTGTGGTATAATCGTGGTTGCTTGGAGCAGCCGTTCGATTTCCCACAGACAGCGCCAAATGAAATGATATAATTTGTCCCTCACATCTCGCAAACGAATAGAACACCAAGGATTATAGTGGTTCAGCCAATAATTCGGCCTACATCCACTTCTAGACAATTTCTTTATTCCTTTCCTTATGGTTACAATGCAAGAGAGCTATTCAGGAGTTTTCTCTCTCTTCTAATGTTGTGCCCCCCTCAAATGAGCTCCTTTATCTCTATTTATAGACTTTATCTAGGGTTCCTAGGCTTGCCAACCTGTCATATCTTACCAGGTTGTCACTATAAATATCTTATCCTGATTTCTACAACTTCTGTCCCTAGCTATCCGACCGGGCACAGGCGCCCGGTCACTATCTACTTCTTTTTCTTAGTTACTTGACTGGCCGGAGACAACCGGTCACCGTCTTGGCTTACTTTGCAGTTTCGGCGACCGGTCACAGGCGACCGGTCGTTCCCTTACACTTGCTCCATACTTTGCGACCAGTCGTGGCCGACCGGTCGCTACATGCTCTTTCTTTATTCCCTCTTCTTGGTGTGGACTTTCGGTGCTACCTCAGCCTCTTCACACCTTTTGGTACTTGGCCATGTTTTCCCCTCTTCAGTGCCCGGTCACTGAATGCCCGGTCACAGAGCGTGAGGCGCGGGATGCAGCGCCCGGTTATGAGATCTAGCTTCCAAAGCAAGGGTCGGGCAGGGCCCGGATCTGGTGTCTGGCGCCCAAACTGGAGCCTGAACAGGGTCTTGAAGAAGCCTGGGGTCTGGGCCACCTTGGTTCTTCTGTCTCGTTATATTTTTGCCCTCTTCATTGATGAAACGGAGTGAAAATGGAAATTCTGGAAAAGTTTGTGAGACGTCCGGATGGATTAGGTCGGACGTAGATCCGGACGCGCTTCTGAGGGTCAGTCCGGATCCGGACGCGATCCGAACGTGGCTAAATGAGGCGCGTGAGTACGGGTTGTGTCTATAAGTGAGGGAGAAGGGTTATGGAAGAATTTTGATGACTAGAGATGGGATTTTTCATGAACGGAAGCGGAAGTAGAGAGGGAGAGTATGTATGAGTAGACGAGAGCGGATGGTGCGAATGAAATAGAAACTGAAGGAGAGTTTAAATAGGCTTCATAAGTAAAAACATTGGTTAGTGGTGAGTTGGGTAAGACTGATTGAGCATAGGCATCGACTTAATTTATCTTAAAGCATGGGCTAAACTGCCGCTTCGGCTGATAATTGCGCCGAAAGCATAATTATCAGCGCGATGCATTTTTATTTTTCGTTTCTGTGTGACGTCCGGATCTGTGTCCGGATCCGGACGTGAGATAGAACTTTTGGATCTAAATCTCGGGTCACGTCCGGTTTTGTGTCCGGATCCTGATGTGAGATAGAACTTTTGGATCTGGATCTCGGGTCACGTCCGGCTTGCGTCCGGATCCGGACGTGTCCTTTACTGGACGTCCGGATTTGCGTCCGGGTAAGTTTGGCCGGACGTGGCCAAATATTTGTCTCTTTTTCCTGGTTTGTTCCCCGTTTGTTGCGTTGTAATCCTTATGACGTAAAGGCTTCATTTCCATGGGGTTTTCCTATATTTAACACATAAAATGCGTCAATTCATATCAAAACATCATTCTTAGGAAAACGCATAATAAGTGGGAAACATTGCCTAAATTGTTGCAGATTATAAGGTAATTAAACCCTAAAAACCCTATATGTTTCACACTTATCAACTTCCTCACACTTAAGCTTTTGCTTGTCCTCAAGCAAATAATGAATAAGTATATCTCTAAAGCCGTCAAATAATCTCAAGATCAAACAAGTGCGGAGGGAAATCAAGCAAAGTGATAGATGAAAGAATAATCTTGCTCTTTAGAGGTAGGTTTTCACAAATAGTGAAGGAATAGCAATTTTGTAAAAGCATAGAGAAACTAGATTGCAGAATACAAGTTAGCTTAGCTTGGGACTTTCCACCAATTTTCATTCCTCTAACCTTTGGATGACAAGGGGTGTGAAGTAATGCTTTATTCCGCAATACCTTTCAACACCACATACTCATGATCAAAAGCATAAATTTAACTGCAATTATCTCTTTTGTAAGCGAAAACATACGTCTTCAAGAATTATGTATAAAACAAACTAATATTTAAGATTTTGCAGAGTTATTCCATAACCCAGACTTTTCTCTTTATCCTTGAGATGGTGTTGGGCCAACTATCCCAGATCCCGAGACCTTAGGTAGATAGGTGTTAAGGCACCCTTAAGACTTAATAACCGGATAGACGAGGCCTGCTATTGTTAGGAAAAAAGATTTTGATCTGTGGAGTACCTTGCCTTATCCTTTTCATTCCAAACATTCACTTCATTTGCAAAATCCCAAGCTAAAATAATCTGGTTTCTACAACTAGCTAATCTACCTGATTTCAGTGAAAAAAGAGTATTTTTAAATAAAACTTATTTATCCAAACCTCATCAAGAAAAACGATTCTTACGGTCGTCACTTGGTTTAATTTCAAATACTCCTGCAATTATTTCATCGTGTTTATCGGTGTGTACAGGCATTAAAGCAGCAAAAAGCAAGTGTGGCAGTAAAGAACAACTAGCATGTTTTCAGGGAAAGGTCTTTCCTTCCCCACACTTAAGAGGAGCAATGTCCTCATTGGTCAGAATAGAAATGCATGTAAAAGATCTTTCAAAACATGTTATACTCATAATTGATGCATGTGCAATAATTATACCGCAACGCAAGAAAGGCGGAACATCAATATGTGAAAGTTGGAACTGAGACTCCCCTGGTATCATAGATGGAGGAAGATGTCCTTCCTCACACTTGAAGCTTTGCAGGGGTCAAGATATTTCTCACGTAGTCACAGACAAAATGCTTATTGTGCAGAGTAAAATTTGCTAATTTTCCACTTGCATGTATGACCACAGAATAAAGTGCATTAACTCGAACGATAGGGAATATTTAAATTGTATGAGCAATGTTAGAGAAAGAATACTCCCCAGTGTTCTAGCTTAGCAGACATGCGAGAGTAATATGGTTCCAGTTCCTGTACATATAGCCGTTCGTTTCGCAGTAGATGGGACATGTAAATAAATCAGTTAAGAACGCTGCACTGCTCAGAGAAACATGAAATTTAGCATTTCAGAAATAAAGTACTGCCAATATAAACATTACCACTTCACCTGTCAGTTACGTGTTTAGCGTTAGTTTCAACTAACAAAAAGTAAAGCAATTCAAAAAAAGAAAAGTACGAAAAAACAAATAAAATAAAAGAAAGCAATAAAGAGGGGATGGCTGTTACTGAGGCGGCTGTGGTGGCGGAGCTCCCGCGCTTATCCTGGCAATGAGCATCTGCAGGAGCTGGCTATTCTGGGTCTGCTGAGCGGATGCCTCTGTCATGAACAGAGCGGTCTCTCTCTGAAAGGCATCACTACGCTCCAAGCACTGTGTGAGCAGAGTCTGGGTGTCTCGGAGAGTAGTCTGCTCTGTCTGGAGGTGCTGCTGAGTCTGGCGGATGTCATCAATATGTCCCTCCAAGCGCACCTGGCGCTGCTGTACATCCCCGACCTGCTGCTCCATACCCCCAAAGCTGCTCCATACCCCCAAACCGCTGTTCCATCCTCTGCTGCTGCTGCTGGAGAATGGAGTCCATCATAGCCTGCATCTCTGGCGGGATGCTCATCACTGGGGGAATAGGAGGCGCCATGGTAGCAGTAGGTGCCGAAGTAGAGCTAGAGCTCGGAGATGTGCCAGTGGACCCTAGACCAGAGCTGCCCTTCACCCAGCTGCCGTCATCAAGACATAAGAAGCCCCATATCCTGAAGGTCTGTAGGGTGATGGGTGTCTCTCCCTCCCTCATCTCGAGACCGGTGAAGACATCCTCGGGGAGTGTGGAGGTAAGAAGATGTTGGATAAAGATAGGGAAGATGGGGGTGATCTTCTTCTTCTTGTCTTCAGATATGTAACCACCTTGTGCAGCTGCCTGAACATCACGAAGGAAAGCGAGAGCCGCTGAGATGGTGGAGGTGGTGCAGCCAGGAGATAGTCGAGGAGAACACAATCCTCGTCAGAAGCATCATTTCCGGCATGAGGCCGGATCTAATGACTGAGGATCTCTGCAATGGGCCTCTGGGGGAAGGGAGGGGAGGGTATCATATGGGAGTACGGTCTTATTCTCCTCGCCCCGTCAGCGAGTAGTACTCCCGACAGCTTGTAACCATCTAGACTTACTCTGCCTAAGCTCATCCTCCGTAAAATCTAGATGTGTTTCCTCATTATCCGGGAGGAGTAAAAGAGTACTGAAGGTCTCAGGGGTTACCTCGACAGGGAACTAGCGCACATAAGATGTGATGATGTTTGTCGTGTCGCTCGCCTCCGCATTCACGTAGAATTCCCGTACCAGAGACGGGGAGAAGACGCCCTGGCCCATGCGCAAGATGCTTTCGATGCCAAAACCATCAAAAATATCTTCAAGCCCAGAAGCATAGGACGCCTCTGCGGTGATGCGCCTCTCGATGACAAAGGTCCCGCCTTGCTCGTACCAGGCCCGGGGGGCAGCAGATATGAAACCGTCAGGGCGTAGTGGGGTAGAGGCTGGCTCGGACTGATCGTCGGGGCGTGGGTCTCTCGAAGAGGATCCCTTGCGTGTAGCACCTCCTCCTCTAGTTCTAGCCATCTATACGATAAGAAAATGAATTAAGAAACCAAAACAACATGAAGTAGTAAGGGAGAAGCAAAAGACACACAAATACCCGAAACTGATCGAGCAGCAAGTTCTATTTGAACACATTCTTGTACATAGTTAATCTACGAGAACCAAGGCATTAAAACATCTAAACATAGCAAATAATAGCATTAAACAGTAGAACATAAACCTAGAAAACAATTTCAAAAAAAATTGTAAAATTTATACATGTCATGATCTACGTCCAGGTGTCCTGGGTCGGACGCGGATCCGGACGCACTCTGGAACCCTAAAAATTGCGCCGCGCATAGAGCGTTCAAAATTTCCCCAAATCCATACAAATTCGCACACCCAAATTCACAAATGTCACACCCATCATCTAATTAAGCACATAATCTACGCAAACTACCTAATCCATCGCAATGAGACAGAAACGTCAATCGAAATCGCAGAATTAAAATAAATTTTTGAAACCTGGTTCGTTTAGGTTGGGTTTGGATTTCGACAGGGGGAAGAATGCGGGTCGACGGTGGTGATGCAGTGGCGTCGGCGCGGTCCTGGTGTCGCCGACGGTAGTGGGTGAGAGCGGTGGTGGTTGGTGCTTTTGGTGGAGGCGAAAATGGAGGGAGGAAGAAACAAACAGTGTCGGGTTCTAGGTTCGAATGCGATGGAGGAAAAAGAAAGAAGAAAAGAAAGAAAAGAAAAGCGCGAACGGCGCACAATTGAGTCACGTCCAGATTTCCGTCCGGATCCAGACGTTGCTAGGTTTTCGTGACCGGATTTGCGTCCGGCTAAGTTTAGCCGGACACGTTGAAACTTTCTTTTTTTATTTAATATTATTAAATTAAAAACCACTACTCTAAAACATCTCATTGGATTTGAGAGCTAAAAAGGAAATATTACCAAAAATAATCAAGCAAAAATAAAACAAACACAAGAAATGCATGAATGAAATAACAAGAGTGTTAAAGGACTCCCTGGTCTGTGATGAACAATGTCGTGATATTTCCCCACACTTGAGTTCAGTTTAGCATCAAAGTGAGGTAACTGAAAGATTAAATCTGCAAAACCAGGAGAACTCAAGTGGAACCAGGCAGAACTATTAGTAGAAAAATAAGATCCTAGGTTCTTGCAATATGCACAACAGCTGTTAACACACCACAAAATAAAAACAAAAGAGTAAAATAAACAACTAAACCAAGAAAGAGAAAAGAGATACAAACTGGTGGGTTGCCTCCCACCAAGCTGCCCGGAGTTAAAGTCTCTGGCTAGACTTCGCAGGTAGTATCAAGGAGGGCCGCCACAGCGGCTAGCAATAGCTTTCTTCAGTCTGAAATACCATTGCGAGCACGGCTTCTTTGATGATTTTGGAGGCGGTGCTGCAATACAGATAGTAGAAACAGAAGTAATGGAATAAGAACTTTCAATCAAGGATACACCTGGTGCAGGAGGCTGAGAAAAGGTTGCACCTAGGTACTTCTTCAGTCGAGCACCATTCACTTTGAATACCTCTCTTGACTTGTTTTCCAGCTCGTAGGCACCATAGGAAGTGATCCCCACAACCTTAAATGGACCTGCCCAATGGGATTTCAACTTTCTAGGAAAATGACGCAACCTGGAATTGTAGAGCAACACTAGATCCCCTACTTTAAATTCTCTCTTCTGTATCATTTGATCATGGATTCTTTTTGTGCGCTCCTTATAAATTATGGAGCTGTCATAAGCTTGTTCTCTTAGTTCTTCGAGTTCAGACCGATGAAATTTCCTTTTCTCTCCTGCAACATGTAAGTCAAAATTTAGGACTTTCAATGCTCAATATGCTTTATGTTCGAGCTCTACTGGGAGATGACAGGCTTTCCCATATACAAGCTTGAATGGAGACATCCCTATAGGGGTCTTAAATGCAGTACGGTAGGCCCAAAGGGCGTCATCCAGCTTGATTGACCAATCCTTTCTCGAAGCAGTAACGGTTTTCTGTAGAATCCATTTAAGCTCACGGTTGCTTACTTATGCTTGTCCATTGGTTTGTGGATGATAAGATAATGCTACCTTATGGGTTACTCCGTACTTGGTCATTAAAGATTCAAAGGCCTTGTTGTAGAAATGTGAGCCTCCATCGCTGATGATCGCTCTAGGCACACCAAACCTGGTGAAGATATGCTTCTTTAGGAACTTGACCACTGTCTTAGCATCAGCAGCATGACAAGCAATTGCTTCGACCCATTTAGACACATAATCTACTACAACAAGGATATACTGATTTCCATGGGATGAAGGGAAGGGGCCCATGAAGTCTATTCCCCATATCGAACAACTCTACCTCCAAAATTCCTTATTGAGGCATCTCATGCCTTCTTGATATATTACCCATTCTTTGACATTTATCGCATTGATAGCAGAAGCGATGGACATCCTTGTGAAGAGTGGGCCAATAAAAACCACACTCTAATATTTTGGCAGCCGTCCTAGTAGGACCGTGATGTCCATCTGCCTCCTTTGAATGGTAAAATTCTAACACACTTGAAATCTTTACATCCGGTAGACAGCACCGCATCAGACCATCAGCACAGACCCAAAACAGATAAGGATCCTCCCATATATAATGGTGAGTTTCTGAAAGGAACTTCTTCCTCTGGTTATAACTGTAGTCATGTGGAATTGAACCAGAAACCAGATAGTTTGCTAAGTCCACATACCATGGTTCATTCACCTTTCCAATCTTAAATGTTGTCTCGTCAGGGAAGAACTCATTGATTGGGACTCCATCATCAGGAAGGTCGAGTCTAGACAGATGATCAGCAACTCTATTTTGCTTCCCCTTTTTATCTACAATCTCCAAGTTAAATTCTTGAAGAAGCAAAATCCATCGCAGCAGTCTAGGTTTAGAATCATTCTTCTGGAAGAGATATTTCAGTGCTGAATGATCCGTGTGAATGATTACCTTGCTGCCTAACAGATATGATCTAAATTTATCCAAAGGAAATACCACAGCAAGCAATTCTTTCTCTGTTGTGGTGTAGTTTCTCTGTGCATCGATCAGAGTTTTGCTTGCATAAGTTATCACCCTCAGTATTTTATCCTTCATCTGACAGAGTGCAGCACCAACAGCATAATCACTTGCATCTGTCATAATTTCGAATGGTGCTGACCAATCCGGAGGAACAACAATGGGCGCCGAGCAGAGCTTGTTCTTGATGGCCTGAAAGGCCATCATACATTCATCAGAAAAATGAAATTTGATGTCTTTCTGAAGCAGGTCTGAGAGAGGTTTTGCAATCTTCGAGAAATCCTGTATGAATCTTCTATAGAAACCGGCATGGCCTAGGAAAGATCTAATATCCTTAACTGAAGTTGGTGGAGGTAGCTTTTCTATCACCTCTATCTTGGCCTTATCCACCTGGAGGCCTTCCCTCGACACCTTATGCCCTAGAACAATACCTTCTTGTACCATGAAATGGCACTTTTCCCAATTCAGCACGAGGTTCGTTTCCTCACAGCGGGCCAAGATCTGGTCCAATTGCTCCAGGCAAATATCAAAGCTTTATCCATAAACAGAGAAGTCGTCCATGAATACTTCGATACTCTTCTCAATAAAGTCATTGAAAATTGCCATCATACACCGCTGGAATGTCGCAGGGGCATTACAGAGCCCGAATGGCATCCTCCGGTATGCAAACGTCCCATATGGACAAGTGAATGTCGTTTTCTCCTGATCCTCTAGAGTAATAGGGATCTGAAAATATCCACTATAGCCATCTAGGAAATAGTAGAACTCATGGCCGGCTAACCGCTCAAGCATCTGGTCAATGAATGGAAGCGGGAAGTGGTTCTTCCTTGTAGCGATGTTGAGACGACGGTAATCAATACACATTCTCCATCCGGTCGTCTGTCTCTAGGGGACTAACTCACCCTTCTCATTGGGAACTGCCACGATCCCTCCTTTCTTTGGGACAACCTGGACTGGAGACACCCACTGGCTGTCAGATATCGGGTAGATGATGCTCGCATCAAGAAGCTTCAGCACTTCAGCTTTGACAACCTCCTTCAGATTTGGATTTAATCTTCTCTGGGGCTGCCTCACTGCCTTATAATTATCCTCCATATAGATCCGGTGAGTGCAGAAACCCGGATTGATCCCTCTGATATCAGCGACTGACCACCCCAAGGCACCTTTATGCCTCTTGAGCACCTCCAGAAGTCTAGTTTCCTGCGAAACAGACAAAGATGCAGAGATAATAATAGGCAGGGTGCTACCCTCTGCCAGGAAAATATATTTAAGGTGGGGAGTTCAAGGGTAGGAGGCTTCTCTATTGAAGGGATAGGCCTTTGGACGGGTTGATCCAACTTTTCTACTGGAGGAGTGGAGGAGCGAAAATATGACCTCCCTTGATTGGGCTGCTGGACGACTGAGGTCATCTCAAAGCTTTCCTTGTCATCCTCAATGGATAGGCTCAATATCTGCTCTAAAATTTCAGAACACTCAAACAAAGAATTTGAAGTATCAGTACTCCTATGGATATAGTCATCCTCAAGATCATAAAAATCCCCAATTAAATCAACAGAGAAAACAGCATGAGAAGAAGTATTTTTCCGCATCATCTTATTAATATCAAAACTTAATTCTTCGTCATTAAATTTCAAGGTAATCTTTCCTTTATCGACATCTATAACAGTCTTCGCAGTTCTAAGGAAAGGTCTACCAAGAATTAGAGGTACGTCAACATCTTCATCCATGTCGAGGATCACAAAATCAGCTGGGAAGAAAAACTTACCCACACCAACAACCACATTCTCTACCATACCTCTGGGTGTGATTGACGATCTATCAGCTAATTGGAGTTTGAAATGAATTGGAATGAGCTCACCCGCATGAAGCTTCTTGAACATAGTGTATGACATCAGGTTGATGCTCGCTCCTAGATCGCAGAGACCGTATCCACAATCCATATCTCCAATTGAGCAAGGAATAATGGGCTAACCTGGATCACCACGCTTTGGAGGTAGCTTCTGTAGGATCGCTGCTGAACAGGTCTCAGTCAGGTGAATGGTGTCCTTCTCTTTATACTTCCTTTTATTTGAAATCAAATCCTTCACAAATTTAGCATAATTCGGCATTTGTTTGATCACATCAATAAGAGGAATATTGATAGTCAGCTTACGAAAGACATCTAAAAATTTTCCAAATTGCTCATCGAGCTCCCGCTATTTGAGACGGTTTGGAAAAGGAAGTTCTTTTGCAGATGTTTTTCCTTTCGTATTTTTAATAGTAGTTGAATGAGAGGAGGAAGGAATAGGAGCCTGGGTCTCCTCATGAACTACCTCAGGAGGGGCAGGATGCCCTGATGGTGCACCGGTGGTATTAGAAGGGAGCTCGGTCTCCTCATCGGTATGGCTCTCTGCCACTTTGTCATTGATTAAGCTCCTTCCACTCCTTAGGGTAACTGCTGCTTCCTCTCCAGAATCTTCGCAATCCTCAATCACTACTGCTTCTGAGACCGACACTACCTTCAACTGCTCCTTGGTGTTGGGGTCTGGTTGGGAAGGCAGTGATCCAGAAGGTCTTTGCTGTGAGAGGAACTAAGTCAACTGACTCATCATTCCCTGCATCTCTACCATGGCATTCTCTAATTTTTGCTGACCAGCTGCCAGACTCTAATTGATTACAGTTTGCTGCTCCTGAGAGGCCATCAACTTATCCATCATCTCCTTTAGATTGGCATTGTTTGAGCTCAATGATGGTTGCTGAGCTTGAGACTGTTGTGGCCTGAACTGACTATACTGAGGCCTAGCAAAGCCGGGTGGTCCTCCCTGGTTCGTCCTCTGAGGCTGCATCTGATGTGAGTTCAGCGCGTTGTTCGGATTTCCATATCTTAAACTGGGATGCTGATTCTACATCCAGGGCTGCTTATAATTCTTACCAACAAAATTAGCTTCCTCTATTTGCCTCATCTCAGAAACCGTAGGGCAATCTTCATAATCATGAGCTCCCCCGCACTGAGAGCAAATGTCGCTGGAGCCAGTAGACACTGCCTTCATTGTTTGCACCGGAGTCCGTCCAAGAGTAAGTTGTTCTAGCATTTTTGCCATGGTACCCATGGTTGTTTTTAAATGAGCTTGATCGACCAATAGCTGCTCTGTCATGGGGTCCGGAGCTCGTGAAGGATTGGGACCCACAGAGAAGACTCTTCTTCCGCTGGTGCTCCATTGACGAAGCTCCTCGCAATATGATTCCATGGCAGCCATAAACTCCTCTCCACTCTTGGTTAATAGGTTTCCACCAAGGGCTGCTCTTACTTCTCCTCTATTTTCCTCTCTTAGCCCTTGGAAGAATCCCTGTGCAAGAGAGGTTGTATTTTGACCGTGATGAGGACATTGCCAAAGTAATTCCTTGAACCTATCCCATGCTTCGTAGACAGTTTCGCTACCTAACTGCTTGAAAGCCGTCAGGTCTGCAATCATTTGACGGGTCCTAGAGATGGGAATATATTTTTCATAAAATCTATTTGTCATCTGCTCCCAGGTAGTGATAATACCGGAAGGCAGACGATGGAACCATTTTGATGCCTCCCCTGATAGGCTATGCTGAAATAGACAAAGACGGGCATATTCTTCTAAACCTTGAGAGAAACTGAGAGAGTCTAGATGTACCAAGAATCTGTGAATATGATCGAGCACATCAGCAGGATCCGCTCCCGAGTATGTTCCCGCAGGGTGATTCCGAACGGCGTTTGTTTGGTGGCTTGGCTTGAGCTTCTGCCATTCTGCTATGTATTCTGCCGTCAGTTGTGGTAGAATCACTGGGCCTCTCCTAGGAACTGCAGGTGGCCTGTTTATCCTCCCCATCGTGATCTGTTCATTTGGGGGGGCTATGTCGTTTCCAGCCATGTTGAAGTCGAGCTGCCTTCTTGCTCTCAGAGCTTGGAGAAAAACTCTCTCAATTTCTGGGTCAAAGTCTGTACCCGGTGGACCAGATGAACGTGTTCTGCGCATCCACTAGGTACTTGTAACAGCAAAAGAGAAAGGAGCAAAATGTGTTGAATTTAGAACAAAAGTAAACAAGGGAACACTAAAAATAAAATTAACGAAATGACTAAGACAAACGAACTTATAGTACAGGAAAATTAAATGACAGAAAAATTATAAACTAAAATTAAATAACAGTAATGAGAAACAATTGTATAAAATGGCACAAAAATAAATTAAACCCTAAATATAAATAATAGACAGAATAGATTACGAAACAAATAATAATAAACAGGGTATTGTAATAGAGTAATGAATTAACCAAGGCTAGGGACTAGACAAAGTCAAGTCCCCGGCAACGGCGCCATTTTGTAAATGGTAAAATTGATATATTAAAAGCCAAGAAATAATCCTAGAAAATAACAAATCAACAGACCGTCGGGTTGCAAAAATCCCGGTCACAGTAGTATAGCAATTAAGAAGCAACCAGGTATCAATCCGCAGGACTTGGAGAAAATAAGTCTAGCCTTAGGCTTTGGGTAACGAATAAGGGGTTGTTTTGGTTTTGGAATCAATAATAGACAAGAAAATAAATAGCAAATAAATTAAAGTGATAGATAGGGAGTATGAACGGTACTCTAGGTTCAGGGATTTGTTTCACTAGCTAGGTTTTGCATATCCTGCTGCTTAAACGGAGACATGGATCGGCTTGTAATTCTCAAATATCTATTATGTATTAAGTCCTAATTCCAGATAGCTCATCTAGACAGGACGCGTAGTTCTAATCTAGAATTAACAGGTATATCTAGATGGTTTTATCACACAGAATTACTAGTCTGGTTTGGACCGGACCGGACTAAAGCACCTAACTGCTAATGTAATCTATCCAATTACAATTATCACAGGTAACAGGTTAATAGGACCGTCAATGCTAATCACCTTGTCTGATCATAACATGATTCGAAGGCTTATAATAAATTCATGACATTTATTAAAAGCACTTAAAAGCATTAACCTGAACAATCCAAATAGTCTCAATTAAGCAGTAAAATAATGCAGAGTTTAACTAATTACAACATCCCTTCCCCCAGAGTCAATCCTCTTAGCTAGACATAGCAATTGAAAGCATAAATAAGAGAGAGTTAGGATAAATCATCTGTTACGAAGATCCTCTTGCTTGCTCCGCCCTTCGTCCTTGCGTAATGCTGGTTTGGAGGTTGGAATTGGCAACAATGAAGTGAACTTGATGAAATGGAGTGAAAATGGAGATTCTGGAAAAGTTTGTGAGACGTCCGGATGGATTGGGTCGGACGTAGATCTGGACGTGCTTCTGAGGGCGTGGCTAAATGAGGCGCGTGCGGGTTGTGTCTGTAAGTGAGGGAGAAGGGTTATGGAAGAAGTTTGATGACTGGAGATGGGATTTATCGTGAACGGAAGCGGAAGTAGAGAGGGAGAGTATGTATGAGTAGATAAGAGCGTCTGGTGCGAATGAAATAGAAACTGAAGGAGAGTTTAAATAGGCTTCAGAAGTAAAAACATTGGTTAGTGGTGAGTTGAGTAAGACTGATTGAGCATGGGCATCGACTTAATTTATCTTGAAGCATGGGCTAAACTGCCGCTTCGGTTGATAATTGCGCTGAAAGCATAATTATCAGCGCGATGCATTTTTATTTTTCGTTTCTGTGTGACTTCCGGATCTGTGTCCGGATCCGGACGTGAGATAGAACTTTTGGATCTAAATCTCGAGTCACGTCCGGTTTTGTGTCCGGATCCGGACGTGAGACAGAACTTTTGGATCTGGATCTCGGGTCACGTCCGGCTTGCGTCCGGATCCGGACGTGTCCTTTACTGGACGTCCGGATTTGCGTCCGGGTAAGTTTGGTCGGACGTGGCCAAATTTTTGTCTCTTTTTCCTGATTTGTTCCCCGTTTGTTGCGTTGTAATCCTTATGACGTAAAAGCTTCATTTCCATGGGTTTTTCCTATATTTAACACATAAAATGCGTCAATTCATATCAAAACATCATTCTTAGGAAAAACGCATAATAAGTGGGAAGCATTGCCTAAATTGTTGCAGATTATAAGGTAGTTAAACCCTAAAAACCCTATATGTTTCACACTTATCAGTGGCTAAATAATGTGTGGGAACATGTTAAAATTATGGGGAGATCATGTCAAAATTTGTATAGAAATTTAATGGTTTAAGTGCATTTCTAAGTGGGAGCAAACTAGAGAACTACAAGGTATTTTGAGAGGAAAATTTAGTATAAAAATTGGTTGGAAACTAGATAGATGGAGATGGGTAGATGAGTGAACTTTAAGGTGGGAATGTTGCATTATTTGGGGACTAGTAAGTGGGTGAGAGTGGTGAGAAAAATCTGTAACATAGCACTTAGCAAAACTAAGCTGTAGTACTTGTAAGAGGAGGGTAGGAAATTTGAGTAAACTTAATCAAGAATTGGGTAACAGGTTTAGATGATGATTTAGGCAAGTTTAAGAGGTTATATTAGTGTTAGAATATACCTAAATACATGTAGGAAGCTTGGGGCAACAATGGGTGAAGAGAAAAAGTGGAACAGGATTTGAAAATGCCATTTTTGGAGGTCTGTAGCACTGGTCCGGGACTTAGGTTCCATGTCAAGTCCCGGACCATATTGTAAAATGGTTCGAGAGTTTTCAGGCACATTGGTCCAGGACTTGGGGTGAGTGTAAATTCCCGGACCACCTCTGTTTTAGGCCGAGAGTTGCTTCCATGTGCTGGTCCGGGAGTTAGGACCCGGACAAGGTCTCAGACCAGCACCATAATTGAAAATTTTGATTGTTTTTGAATCTAAACAAGGGGAAATGAATGGGGATGATGTTATATGATTAGTTAGGACTTGTTAAGACCATATAATGACCATTAAGAGGGTAATTAAAAGGTAAGTTTAAGTGCGAAAGTGTACAACATAATTATGTGAAGTAATTAGTTAATCGGAAGTTAAATACGGTAATTAACCAACATGATTAATTATGTATAGGAGCTGCATTTGGTGGTCAACGAACACAGCAAGGACCGAGGTATGGTTTTCTTGCAGTCTGTTTTCTACCGGTTTACACCGGCTTGTGTGTTGTTTGTTTTCTGAGTGTTTATGACCTTGTAAGATTAAATCATGAAATGAGTTTACAGTTATTCCTTTATTGTGGCGTGTATGTTCCGATACCCTCTAACATCGAATACGTGCTAACCTGTTAGCTAACCAATGTTAGGAAAATGTAAGAGAACGGTATTTGGTTTTTACGTTTCAACTTACGAAACGTTCTAACTACGGCTATTCGTGTATCGATGGATGCTTGTTGTATGTGTTTATATACTTCCTCACCGGTGTGACTAACCAACTTGATTGACCATAAACTCACATGATGTGATAAGTTTTATAAAGGGAATTCTAACCATTGTATACCTTGGGGTGAGGAATCCGGGTGTCCGGTCACGCGTGTATGTACGGGGGACGATATCTGAATCAGATTCGACTCTCTCCATGTTTTGGTTGTTTTCCTTTTTGGGAATCAATCTCCCACGAGTCTAATAAGAGACTCTCCTACCTTGACTTTAGTTCAGGGCTAGGGGTAATTTATGTACGGTGTGTTTGGATCACTATATTCAACGCATCTTGGGGTAAATCAAACGTTCAATAAACCGAACGGTAACATGTTATGTAAAGAGCTTGACATGAGAATGAAATCATTCTCTAGGCTCACCAAATGTGGCTAACGTTTATGTGGTTTGTTTCCTCAAAGGATTTGTTCCCGTTATGTTTTATTTTTATTGATGCTATGCAATGAATGTTGTTATGTTTATGTATGTTGCTTGCTAAAACGAACCCCACGTTTATTATGAGAAGTAGTTGTGTGTATCCCGGTAGCCGACGGGCTACACGTTAATCATACCAGCCAAGGGTTGCTGAGCCCCTTTGGGGCACTGATAAGCCGCAGACTTATCATATTTTATGCACTAGATTTAGTATTATATTCATCTAAATAAAGTTTATATATGTTATTTATGCTTATTATGTGTTAAAGTATAATATTTGTACAGATTTTGTTTTTATGAGTTTTCTGTGCAAGGAATGATTTTCTAGGCAAAAGTTCAGTTGAAGCCGGACTCCATGCCGAGTAGCTTCTGCACGGCATAAGTACAGAACAGAAAAGAGGCATTGCCGGACCTAATGCCGGGTAGATTCCATCCGGCATAAGTGAAGAGTCGCCACGGTTGACCAAGCGATAGCAGTTATTGACCGTTGGTGAAAAGGATGATGCCGGGTGTGATGCCGGGTATATCCTACCCGGCATATGCACTGTTTCGCACGGAATTGACGGTTTCTACCGTTAACAGTTGGGCGCATTTAACACGTGTGCCGGCTATTTGGGACCCGGCACGACGCCCGGCATCGACACAATTAATGCCTATAAATAGGCCGAGGAAGGCTACAATTGAGGATATTCCAACAACATATACACTCCATCCACGCCCTTATTTCCGCCACATTCCATCTGTTGGTGTCCAAGGCGTTTCTACGGATCCATCCACAAGAAGAAGAGAAGATTTCCATTTCGGGTTGAGGCTATGTTCAAACTCCTTCTCCCTTATGTATTTCTTCCTTATTTGAGTGGATGGTGAAGTAGAAATCCTTGTTAGGCTTTGGCTAGGGATGAATTCCTTCTATGTAAACAATATGATTATTTCAATACAAATTCAAGCGTTCATTAAGATTCTGGTTCTTAGTGCAAGTGAATTAGTTGATCACTCGTTCTCTTTATGCAAATTCTACTTAAGGGGGATTTCCCAAGAGTAGGATAGGTTAGACAAATCTTAGTGGTCTTTGATGTTTTCATCTATAATTTAGGGTTAGCATTAAAGATTGCGAGTTAATCCATCTTCCCCCATCTCCTTGTTCATTTCGTGGCATGATATATGCTCGATTTGTTAATGGGTTTTGAGTTTCTTGTTCGAAGCAAGAGAATGGTTTTCACCATATGAACGTGCCGGATGCACTTGCAGACTGTTATATTTGTGAGTGGTTGAAATGGTGTAAAATTAAAAGAAAAGAAATTAAAAACTCAAAATAAACGTCGGGCTGCAAACAAATCCCGGTCGCAGTAGTATAGAGAAATGTAAGCGACCGGATATCGAACCACGGGACTAATGTACATATTGTAGTACCTAAGCGTGTCACAGGAGGGGGGATTAATTGACTTGTTTATATAAATAAAAGGAAAGATAAAATGACTAAATTAACAGATAAACTAAACGGGACTCTGGTTCACATTAATATAATATCTGTTCTTTCATGCTAGGTCTACTGGTTTAATTATAACTGTTTGGCAAGATTCCTGATTTTCTTAAGGTCCGATGAAAACTCATAAGAACTCGTTCACCTGTAATGCAAGGTCCGATGAAAACTCAAGCAAAAGCTTGCGAACGGCAGAGGAGTGTTGAGGGATTACATTTGCAACTGAGTACTAACTTAAACGATGAAAATAAGTTTCCCCCAGTTTTACGGCTTAATCAACCCATCTGTTTCCAACCGATGAAATCAAAAACAGACTTAGTAAAGCATTTTAATAAATTCATGAGGTTTATTAAAAAGATGGCGAGAAAACCTTTAACCGTAACAAACTTTATTAAAATTAAAACCAGTAAAACATATTGCATAATTAATACAGAAACATAATAATTATTCCCAGAGTATACGTAAACTAGCCTAACATATTAAATAGATAGACAGAGACAAGAGTAATAGAAACCATCCGTAATCACTCCGGCTCACTCTGCTATTTTGTACACGTAGGCTAGAGGTGGATTTGGTGGACTGTAAAATAAATAAAATGGAGAAGGCGGAAGGAGAGAAATGAGATGTGTGTGAATTGGAACTCCAGAGGAACCACGGAAGGAGCCTCCGGAAGGACACCGAAGAAGGTAAGCTGAGCGTTGTATTTATAGAGGAAGAAGAATGAGCAGAGGAAGAAGAATCAGCAGAGGAGCAGCTCATTGATTGAGCTCGCTGATTGAAGCTTCACTGATTGCAGCTATTGATTGCGCAGGGGACAAGGTTGAAACGCGGGCGTGATTTCTGGTAGGCGCCGTCTGAATCAAGTTGCAGAGCGAGTCGGCGAAGAAGATAACCCGTTTCAGATCTGTATTTTTAGTCACGTCCGCCTCCTCAAATGAGGCGGTTGCATGGGCGGTAAGAATTGTGTCCGCCTAACCATGCATCCTCTCTTGTCCGCCTCCTTGTCCTCTTGTTTATGGGGCGGTTGTAATGAGTTTGTCCGCCCCTAATGAGGCGCGGTTGCCTCTATTTCTTCCTTTCTAGTGTCGTCCGCCCCATAATGAGGCGGTTGCATGCAAATCATGCGCATGCATGTCCTCTCCACGTGAGTTTGTCTATCCCTTATAATATATGTCTTTGCTTGTCATTTTTCCTACATTTTAACACATATAATACATCAGTTAATATAATAACATAAATATAGGAAAAACCTAAGATAAGTGAGAAACATTACTAAAAATGCTGCAATTAATAAGGTGATTAAACCTTAATAAGTCTATATGTTTTGCACTTATCAGCACTGCCGGGTGCTTCCTGTCCGGCACATTCAACACATTGAATATGCCGTGCATCTGATGTCCGGCAGGACATCCGGCGCAATCATGTTGGTTGGTTAAGTTCGTGTCTTGAAGTTGCATTGCGTGATCATGTTGTTACTTAGGGTGGTTTAGTCCTAAACCTCGCATTTAGATAGGTTTTAGTTAATTATTGTGTCATTTACATTTCCCCCCTTATTATTATAGAATAGGCTTTTGCCCGGATTAGGACTAATTTTCTATAAGTCCCTTGGGTACGATTCTTCTGGTCGTAATATATTTACACTATACTCCGACCGGGTTTTTATTTGCTACCCGTAGTAAAGTTGTAGGATTAGTTAGTTTAGTATTTTATTCTTTTTATATATAGTTTTATCCTAACAATTTCTCTGTTAGCAGGCACCATGTTATTTTTCAGGAGAGTGATTGAAGAAGCGGACTCGTTATAGGATGGAGCATAAGGAGATACTTTTGTTATTTTTTTATATGAACCCGAGTAGTGCTTGTACACTCGAGGTTGTATATTTTGGTTGATGTAGGATTAGATTGGTTATTTTTGTACATTAACACTCGGTATATTGTGATTCTTTTTGGAAAGTAAGTTTGGAAGGTTGTATTTATGCTCAGGATTCTTGTAATCAGACCGGTACATTTGTATGTAACAGCCTTGTTAGCCACGTGGGTGGCTAACGGCGTGTAACACCGCCCTTTTTAGTTAATGTTAAGTTATGTTTTCCACTGTAATTATTGGTTAGGTGTGGAGATTACGGTTGGGGTGTTACAGTAACCTTTCTGCCTTATTTCATAAATGATCTGGGTTTGGGCACTGGTTTATAAACCCGGACCAGCCTTTCCGTGAACTCTTCTGCCGTGTTTAAGACATGGTTCGGGTTTAGTTTAATCTTTATTTTATTTTTATTTTTATTTTTATTTTATTTGTTTGTTTTGTTTATTTTCCTTTCATTTCAATTTTGTTTGTTTTCATTGCTTTAATAGAATTTTGGTTGATTGATAGTTTCTCGTTATAATTGTTATTTTATTTTTAGGCTTAGAATTTTCTAGGTTTAATATATTTTAATTTGTATTTCTGGATTTTTATTTCACTAGTTAATTTTTGTTTGTGTTTAATTTTTAGTATTTCTTTTATACTTTCATTAATTTTATTTAAGTGAGTTTATTTTGTTTAAGTCTATTTTATCTTGTTTTCCTTGGCTCCTAACAGCATTAATTCTTGGAATGAGCTTCCCAACACATTCTTAGACAAGTACTACCCCCATCTCGCATGCTGCCCATGAGAGGCGAGTCACAAATTTTCAGCAGTATAGTGGTGAGACTCTTTCTGAGGCTTGGGAGAGATTTAAAGGTATTGTTCGGCGAGTACCACATCACGGTCTGGGTGAAAAAGTTGTGTTGCAATCCTTCTACAAGGATCTAGATCCCCAGAGCCGACTTTTGGTAGACACTTGTGCATGAGGAAGTCTCATGGAGCTTCCAATTACTAGGATGAAAGAGCTACTTTAAACATTGACAAATTCGGCTAACCAATGGGGAGGTGTTAGGGCTGCTACTGAGGTCTACCCAAAGAAAAGTGCTGGAATTTATGAGGTGGATTCAAATACCCTTCTAGCTACTAAGATGGACAGCATGTCTAAGCAGTTTGAGAAGATGTGCACATTGATGAATCCAAAGTCAAGTGCAGTTGTTGTCTCTGATTCTTTTCCACAGTGTGAGTATTGTGGTAGAAGTTCCAATTTGTGTCCATGTACCTCTCATCATAATTAAAAGGTGAATTATTTGGGAAACACGCAAGGGAACTTTTTGAACAATCAGAACAATCAGGGATATCAGCAGCAGAGATTTCAGGGGAACAATTACAATCAGCTGAGGCCACCACATCAGAATAATCAGCATTATCAAAGACCTCCTCAAAATCAGCAGGTGCAGAATCAACAAGCTTAAAATCATCAAGCTGGTGTTAGTTTGAGTCTAGAGGCTATGATGCGTGAGTTTATTACGTCGGCCACTAGGAGATTTGATGGGCAAGATACTATCAATCATGAGCAGAAAGAGTTCATGCAAGAGCAGGAAGATTTCAACAAGCATCTTGAGACTCAGATGGCCGAGCTTAATGAGAAACTTTATAATAGACTTGTGGGGGCTTTACCTAGCCAATCAGAGAAGAATCCTTGAGAGTATACTAAAGAGTGACTTTGAGGAGTGGTAGGCAGCCTGATCATTCGATCCCTGAAGCTGAAGACACACGAGCTGAACCTGAAAAAGACAAAGTTGTTGATCAAGTGGTAAAAATTGTTGAAGGGCTGGTATTAGAGAGTGCACCAGTTGGCAAAGATACACAGTTAGAGAATGAGCTGACCGGAAAAGCTACCCAATCTTCTTGATCATCACCACGAGCAGTTCCTGAGCTTCCAGTTCCATTTCCAAATCGGTTGAAGAAGAGAGGCCTTGACGAGCAGTTTGGTAAGTTTTTAAGCATGTTTAAGAAACTGACAATTAATATTCCATTTTCAGATGCGTTGAAGAAAATGTCTATCTATGTGAAGTTCGTGAAGGACATCCTTTCGAATAGAAGGTCATTAGTTGAGAAGGAAATTGTGCAATTAATAGAGAGAGCTTCTGGAGTGCTTACTAAGAAGCTTCCACTAATCCTCAATGATCCCAGTCTACCAATTATTCTATGCTCAATAGGTAATGTCGATTTTGGTAAGGGTTTATGTGATTTGGGTGCGAGCATTGATTTGATGCCTTTATCCATGTATCTTAAGCTTGGATTGGGTGAGTGTGAACCCACTCATATTACTCTTCGAATAGAAGGTCATTAGTTGAGAAGGAAACTGTGCAATTAACAGAGAGAGTTTCTACAGTGCTTACTAAGAAGCTTCCACTAAAGCTCAATGATCCCAGTCTACCAATTATTCTATGCTCAATAGGTAATGTCGATTTTGGTAAGGGTTTATGTGATTTGGGTGCGAGCATTGATTTGATGCCTTTATCCATGTATCTTAAGCTTGGATTGGGTGAGTGTGAGCCCACTCGTATTACTCTTTAGTTGGCTGATAGATCCATTATTTTACCAAAGGGTGTGGTAAGAGATTTAGTTTTTTATGTTAGTACTTTTCTTCCCTGCTGATTTTGTGGTTCTAGATATGGAAGAAGACAAGGAAGTTCCATTAATTCTTGGACATCCATTCATGCAAACAACTAGAACCTTCATCGATGTGGAGGGAGGTAAGATTATTTTGAGACTGCATGATGAAAAACTAGTGTTTGATATGTCCAAGGTTACTAAACACCCTTCTGACGTGCATGCATGTTTTAGTTTGGACTCTGTTGATTCTTTGATGCAGGAGTATATTTGTGGTTCAGCTGAATTGGATGAATTAAAGAAGTGTTTAGTGGATTCTATCGATGGAGCTCATGAGGATCCAGAAGTTGCTGCAGTTGTGTTCCTGCTCTTAGAGGGCAGACCATTTCGAAGGGTGCGAAAGTAGAAAAAGAGAAGCTAGAATGAGAACCTAAGGAGTTGATTCCCTCTATCAAAGCACCGCCTACCATAGAGCTGAAACCTCTTCCGAGTCATTTGAAATATGTATACTTGGTTGAACCTTCTAGTTTACCTGTTATTATTTCTATAAATCTGACAAATATGCAGGAGGAGCAACTATTGCAGGTACTCGGGAAAAACAAGGAAGCAATTGGATGGTCAATTGCTGATATCAAGGGGATATCGGGAGATTTTTGCACTCATCGCATTTTCTTAGAGGAAGATTACAAGCCGCTGGTTCAATCTCAGCGGAGATTAAACCCGAACATGAAGAAAGTGGTAAAGAAGGAGGTAATCAAGCTTTTGGATGCAGGTATTATTTATGCTATTGGGTGAGTCTCACACAGGTAGTGCCCAAGAAAGGGGGATTTACTATAGTTCCCAATGAGAAAGGTGAATTAGTTCCTCAAAGAACTATTACGGGGGATAGAGTGTGCATTGACTATAGGAAGTTGAATGCTACAGCTAGAAAAGATTATTTTCCTTTTTCGTTCATTGACCAAATGCTATAGAGACTTGCAGGGCATAAGTATTATTGTTTCTTGGATGGATATTCTGGTTATTTTCAGATTCCTATTGCTATAGAGGACCAGGAAAAGACCATATTCACATGTCCTTATGGAACATATGCTTACAAACGCATGCTTTTTGGACTATATATGCAATGCTTCAGCTACCTTCCAGTGATGCACGATGGCCATATTTTCTGATTATATTGATAAGTGCAACGAGGAATTTATGGATGATTCTATTTTTGCACAACGTTTGATTCTTGTTTGGAAAATTTGGATCGTATTTTAGCCAAGTGCAGAGGCACTCACTTAGTTCTTAACTGGGAGAAGTGCCATTTCATGATGCAAGAGGGCATTATGTTGGGACATAAGGTATCAGGCAAGGGTATTGAGGTGGAAAAAGCAAAAGTTGAAGTTATCGAGAAGTTGCCACCGCCAGCCTCTATGAAGGATGTCAGGAGTTTCCTTTGTCATTCAGGTTTCTATAGACGGTTCATCAAAGAATTTTTGAAGATATCTAAGCCATTGTGTGATATGTTACCGAAAGATGCAAAGTTTGAATTCACGAAAGAGTGTCTTGATGCATTCAATACTATCAGGGCAAAGTTGGTGACTGCCCCAGTTGTCGTTGCTCCTGATTGGTCTTTACCTATTGAAATCATGTGTGATGCGAGCGACTATGATATGGGAGCACTTCTGGGTCAGAAGCATGAGAAGGTGTTGTGAGTTATTTACTACGCCAGCAAAATGTTTAATGATGCCCAAAAGAACTATGCCACCACAGAGAAAGAGTTGTTAGCCATTGTCTTGCTTGTGACAAATTCAGATCGTATATCATTGGGAGCAAAGTCATTGTGCATACCAGCCGCTCTTGTAATACCCCCATCCCACATCGGGATATGAGTTGTATGTGAGTGGTTTATAATAATACATATGTGTGACTACAACAACAGGCCTTCCACTTTTAAGCCCAAGTTAGGATTTGAGGGCCTAAAATGGCTAGTTTTTCAAGCCTGGATGGTTTGAGAGCTAGGTTGTTGGACAATTACCCGTATGGGGTGTTACAAATGGTATCAGAGCGGACTCGGGACCGTGTCGGGATGGGCAACCGACACCTACCGAGGAGGTCCATGGGACTTGGATATTAGGCTTGCGACGAGGACGTCACGTTCTTTGAGTGGGGGAGTATGTAATACCCCCATCCCACATCGGGATATGAGTTGTAATGTGAGTGGTTTATAATAATACATATGTGTTGACTACAACAACAGGCCTTCCACTTTTAAGCCCAAGTTAGGATTTGAGGGCCTAAAATGGCTAGTTTTCAAGCCTGGATGGTTTGAGAGCTAGGTTGTTGGACAATTACCCGTATGGGGTGTTACAGCTCTGCATTGAGGTATTTGTTCCAGAAAGCTGATGCTGAGCCTAGATTGATAAGATGGATATTACTTCTTCAGGAGTTTGATATTGAGGTAAAGGACAAGCCCGGAGTGTAAAATGGAGTTATTGATCATCTATCCCGGATGAAGTGTCCTGATAATGACATACCAATCAATGAATATTTCCCATATGAGTATGTGTTTAAAGTTGGTTATAAGGAAGATCCTTGGTACGCCGATATTGTGAATTTTCTTGCTAAATAGATTTTGCTACCTGAGATGACTTATCAGCAGCGGAAGAAATTCTTTTCTACCGTCAAGCATTACCGGTGGTATGATCCGTTTTTGTTCAAGGTATGTGGTGATGGGATCATTTGTCGGTGTGTCGTGGGGACTGAAACACGTGATATCCTTGTCCATTGCCATTCAAGGGAAGCTGGAGGGCATTTCGGGCCAGCTAAGACAACAACAAGGTGTTGGAAGCTGGTTTCTTCTAGAAGATGTTGCATAAAGATTGTCATACATTTGTGTCTTCATGTGACTGTTGTCAGCGCCAAGGTTTTCTTTCACGTAGACATGATATTCCTTTGTACTCTATCTTGGAGGTTCAGCCATTTGATTTATGTTGAATGGATTTCATGGGGTCATTTCCTTCTTCATATTCGAACCTTTACATCTTGGTAGTCGTGGATTATGTAACTAAGTGGCTGAAGCAGTGGCTACACCTACCAATAATGCAAAGGTTGTGCTCCGGTTTTTGAAGAAGAACATCTTCTCCGGGTTTGGTGTACCTCGAGAAATCTTAAGTGATGGAGGGTCTCACTTCTGTAATAAACAATTTGAGACTTTGTTGCAGAAGTATGGAGTGAGACATAAGGTATCTCTACCTTATCATCCACATACCAACGAACAAGCTGAAGTTACTAATAAAGATATTAAATGGATTTTACAGAAATATGTTAGTTCATCCTGTAAAGATTGGTCTATGAAGTTGGATGATGCTTTGTGGGCATACCGGACAGCTTTTAAGACGCTCTTGGGAATGTCTCCTTACAAGCTGGTTTTTGGGAAGCTGATCAACTTCCGGTGGAGTTGGAACATAAGTCGTATTAGGGGCTTAAGGTTTTGAATTGTGATCTTCAAAATACTGGTGAAGAAAGAAAAGTGCAGCTTTGTGAGTTAGATGAATGTAAGGAAGAAGCTTATGAGAATGCCAAGATTTATAAGGAACGGACTAAGAGATGGCATGATAAGTTACTTGTGAAGCGGGAGTTTCAAATTGGTGATCGAGTGTTAATGTTCAATTCTCGGCTGAAATTATTTCCTGGTAAGCTCAGGTCTCGTTGGTCAGTGTAACGCCCCTATTAACCATAAATACAGCGGAAATAAAACTCTAAGGTGATTACACCATCGGGTTCCAAACACCCGGCACCAAACCTCACCAATTACAACTTACAAACTACAAAAGCTACGGTCTGAACTCGAGAAAAGCTTAACACAAACATAGTAGAAATTAGACACATTAACTCTCCACGAAACCTAGTCCCATCCCAAACGCTCATTCTCTTCGTGGCCACCTGTAAATCAATTCGTACCTGCAAGATGAAACCAAGCAGCCTACCCCGAAAGGGGCGGGTCAGTTCCCTGGAATGGAACTGGTACAATTCTCCAAAAACAAACTTATAAAACATAACTCTTCAAAATAAACAGTAACATGAAAACAAACTCTTAAAAGTAAAACAGAGATAAAGCACTTTAAAACAATCAAGTTTAAGAGAAAAGAAAACAAGATAAAGATAAGATAGAGAACTTCCAAAACAAGTCATCCACTTAAGTAGTCACACCACATAGTTAGTAAGCATCCATTGTTGATGTTAGAACCAATTCCCAATAGGAGTAGAAAAACCCAGATAGCCACAAAGGACTAGGAATGAATGAGAGAAAACCAAAACCAGCAACTCAAGAATGGAATGAAACCAACTGGGAGAGATGGCCCCCACCGCCAAGAACGTCCATTAAGGACAGGGGATATACAGCCCCTTACTGTTAACTACGTCCTCTCGGGACAAGGGATATACAGCCCTTTACTGTTTAATATCAATGCCCCTATGGGCGAGGGATATACAGCCCCCTACTGTTCACATTAAAGACGCGCGCACGTCGAAAGAAAGATTTCCAAGATTGACCTTTTCCAAAAATCCCGCTAAATCACCAACTACCCAGAGCAATACCAAAACACTCAGTCCTACAGATGCAGAAGCGTAAACCCTAAGCAGCCAATGTCTAACGGGCAACCAAGTAGAAGAAACCAATACCCAAGTGAGTTCCACATCCAAGGCTCAATTAGTCACACAAGCTGAGTCAGTCACACAACCATTTCTTATTTTTAGAAGTTCCTCTTAAAGTCAGTTAGCGTTTCCAAAACATTCCACAAGTCAACCAGTAAAATCGTAGTACGAGAAATCGTACAAAACATTCCATAAAGTCCAAAACACGTCAAGCTGAGTACGAGAAATCGTACAAAACATTCCATAAAGGCCAAAACACAACAAGCTGAGTACGAGAAATCGTACCTGGATAACGCTGTAGCAGTTCTAATCAACTTGCGCAAACAATCAACAGTACTCTGAAGAATATTAAAGATAATCTACCATCAATCACTTGTAGCCTATGTTACGCTTAAATAAACTCCTTACTCTTATTTCAAAGTCTCAATTATCTTTTAAGCCCTCACTTAAATGTTATGTATAATCTTTGTGTTATCTAAGAACGTTGTATAGCCCAAGGTGGTAAGATCAAGGAATGTATTCGATCAACATTGGCTAATTGTCCACTCCTATCCACTTTACCCATACTTAACCTTAATTCCCACATTAAAGACCTTTATAACATAAGTGCATTATACGTTATTCAATCAATCTTAGAATTTCAATAACAATTCTTAAGCTCAATACTTATATTCTTACTTTAGGACATACATCGTGTTATGACCAATGATGGGTTTATCTTAGAATACTATACTATTATTCACAATTTATTGACTATGTATCTTTATCAATATCTACTAGATAATCCATTATAACTAAGTCTTCCCCCTTAACTTAATTAAGATCTACATCCTGTATACTGAAATCGTAGTGTTGTAGATGCATTTTAGTATAACTTATTTGAGCTACTAAACTCAATTATCTTATCTTTAGTTCAGAATGGCCTTTTTTTACATCCAGCTAATAATCTTGACATAAGATGTTAAATTACTTTTCACCTTGAAACAACTATATTATAGTTGACTTAGACTTATCGAACCCTTACATTTAGTGTTCACAAGGTACATTATTTGCTTCATTATTACCTATATAATAAGGTGTTTAGTATAACCCTTTTATGTATCCTTACTTACATTTAATTTCCTAAATGTTTTATTTTGTTACAAAACCTAAAGTTTCAAAAGAATAACCTAATAAATTAATTTCCATTATTGTATTTAGGATGGACAATATATCTACATAAAGTAGAATTTATCCAGGAATTAAATTCTAGTTCGTAAGTGAAATTGTTAATTATTTAATAAGATAATCTATTATGAAAAATCCCCATACCTTATATTCAAATGACACATTAATATTTCCCGTGTCAAAAGGTAAATCCTTATAGCCTCTTATGTAACTTAGTTCCTCTAAATAAAGGTTCAAAGGTTTATGTATCTAATTTCTATTTATAAACCTTTTAGTAAATCTTTAACTATTATGTACAACACTTATTTATAAACTCACATCTTGAATATTAGTAATAAATGTATTTTATATGGCTAACTAATTCTAAGAAACTTAAGGATTATTTTTAGAGTAATTTCCTAATCATAGTTTAATATAGTCTTATACCATAATCCCTTTTAATGATTTTATCTCAAAATATTAAGTTATTACTTAATACTATTGTAACACCCCCAAATAATGTCCAACAATAATACGACGCGCCTAAGTTAGCAGGAGAAGTCTACGCAGCGGTTTCGAACTCTATTCGGGTGCTACAGACGCCAACCACCCACGTGGTTGACAGTCCTCATTACTAACTCCATGTTACGGTCTGAATGACTGGAAGTCCAACTTAACGATTTCTAAATACAATATAAAGTACAACTCAAGCACCGAGCATCTACAGTTTAGTTAACAACTTAAACAACATAACTCATACATAAGTAAGCATACTTAAAGTCTTGCCATGTGGACTACCCCATGGTAGTCATACCACCTACGCTCCGTCACGTTCCAGATGTTCACCTGTAAAAATAAAGGACTCAGCAAAACTATGCCGAGTATGAACGTGTGAAGCCCGCATGTTACCGGGCCACACGACTACTTGGTCGAATATTATTAAGTCATTTTACATGCTATATTAAAGCAGTAAAGCACATCACATTACATCATAATGTCAAACACACTCCAAGGCTAGCATAGCACAACAAACATCCAAGCATAACAAGCTGGCATCATAGCCCATCAAAACGCAACAAGCACAACAAGCTGCTAATATAGCAACAACAATCATGTAAGTCATCAGACGTGTGCATAGGTATGTTTACCAATGATCCTCACTATGGGATCGTTCGAGCGTTGTGTGTTTTCATTTCTTTTCTCTTGTTCCCATGATATGTATTTTCTTTTCCTTTCCCTTGCACCAGGTCTGGGGATATAGTTTAGATCCCGTGACCATATCATATTGGTGCCAATCTTTTCTTGTTTCTTAAAGAATCACATTTGTGAATTTTCTTATTTGCTGGGTCTCATTACACATGTTTCCCTCTATTCTCTTGCACCGAGTCAGGGGATATAGATTAGATCCCGAGACTTAGTTATGTAGGTGCTATTCTTTCCTTGTTTTCTTAAGGATTATTTGTGAATACTCTTATTACCACAATTTGGAGTACATCCTGTCCATAGCTAATCCTCCATTCCTGGATAGCTCTTTTCTCTCTCTGTTGTTTTTAAACGTTACTAGCCACTGCTCCGGATACTAAGGGTCCGTATCCCTATTCCCTCTCAATGTTACTAGCCTCTGCTCCGGATACTAAGGGTCCGTATCCCTATTCCTTCTCAATGTTACTAGCCTCTGCTCCGGATACTAAGGGTCCGTATCCCTATTCCTTCTCAATGTTACTAGCCTCTGCTCCGGATACTAAGGGTCCGTATCCCTATTCCTTCTCAATGTTACTAGCCTCTGCTCCGGATACTAAGGGTCCGTATCCCTATTCCTTCTCAATGTTACTAGCCTCTGCTCCGGATACTAAGGGTCCGTATCCCTATTCCTTCTCAATGTTACTAGCCTCTGCTCCGGATACTAAGGGTCCGTATCCCTATTCCTTCTCAATGTTACTAGCCTCTGCTCCGGATACTAAGGGTCCGTATCCCTATTCCTTCTCAATGTTACTAGCCTCTGCTCCGGATACTAAGGGTCCGTATCCCTATTCCTTCTCAATGTTACTAGCCTCTGCTCGGATATAAGGGTCGTATCCCTATTCCTTCTCAATTGTTACTAGCCTCTGCTCCGGATACTAAGGGTCCGTATCCCTATTCCTTCTCAATGTTACTAGCCTCTGCTCCGGATACTAAGGGTCCGTATCCCTATTCCTTCTCAATGTTACTAGCCTCTGCTCCGGATACTAAGGGTCCGTATCCCTATTCCTTCTCAATGTTACTAGCCTCTGCTCCGGATACTAAGGGTCCGTATCCCTATTCCTTCTCAATGTTACTAGCCTCTGCTCCGGATACTAAGGGTCCGTATCCCTATTCCTTCTCAATGTTACTAGCCTCTGCTCCGGATACTAAGGGTCCGTATCCCTATTCCTTCTCAATGTTACTAGCCTTGCTCCGGATATTAAGGGTCCGTATCCCTATTCCTTCTCAATGTTACTAGCTTCATCACCTTTGGTAACTCGACACCATAGTGGGTGTCTTTAGAGGTCCTCTATAGTTAAGAGGGGTTTTCTCTTTGTATAGTTCTTTTGTTTGTCTACGTGGTTCGTCATGTCTCACCAAGGAGACTTGCTCCTCATTATGATTAATGAATAGACACCATAGTGGGTGTCATGGTAGTCCTCAACGGTTTAGAGAGGAGTTCCCCTTATAGCGTTTTCTTATTTTCATAATTTAGTAGTCTCGTGTAGTTTCCCCTTATGTAGTTTCTTTTTTACATAGTTCGTTGAGTCTCATCTCAAAGTTCCATAACGCGAAAGGGACTAAACTACTGTGTGCGCGCAATGATATATTCAACAATGATATAGAAATCATCCAACATGATAAACAAGCAATCCAATTTCGTGCTTTGATCTTATGTCATTTTCACACAAAGCACACAGCACACAAAGCAAACAAGCCGTGTAACACGGCAACATACGAACCACATGTCCATACCTTTTTCGAAAGTACGAGCCGTCTCACACTCGGAGTCCCGGTCGGAGTTCGCTACGGCCCTAGCGTTAATTAAAAACAATGTGTCAGTTTAGTATTTCATGTGATGACACTTTATATTGTATGTTATTCCCTAGGGATGTTGTTGGATGCTTAGTTCATATTAAGTCCTAGCACTTCACATGTATTGATTCTAGGCTTATCTTACACCTAGGATATTCATATCTTTGTTTTTGCACGTTAACTAAGTCCTCTTTCCTTAGTTAATGTTTTAAAGCGTTTCAAGCGCTAGTTATGTAACAAGTTTATATAACCTAGATATAACTTGTCTAATGTGTATTCCCCCTTAAATAATTAGGTGGGTAATGTTTCTTCCTGCATATTGATAATATAGACCATAAATACCAGTAAAACCCCTTTATACAGCAGTCCAAAATTCACAAACTGCAACACAATTTTGGCGTCTAATCCCCTTGACCTCTACCTTAATGTATCAACTGAGGCTTACTTTTCCCCCACCCTGTTTCATCAACTAATAAGAGGTATTAGTACTGTTTTGGATCTATCATTTAACTATCATCACACTCTTAATACCCCTGTATACCAACCATACCGAAGCTACTAATATCGAAATCTGAAACCACAGTTATATGTTTCTTCTTGGCTCTTGTTTCTTTGGTTCCACTGATGTTTTAGTCTTCTCAAAACGTTTTGCTATCCTAGATGCAGTTACCAGATAGGATCTGCGTTTATTTTTAAACCAAACCACCTTAGACCACATCTGGAAGTTGACCTTACTGGAACATAGATTTCAGAAAGCTGAAGTAAAACAACCTGTGCACCCCTCAATCCCAACTACTTTTCTGACGTATCTCTTTGGTTTCTATCTTCCACAAGTGTGTATAACCTCAGTTAGGTGCATTAGAGATATTTTAAATTAAAAACCATCTATAAACAACATAGTTAACCCACTGTAATAAGGTTATACAGAGAGCATTTGTTTCAGGAAAACTGAGAATCAGAACTTAAAATCCTCCAACTTCTTTTCCAGTTCTTTTCTTTTCTGTTCCTTAACCTGTGCGTTTCCAGTTCTCCCAACTTATAAACACCTAGGCCTATGTGTTAACCCAGTCTTAACCTCAAGACTAACCCAAACAACCTGATAAACAGTTCTGGAAGTTCATTTTACAGATAACAGACACTGGTCAAACTGAAACATTAAACTGATGTAGTCTCTTCTATCCTCTTTTCTTTGTTCACTAATCTGATTTCTAGTTTCCCCCATATTGTCTAGCCACTTAGTTAAGTGTCTTAGTAAGGTTTTAAGCTCTTGAATTCTCCCTTACAACTCTGTTAAACCTTCTGAACTCATTTATACAGAAGCCACAGTGTGACAGGATCTGAAGCAACATTTTCTGGACACCTCCTTACTCCACTACACTTTTACTGCACTAACTAGTTCTTAAAGCTTCCCAAGTGTTTATAATTGACTTAAGGGGATTAGAAGTGTTTTAGGCTAATGAACAACTCAATACACCTTCCTATAGCCTCTGTAACAGAATCATACAGAATTTAAGTTTCTTAGCAGAACCTGTAAACTGAAAAGGTAAAGCTGATATCTTCTTCTGCAGTTGTCTTGCTTCGGTTATCTAATTTGTTCCTTGTTTTCCCTCAACTGCTTTAGTGACTTAGCTAGGTATCTTGTTAAAGTTCTAGCTGTTTTTAAATTCAGAAGCAACCCAAATAGACATCCATGTAGCTCCTGTACTAATTACACTGAGACCATATAATGAAACTAAAAAGGAAACTGTAACTGAGAAAGAATTGATAACTCTCCTGTTTTTCTTTTCGTTCTGCACCTATTTCCTGTTTACTTCTACGCATCTATACTTAGTTGAGTGGGTTAAGAAGCTATTAAACTCCAAGAACAGACCAAAGCTAACCTAGATAATGCCCCCGAAGTTCCCCTGCACAAAACCAGAAAACTTGAAAGACTAAACTAGTGCACCAGCATTTTTTTTTCCTCTTCTGATCTGCTTTTCATTCTCTGATCTGGTGGTCTCTCACTCCTCACGTTAGTTATCCTCTTAATATGATCTTAAACTCCAATCTACCCTGACACAATTAAGACATCAACTCCCAAACTCCTTTACAGGAATCTGGAAAACTGCAACAGCAAACCAGAACCGTGAACTGCCACATTCCTTCCTGTTATTCTATTTCTGTTCACGAGTTTGACTTTCTATTTCCCCAAAACGTTATTACATCTTATCAGACGATTTAGTGAAGCCTTAAGCTCTTAACACTCCCATAACCCCTTTAACTTTCCCTGTGCCAATTTATATAGAAACAACTTTCAGAAAGCAAAACACCAAACTGATCATTTTCTTTTCTGTTTCTCCTCTGTTGGTATTAATGTCTTAAGATTTATCCCTAACTGCTAACTCAGTTGATCAAATGTTTGATCCAGGTTTTACACCCAAGATCAATCCAACCCATTACCAACTCCTCTTACATTCAATTATACCGAAAAAAACAGAAACTGCATGAGCTGAAATTGCAACTTCAGTATACTTTGTTTCTAGTCCACTTTCAGAGTATTAAACCAGTTTTCTCTTCTGTTTAGACACTCCCCATCTTACTTAAATGATACTACGAGGTTTCAGACTCCAACCCATCCCACAGCAGCACTAGTCGAATCAGGTATACAGAAACAGGAATTCCAGCACGACTCAGTTATGTGCATCATTCTTTCCCTCCTTTCTTATAAGGTTTACTGACTTTTAACCTCCCAACTAAGACGCCAGCTTGGTTAAGCATATTAGGAATATTGTAGATTTATTATAAGACCACTACATCTTCTCTAATTCCCTTGAAACTCGTTTATACAGGGAGTCAACCCCACAGAAAACAATCACTGCAACAATAAACTTCGAGAACCGAAACAACCACCTGATGTTCTCTCTTTGATTTCCTTCTGTCTGTTCATCAACCTGCCTTTAATTTTTCTCCTCAACCTGATAGCCCACCTAGCTAAGTGTATTACCAGTTTTTTTTTCATCGTGACACAGACCCAAACGATATTGTGAATGCTACAGAAATCCAAATACTAAACTAAGAAGAAACTGACACGTGAATACTGAATTTCCTTTGCTATTTTGTTCCTGATATCTGATCCTACCTCCTACCTTCCCATACTTGTTCAGTTACTTGGTTAAGTGTTTCGATTAGCTTTTAACTTCAAAACAACCCAAGGAACCCAAGACTACGTATCTGCAACTCTTACACAGACTAAAAGCAAAACTGAAGTCATGCACTACTGTGATCCTTTTCTTTGGTTACTAATTGACTTGCAAATTTTCCCCCGTTTACTTTCCTAGTTAAATGAATTAGTAGGGTTTTAAATTCCTGAACCACTCACTGTCACCCACTAGCCCTTGTAACAGCGGCCTACTGAACATCCAAACTTCAGGAACTGAAAACATAACTAAGGTTCCTGCCTTCTATTTTCCTTCCCGTTCACTAATCTGTTTTGTTTCCTTTTTTTTTCTTTTCCCCCACCTTAGTTTCTCACGTAGTTAATTGTTTCACCAAGGTTTGAATTTTAAACAAAAAAAACCACGACAACCTGGTGCAACCTACTGAAACTTCATAGACTGAAATCGGGCAACTAGAACACTGAAACATGGGACTGGTATATGTATATATTTCTCCTGTCTTTCTTTTGGTTCTTTTAGTCTGTCTTCTAGTCTTCCTAACTTACTTACAGGTAGGCCTATGCGGTAGCGCTATAGTTGATTCATCAGTACCAGGTAAGTTCCTATAACTCCTCTAGAATCTTCGTTATACAGAGAAACAGTTATTTCAAGAATCTGTACAGAATGCTTACAGCTTGATACCTTGAGTTCCTTTTCGTTTTTGGAGTTAGTTCCTCTTGATAATACCTGGCACAACGTAAACTCTCAGGCCCTTGAATCCTTGGGCTCAACTGGAAAATTTATTTTTTGTTGAGGTTAGACTTTGACAGACTACAGGAACGATAGCTAGAGAAGACCAGAAATCTGTTTCAAAAAAAAACGTTACCTCCTGGTTGAGTTTCAGTGAAATGTTGGCAGCTTCTAACCAGGAGATTTTGAACAACATCCAGGAGGCTGCATGGGGGGTTTACTCATGAAAGGAGCCAAGGAAAGCGTTGGGTGAGTTTCTCAGCATCTTCGAACACCAGAAACATTGGAGGGTAGAAGCTAAGAAGGAAAACAGAATTATATTGAAGCCTCAACCTTGATGTTCAACAATTAACCTGCAGGTGTTTCTGGATGTGTCTTGGTGCATTCATAGAGGAGATACCCAGAGGAGTAGCTGCATGACAATGGGGCAGGATTTAGAAGCCAGGAATCAGTATTTTTTTTTAACAGAATCCTCAAAACCAGAATGATTCAGGGTGGGTTTTTGATCGGGGAAGAAAGGTCATGTGCAGGAGAGAGTAGTCTCGAAGCTTTGCTTACCTTCCACATGAACGAGAAAACAGAGAAGGGGAAGAAGCTCTAGACATGTACAACGTGGGCATATAAACTTGCAGTGGAGAGTGACTGATCAGGGATATTACTGAGGTGACAGAGGCAAAAGGACCGACAAGAACTGAATAAGTGTTAATGTTGGTAGTTTCCAATGGGAGACTTGTGAAAATTCGGTGGGCTCAAACTTTCAGGAGAGTGGCTGCCCACTTGTCTATCTTCCTGGCGTTGGAAATCGGCATTGGAGCAGGATAGCGCAAAAGAAAGATGGTGGGGGTTTGAAATGTAGTTCTCGACAATCAGTGCTGTCCGATGCAGTGCTGTTCCTTACTATTTTTTTTGTTGAATCAGTTGAATTTCTTTCTTCTGTACTGAGATCGATGATAGTGGCCTGCCTGGTCATGCTTGTTATCATTATTTTTTTGCAGTTACAGGAGTAGTCGAACTATTAGTATACTTAGATTGGTATTAGTTACCGAATTCGAGCATAGCTCAACCGGTTAAAGCATCCACTAGGCATACGAGAGGTACAGGGTTTGAACCTCAGCGGGAGCGTTTACTCCTTTTTCTTCTCTTCTTTTTCTTTTTTTTTTTGTGTATAAGCTATACTTGCTTATTTATATATGTAATATCATATAATATACCTCGTTACATTTATTTATTTATTTGTTACAAGGTTACGCGACGTTAACATTTTTATTACAATGTAACGATATCGTAACGTTACGCCCAATATAGTTTTCGTATTAGTACATATTTAAGTACGCGACTTTATTAGTATGTAACGTCGTCACGCGTTCGGACATATGTATATGCTAGATTTAATTTTTCGTACGTTATTTATGTCCGAATTATAAAACGCGTTTATGATTTTATGCGTTTAATGTTCAGGGGTATTTTCAACTAAAATATTAAGAAATGATTAAATCTAGACTTATTTATCCTCTTCACATTGATGTAAAAGTAACTCATTTACTTTATTATTTTTTTATATAATAAGAAATTTAAATGTAAAAGTATTCCATTCATTTTAGTATCAATATATAAATAAGATCTATTTGTGTAACACTTTATGTAAACTAGTTACAAATATTCCTAAATTTCAACTTATAATTTCTTAACCCAATTATAGATTTACATTGTGGACATGACTAAATATATACATGTATTTTAATACTGTTTATATAAATCTTAGAAATTCAAGGGTAACTAAAAAACTCAATTCATAACCATAAATTAATACCACCTCATAGTATTCTATTATTAGTATTATGTAGAGGTTTTATTTTAACTCGTTATAATCCCTTCATATTATATTTTCTATAAGGTATTTATTTCTTTTATTTATTTATTTATCGTATATATATATAAGATATATATATATCCTTCCGATTATATTCTCACAAGGAATGTATTTCCTTTATCTATGTTTATTGTATTTATATATATATATATACATATACCTAAATATATTAAGATTTATCCAGAACACTCCTTAAGAAATTCTATTGATTTAATTATACCTAATATCTTGTAGACATACCAAAACTGATTTATGGTTTAAAATAAAGTATTTCCCTTAGTTTTAGTTAAATATATAACTACCATATTATATAATATATAAATGTAGATTAATTTAGCTCCTTGATTTAACCATAAGTTACTATTTTATTCTTTTACATATATGTGTAAATATATATATATATGTTCCTTAGTTTTAATTAAGAATATTAACTCCCATATAATATGGTAAATAAAAGTTGGATAATTAATTCCTTAATTTATTAAGTTCCTACTTAAGTAAGTATATATACATAAGTGTAAATAATTTCACTTCTCTTAAAAGCTAATACAAAAAACATCTATAAACTTACTGTTATAAAATGTTAATTTAGTTCCCCTTATTTTCCCCAGCTTAAAAGTTAATTAACAAACCTACTTTAATTTTGATTGCATTAAAAACTGTATAGTATAGGTTATTCTTATGAAAAACTCATAAACACAATTTTTAAAACCCTTTACCATTGCCCAAAAATTCCTAAATTTAATATACAGTAACTATAACATTTTAGACATATTATAAAATTTTTATTTCATAAAAATATCTTTTTAATTTAGCCAAATAATTCCAGAAAAGCCGTAACTTGTAAAAATCATAACTTATGTTTAAAAACTCCAAATCCATAATAATTTACATCAAAATAAACTACATAAAATAAGGAATCTATGGTTAAAATTTCAAGTCAAAATACATTCGGGAAGGCACTTAAATTAATTAAACAAGTTAGGACTATTTACTGGAATTTACTAAAACCCTTTAATAACTTATTCTGGAACGTTTTAATCTCGGCCGTCCAATCTCTTAAACCGAGATCGAACGGCTCCTGTGCACCGAGTTCATCAGCGCCCCCTGTTACCAAACCGAGTACTAATTCGACAATTCCTCACAATCTACAGAACGAAATCACGTGATTCTTGTTTCTATGGATTCGTAATACAATTTCGGTTCCAATGATCCTAATTTCCCCAATTTTAACGCAGAGTTCATCAAGATTCGAGTTTGATTCGAGAGTTAGGGTTCTTTCTAGTTCTGAGTTCGATTCGAACACAAATCCGACCAATTCTCTTAATATAGTACGTAATTGATTCAATTAAAACACGGGTTAGGTGAAAACAACACTACCAACAACATTATCGGAGCAATTGATCGGAAACTCACCGGAATTGCCCGAATCGAAGCGATTCGAAATCGGTTTTCTGGAAAAATTCGAACTTCCGACCAGTTCGGGAAGCACACTTCGAGGATCTATAAGTTATTGCACAGATCGAGTTAGGTTTTGTTTTTGGGCTCATTAGAAAGATGAAACTTAGATCTACACATGGATAACTAGAAATAATCCTAACTCGCATTATACAGAAAGAAAATCGACCCGAAAGTTACGAGTTTACCTCTCTGTTTCCGGTATGATTTTATGAGCTGAAAAATCCGGAACTTTGAGCGATTATAACTTCCAAACGGTTATGATTCAGGCTTGGGCACAAACATAAAAATTGTAGACGGATTAGAGATCTACACAACGAGCTAAAGAAAACAAAATTTGGTTGAGAAACGAAGGATTTATGGCTAGACGAATTTACCTCAATTCGAAGGAAATTGTAAATCTGGGCTACGACTGTGAAAGGTGCCAACTTGAGAACGATTTTCCCGTTGATGTAGATGGAGTTAGGGCTTGTATGAGTTACGGTTGTAAAGAGGGAATTAAGGAGAAGAGAATAAAGAAGACGGCTTGGGAAAATATTGAAAGATGAAGAAGATATAGCCGTCACAAGTTAGGTCTAAATCGGTTGTTTGCTGGAGAAAAACAAGGAGGTAAAAATCTGCTAAGTGTTGGACGCTCGAGAGGCTGACACGTGGCACTTTATGAAATTTTGGCTCTAAACTTCAAACTAGCATAACTTTGGCTAGGATGATCCGTTTTTGACGTTCTTTTTATCAATCTTCATGGTTTTTCATAACCTATTTTTGGTATAGGTTTCATGGCCTGGTTTGACCATTCTCAAAAAGTCAACTCTAGCAAGGCTTAATAAGCTTTAAGGTTTCTAGAATTTTATATTGACTTTTATGTTTCAAAACAATGTTCCAACACTTCCTAAAATCTTTATAATATATTTGGAGTGTTTAGAAATTTCCCCAAGATTTATTGACTTATAAATCTTATTATTAAATTCATAATACTATACAATAATATATAATAATTAGGAGAAAACCCCTAAATAAATCTCACAACCCCATATAATAATTTAATATTCATAATTCCATATAATAATTTAATATTCCTCATTCCATTAATAATTTAATACTTAATAATATTATTAAAGGTTTAATAAAAGAAATCCCCTAAATTAATTTAAATTAATTTAGGGGTATTTCAGCATATCCCCCTTAAAAGAAACTTCGCCTCGAAGTTTAAAAATCAACTAATAAGCACTCACACCGCTTCGGGTGTGCTGACACAATAAAAGTTCCAATGAAGTTCCATACCAAACCAATCCTTTATTTCCATCCATTTCCATAACAACATTCCACTCAAGATTACTCAAAATCAAACTGAATCAGGATATACCAGGATATAGCATGATGATAATCAAAAGTCACATACTGAGTCATAATGCAAAAACCAAGCACATAAAACACCTCTCATTCTGCTAATACTGTTCTCCCTTTGCTAACAATGCAACGAGGCATAATCCGGATGAGATAACGAAGGAGGAGTATGCCAGCATATCCCCCTTAAAAGAGCTAAGGTACGCCCTCGTACCGCTACTATAATGGCACATTCAAAGAATTCAACACCTTATTAACCAGCTTTGTTGAATTTTACTGCACCGTTGATTATATCTATGATCGTTATATATATCTGTATCTCTTGATTGTTATGTATTTGTATTTCCTTGGTGGTTATAAAATTTTATCTTATGATTATTATCCATTCATTTAATGACTGATACGAATTATATGTCCATATATGATCATTTATCATATCAATTATATTACTAAGCTATACCTCGGGTGTAACGTACTTGAGCAGTTTAACATAATATTCCCGATCATTTAATAATCCTCAATAATCTTCCAAAATTATCTTCAAAGGTTTATTGGCCAACCATATGTTAAAACTTTATAAGATAAATATTTTCTGTGACTTTTCAAGTTTCAATTGTTTCTATGTTTACTTTATAAAATTTACTTATTATATAACTTCACCCAAGGCAGAATTTTAGAAAGTTCGTCCAAAATCTGATTCCTTTATCTTAAAATTTATACATTATATATATTTTTAAGGTAGGGACCCTGTATAAAATTTTAGGTCAAATGCATTAGTCTAATGAAAACTCACTCACTCTTGATAATTATTTTCCTTAAGGTTTGTTCTATGTAAGTATTCTTCTGATTATTAAATCTTAGTACTCTCTTAGACAATGGTGGCTTTTGGTAAATATCACTCTTAGTGTGTCTTTTAAAATTTTATACCTGTATAATGTTAAACTTCCAAGTAAACATGAGGATTTTCAATCTTTAAGTAACATTCAATTTTTTTTATATCCAACCAGGGGTAGATGTTGTATCTTGGAGTACCCAAACTTAATCCCCTTCCTCCATATATAGGTTTTTCACCAAAGATTTAACTCAATAAACCCCTTTACAATTATGAGTTTTAATACCGGATCTTAAGATACAAATATTGATTTGTTCATTGTGGTTAGCAATGAAATATGCCTAGCTCAAGATTTCATGATGGTAACGTCTTACCACCACTTCCCCTCAAGTTCAACACAATCCATCACCTGCGTGGAAGATTATATACGGTTAGATGACAAGGCTTGTCTAGCCCCTAAACTTCTAGAAGTGGGTGTGCACCCCACTACTTTCAGCCTAGGAGTTCGTCGCACCAGGCACTTCCCATAGGGTGTTAGGTTTATGTGTTTTCTTTCTAAAGTTAACATAGAGTTTTAATGTTTTACAAGTTCAAATGTTGATCTTTTCTAATACGCTACTAGTTCTTGTTAGCTTAATAATTTTCTAGACTTAAGATTTATCTCAAACATTATCTTTAGGTAATAAATTGATACCAAGTAATTCGTGAGATTTATTTTCAAACTTTAAAGGAGTTGAAGTACTTTCACATAATATCAATACTAATTTAGTTATGTAAAGTTATACTTGTATACTGTTTTCAACCACAAGTATTCTTTTAAAATTCTAGGAATTGGTGTACTAGCTTTTAAAGGATTGCATTTTTAGCAATGTATCCTCCATGAGTATGCTTTTGAAAAATAGCTTAATATTTGGTTTATCTCGACCAAAATCTTATCGTACTTAATATAGGATGTTCCAAACTTATATAATATATATTTCTGAAGTTTATTGTTGGAACGGTATAACAACACATCACACTCAACAGACATTCACAAAAGGAAAGTGTGTAAAGGAATCATTCATAATTCCAAAAAGGGTTAGGAGTCGTGCCTTACTGGAGTCCTCACTTCCCAATTCTACCCCAGTTCCCCAGTTTTAAGTGCACCTATAATCTAAGTATTTCACTCGGCTTATTTTCTCGGGTTCAGAGCGTAACTACGCTCTGATACCACTTTCTGTAACGCCCCTATTAACCATAAATACAGCGGAAATAAAACTCTAAGGCGATTACAGACCATCGGGTTCCAAACACCCGGCACCAAACCTCACCAATTACAACTTACAAACTACAAAAGCTACGGTCTGAACTCGAGAAAAGCTTAACACAAACATAGTAGAAATTAGACACATTAACTCTCCACGAAACCTAGTCCCATCCCAAACTCATTCTCTTCGTGGCCACCTGTAAATCAATTCGTACCTGCAAGATGAAACCAAGCAGCCCACCCCGAAAGGGGCGGGTCAGTTCCCTGGAATGGAACTGGTACAATTCTCCAAAAACAAACTTATAAAACATAACTCTTCAAAATAAACAGTAACATGAAAACAAACTCTTAAAAGTAAAACAGAGATAAAGCACTTTAAAACAATCAAGTTTAAGAGAAAAGAAAACAAGATAAAGATAGAGATAGAGAACTTCCAAAACAAGTCATCCACTTAAGTAGTCACACCACATAGTTAGTAAGCATCCATTGTTGATGTTAGAACCAATTCCCAATAGGAGTAGAAAAACCCAGATAGCCACAAAGGACTAGGAATGAATGAGAGAAAACCAAAACCAGCAACTCAAGAATGGAATGAAACCAACTGGGAGAGATGGCCCCCACCGCCAAGAACGTCCATTAAGGACAGGGGATATACAGCCCCTTACTGTTAACTACGTCCTCTCGGGACAAGGGATATACAGCCCTTTACTGTTTAATATCAATGCCCCTATGGGCGAGGGATATACAGCCCCCTACTGTTCACATTAAAGACGCGCGCACGTCGAAAGAAAGATTTCCAAGATTGACCTTTTCCAAAAATCCCGCTAAATCAAACTACCCAGAGCAATACCAAAACACTCAGTCCTACAGAGTGCAGAAGCGTAAACCCTAAGCAGCCAATGTCTAACGGGCAACCAAGTAGAAGAAACCAATACCCAAGTGAGTTCCACATCCAAGGCTCAGTTAGTCACACAAGCTGAGTCAGTCACACAACCATTTCTTATTTTTAGAAGTTCCTCTTAAAGTCAGTTAGCGTTTCCAAAACATTCCACAAGTCAACCAGCAAAAATATCGTAGTACGAGAAATCGTACAAAACATTCCATAAAGTCCAAAACACGTCAAGCTGAGTACGAGAAATCGTACAAAACATTCCATAAAGGCCAAAACACAACAAGCTGAGTACGAGAAATCGTACCTGGATAACGCTGTAGCAGTTCTAATCAACTTGCGCAAACAATCAACAGTACTCTGAAGAATATTAAAGATAATCTACCATCAATCACTTGTAGCCTATGTTACGCTTAAATAAACTCCTTACTCTTATTTCAAAGTCTCAATTATCTTTTAAGCCCTCACTTAAATGTTATGTATAATCTTTGTGTTATCTAAGAACGTTGTATAGCCCAAGGTGGTAAGATCAAGGAATGTATTCGATCAACATTGGCTAATTGTCCACTCCTATCCACTTTACCCATACTTAACCTTAATTCCCACATTAAAGACCTTTATAACATAAGTGCATTATACGTTATTCAATCAATCTTAGAATTTCAATAACAATTCTTAAGCTCAATACTTTTATTCTTACTTTAGGACATACATCGTGTTATGACCAATGATGGGTTTATCTTAGAATACTATACTATTATTTCACAATTTATTGACTATGTATCTTTATCAATATCTACTAGATAATCCATTATAACTAAGTCTTCCCCCTTAACTTAATTAAGATCTACATCCTGTATACTGAAATCGTAGTGTGTAGATGCATTTTAGTATAACTTTTTGAGCTACTAAACTCAATTATCTTATCTTTAGTTCAGAATGGCCTTTTTTACATCCAGCTAATAATCTTGACATAAGATGTTAAATTACTTTTCACCTTGAAACAACTATATTATAGTTGACTTAGACTTATCGAACCCTTACATTTAGTGTTCACAAGGTACATTATTTGCTTCATTATTACCTATATAATAAGGTTTAGTATAACCCTTTTATGTATCCTTACTTACATTTAATTCCTAAATGTTTTATTTTGTTTACAAAACCTAAAGTTTCAAAAGAAAACCTAATAAATTAATTTCCATTATTGTATTTAGGATGGACAATATATCTACATAAAGTAGAATTTATCCAGAATTAAATTCTAGTTCGTAAGTGAAATTGTTAATTATTTAATAAGATAATCTATTATGAAAAATCCCCATACCTTATATTCAAATGACACATTAATATTTCCCGTGTCAAAAGGTAAATCCTTATAGCCTCTTATGTAACTTAGTTCCTCTAAATAAAGGTTCAAAGGTTTATGTATCTAATTTCTATTTATAAACCTTTTAGTAAATCTTTAACTATTATGTACAACACTTATTTATAAACTCACATCTTGAATATTAGTAATAAATGTATTTTATATGGCTAACTAATTCTAAGAAACTTAAGGATTATTATTTAGAGTAATTTCCTAATCATAGTTTAATATAGTCTTATACCATAATCCCTTTTAATGATTTTATCTCAAAATATTAAGTTATTACTTAATACTATAAATATTAAGAAATGATTAAATCTAGACTTATTTATCCTCTTCACATTTAGATGTAAAAGTAACTCATTTACTTTATTATTTTTTTATATAATAAGAACATTTAAATGTAAAAGTATTCCATTCATTTTAGTATCAATTATATAATAAGATCTATTTGTGTAACACTTTATGTAAACTAGTTACAAATATTCCTAAATTTCAACTTATTAATTTCTTAACCCAATTATAGATTTACATTGTGGACATTGACTAAATATATACATGTATTTTAATACTGTTTATATAAATCTTAGAAATTCAAGGGTAACTAAAAACTCAATTCATAACCATAAATTAATACCACCTCATATAGTATTCTATTATTAGTATTATGTAGAGGTTTTATTTTAACTCGTTAATCCCTTCATATTATATTTTCTATAAGGTATTTTATTTCTTTTATTTATTTATTTATCGTATATATATATATATATATATATATTATATCCTTCCGATTATATTTCTCACAAGGAATGTTATTTCCTTTATCTATTTTTATTGTATTTATATTATATATATACATATACCTAAATATATTAAGATTTATCCAGAACACTCCTTAAGAAATTCTATTGTATTTAATTATACCTAATATCTTGTAGACATACCCAAAACTGATTTATGGTTTATAAAATAAAGTATTTCCCTTAGTTTTAGTTAAATATATTAACTACCATATTATATAATTAATATAAATGTAGATTAATTTAGCTCCTTGATTTAACCTAAGTTACTATTTTATTTCTTTTACATATATGTGTAAATATATATATATATATGTTCCTTAGTTTTAATTAAGAATATTAACTCCCATATAATATGGTAAATAAAATGTTGGATAATTAAATTCCTTAATTTATATAAGTTCCTACTTAAGTAAGTATATATACATAAGTGTAAATAATTTCACTTCTCTTAAAAGCTAATACAAAAACATCTATAAACTTACTGTTATAAAATGTTAATTTAGTTCCCCTTATTTTCCCCAGCTTAAAAGTTAATTAACAAACCTTACTTTAATTTTTGATTGCATTAAAAACTTTATATTATAGGTTATTCTTATGAAAAACTCATAAACACAATTTTTAAAACCCTTTACCATTGCCCAAAAATTCCTAAATTTAATATACAGTAACTATAACATTTTAGACATATTATAAAATTTTTATTTCAAAAAATATCTTTTTAATTTAGCCAAATAATTCCAGAAAAGCCGTAACTTGTAAAAATCATAACTTATGTTTAAAAACTCCAAATCCATAATAATTTACATCAAAATAAACTACATAAAATAAGGAATCTATGGTTAAAATTTCAAGTCAAAATACATTCGGGAAGGCACTTAAATTAATTAAACAAGTTAGGACTATTTACTGGAATTTACTAAAACCCTTTAATAACTTATTCTGGAACGTTTTAATCTCGGCCGTCCAATCTCTTAAACCGAGATCGAACGGCTCCTGTGCACCGAGTTCATCAGCGCCCCCTGTTACCAAACCGAGTACTAATTCGACAATTCCTCACAATCTACAGAACGAAATCACGTGATTCTTGTTTCTATGGATTCGTAATACAATTTCGGTTCCAATGATCCTAATTTCCCCAATTTTAACGCAGAGTTCATCAAGATTCGAGTTTGATTCGAGAGTTAGGGTTCTTTCTAGTTCTGAGTTCGATTCGAACACAAATCCGACCAATTCCCTTAATATAGTACGTAATTGATTCAATTAAAACACGGGTTAGGTCGAAAACAACACTACCAACAACATTATCGGAGCAATTGATCGGAAACTCACCGGAATTGCCCGAATCGAAGCGATTCGAAATCGGTTTTCTGGAAAAACTTGAACTTCCGACCAGTTCGGGAAGCACACTTCGAGGATCTATAAGTTATTGCACAGATCGAGTTAGGTTTTGTTTTTGGGCTCATTAGAAAGATGAAACTTAGATCTACACATGGATAACTAGAAATAATCCTAACTCGCATTATACAGAAAGAAAATCGACCCGAAAGTTACGAGTTTACCTCTCTGTTTCCGGTATGATTTTATGAGCTGAAAAATCCGGAACTTTGAGCGATTATAACTTCCAAACGGTTATGATTCAGGCTTGGGCACAAACATAAAAATTGTAGACGGATTAGAGATCTACACAACGAGCTAAAGAAAACAAAATTTGGTTGAGAAACGAAGGATTTATGGCTAGACGAATTTACCTCAATTCGAAGGAAATTGTAAATCTGGGTTACGACTGCGAAAGGTGCCAACTTGAGAACGATTTTCCCGTTGATGTAGATGGAGTTAGGGTTTGTATGAGTTACGGTTGTAAAGAGGGAATTAAGGAGAAGAGAATAAAGAAGACGGCTTGGAAAAATATTGTAAGATGAAGAAGATATAGCCGTCACAAGTTAGGTCTAAATCGGTTGTTTGCTGGAGAAAAACAAGGAGGTAAAAATCTGCTAAGTGTTGGGACGCTCGAGAGGCTGACACGTGGCACTTTATGAAATTTTGGCTCTAAACTTCAAACTAGCATAACTTTGGCTAGGATGATCCGTTTTTGACGTTCTTTTTATCAATCTTCATGGTTTTTCATAACCTATTTTTTGGTATAGGTTTCATGGCCTGGTTTGACCATTCTCAAAAAGTCAACTCTAGCAAGGCTTAATAAGCTTTAAGGTTTCTAGAATTTTATATTGACTTTTATGTTTCAAAACAATGTTCCAACACTTCCTAAAATCTTTATAATATATTTGGAGTGTTTAGAAATTTCCCCAAGATTTATTGACTTATAAATCTTATTATTAAATTCATAATACTATACAATAATATATAATAATTAGGAGAAAACCCCTAAATAAATCTCACAACCCCATATAATAATTTAATATTCATAATTCCATATAATAATTTAATATTCCTCATTCCATATAATAATTTAATACTTAATAATATTATTAAAGGTTTAATAAAAGAAATCCCCTAAATTAATTTAAATTAATTTAGGGGTATTTCAGTCAGGCCCATTCACAGTTACACATGTTCCATCCTATGGAGTTATAGATGTAATCAACAAGAAGGGAGAAACATTCAAGATTAATGGATCCTAGCTAAAGTTGTACCAAGTGAGTGATGTTGATATGGTTAAATTGACACTGGCTCCGGGATCCTGACTCTTCAAACTGATGAACCAAGGTCTAGCCAAAGACCGTAAAGAGGGCAGCTAACTGGGAGGCAACCCAGCTTTGTAAGTTTTTCAATTTCTATTTTTCATTTTCTCGTAAGTTTTATTATTTTTTGTTTTCATTATTTGTACTAGTGTGTTTGCTAGGTGTGGTTTCTTTAGTGTTTTACTGTCTTGAAGGTGAATATTATGGTTTAGGTGGAAATCGGTGGAAAAGCTAAAGTTCTGGGCACTTTAAGGATGGTCCAGGTTTATGTACTTGTTTGCAAACCCGGACCAGCAGTCTCGTGCAGCTACTGCCTATTTTGAGAGGTGGTCCGGGTTGGTGTACTGGCTTACAAACCTGGACCAAATTGTGAAGACCCTACTATCAACTTTTTGATGTGGTCCGGGTTTGTTTACTTATTTGTAAACCTGGACCAAAACCTTGAGTAACTTACTGCCCTATTTTTTGATGTGGTACGGGTTTGCACCCTGGTTTACAAATCCGGACCACGCCTTTTACAGAAGAAAAAACAAACAGACGCGCGACTTAATCCCTAATTCCTTATCTTCAACCTCAAGTCACGTTGTTCCCCATTCCTTCGCCTATTCTCCCCCGAAGTCCTCAAACATCACCGCCACCCCAGTCGCCCACCTCCACCCAGTCACCCTCCCATTCACCACAAATTTCCCGCCACCCCAGTCGTGCTTCTCTGCTCCAAACCTCGCCGTCCAGTTCACACTCGCCCACACCACCACAGAACCATATACTGCAACCCTCATCCTCGTTCGATGCCCCAACCACACTACCACCTCCACTCCCCGTCTTCTCACGGCCACAAACCCCAGCCACCTCCGACCAACACCAGCCACGTCCACCCTATGTCATCCCACCACCTTACACCTTACCGCCTCCTCACAACCACTACCCGCCCCAGCTACCTCCCCGTTTTTACCCACAGAAGCAACACCACAACCACTACCCTCCACAAGCTTCTCTGTTGGACCGCACCACCATCGACCACCACACAGCCCACTAAACCAGAGCACTAAATAGAGACTTGATTTCTCTAGTGTCTCTAAGTTGATCAACATTCATTTTGTGCGGTACAATGGCCCCGAAGAGAGCCCGAAAATCGACTACCGCGGCATCCTCATCTGCAGCGCCTGTAGCGGGTCAACCGGTCCAATACCGGGAGACACTGAGGTCGGATTTGACTAGTGAAGCTGCTTTCGATTGGTACAATGTCAATGACAGGAAAATTATTCCGCAAAGGTCGGTATGTCCTTATTTAATCGCTGAGTTTGATTTGGATACAATTTTTGGATCAAAAGGATGGGGTAATCTGTTGAATCGTGGTGGGGGTTGTTATTATCCACGACTGGTTAAATTGTTTTATGCAAATATGTGAAGGATGATAACCTTGTGGTTATACGTTCTAAAGTAAAAGGGAAAAGTATCTTTTTAGAGCATACATAAATTGCTGAATATTTTGAAGTGCCTGATTTTGTGCCATGTGCTCTACAAGAGGTTGTGAATAATAAGGAAAATGATATGAAGAAGCCAAAAGAGCACTACATGAACTTAGATGTTAATAATCCGGATGTGCAGAACCGACAAAGACGGTCTACTAGGGATAAGCAGGTAGTGACGGGGGACAAGCTACAGACCCTGATTGAGTGTCTAAATTTAGTTGTTTTGATGCATAATGTCCGTCCTAGAGAGTGCGCTGATCTTAATATGATGGACTGTTTCTTTTTGTGCACTCTCTTGGACGATAAGTTTTCTTGTTCTGCATGTCCTATATTTCTGCTTGGGGTGGTCTTTGGGCATATTCTACGGATCATGGATGCCGATAGCACAACTTCTCTCGCCTATCCGAGTTTACTGCGGTCTCTTTTTGAGAAAGTGAGATTTTATTTTAGTGATGAGCAACCTCAGTATCCTCGCTCTCCCTTAGATATGTTAGTGATGCATCACTTCCTGTGGGAGAAGACCGAGGGTCGATGGATCAAGCATCATCATGCCCGACCTGGAGAGAGAGTTACCCGATCTTCTGGTGCCGACGAGGCCGGACCTTCTGAGGTTAGAGATGCTGCTATTGGTCTTGAGGTTCACATGCCTATTGCGGGCCCAACTCCAGGATATGAGGAGATGATGGCTCAGTTCACACAATGGCAGAAGGTGTGCACGGCTCGATTTGCTGGGTGTGATCAGTTTATGATGAGGGTGGACTCGCTCTTGGACGAGCTGACTACATGTGTCGATGACTACGGGGCACACATTACGTCATTAGAGGAGCGCCAGTCTGGTTATGAGGCTCGTCAGGTGGCTCAGGATGCTAGGATTGCATGCATGGAGGCATGGCATGTTCCTCACGGGTCACAGCCACAGTTTCCACCATCTTAGGATGCATCACCTTTGAGTTTGTCTTTTATTTTGTTTTATGTCTTTTCTTTTATTTCGTTTTATGTCTTTTGTTTTATTTCATTTTTCTTTCTTAGTTATTTCTTTGTTTTATTTTCTGTTCTACCTTTTGTTTTTGTTTATTTTCTTTTCGACTCGGATTATGTATTCAGATTATGGATGTACCTCATACTTATTCTGGTTTATTTTTCTTGTATTTTTAATGCTTGCACAAGCCTTTCTTGGCTGTTAGTTTTACTGATTAAGGTACAGATTTGAATCTGATGTGTGTGAGGTTTTGAACGAAAAAAAGGACTCTGTTGAATTTCTTCATAATTCGCTACCATGATGTTCATGCATAAGTGTGGGGATGTTTTCCCCACCATACCACCGGGGCGTACTAGTCTGACTTCTGTTTTTCTTCGAACGTTGTTTTCAGTCGATTTTGTGTTTTTCTTCTTCCCTAAGTATTACCATGAAGCAATGAGGACATTGCTTAATTTTAAGTGTGGGGAAGGGAATTGCACATGCTCTTATTCAATTACATTCGAATGTGCTAATATTGAAAATTATTAATGTCAACACTAAATTTTCACTGGTTTTTGTTGGCCCTCAATTTTTTTTTTGTTTTATAACATATTTTGGTCTTATTTAGTGGGTGAATACATCGGATTGGAACGTCGTACAAGTAGCACTAGTTTCTTTTTGGGATCGAAACCGAATAATAGTTGTGGAAATTCTGGTTGCATTGCTTGTATTTACGGTTTGGTAAATACTTTTCTGTTTCTTTATAAAAAAAATAAGACTATTAGTGTGATTGTTTGTCTTTGATTTACTCGGGGACTTTGGAAATGATTCTTGAATGAAAGATAGGGAAGGACAAAGACATGGTACTCCACTAATCAAATTTTTAGCCCAGAACAGGCCTCTTCCATTTGGTAATTAAGTCATTGCGGTGCTTCATCACCCATCTACCTAGGGGTGAGCATTCGGTTATTCGGTTCAACCCGAAAACCGAATTAAGAAAAATAGTTTAGCTTTCAGTTTTTTTCGGTTCTACCGGATAACCGAATTTTAATTTGAGAACCGAAATAACCGAGAACTGAATAACCAAATAACCAAAAAAAATTTAAGGTTGGAACCGACAACCGAACCAAAAACCGAAATTTTAATTCGGTTTTCAGTTAGAACCGAATTATATGAAATAACTGAATTACAAAAAAGAACCGAATTATAAAAAAGAACCAAATTGTAAAAAATAACCATATTTTTAAAAAGGAGCCTAATTATAAAAAGGAACCAAACTACAAAAAAGAACCGAATTAGCCAATATTTTCCATATATGTAATTCGGTTATTCGGGTAAACCGAATTACCTAACCCTGGAACCAAAAACCGAACCGAATGATATTCGGTTCTACCCGAATAATCGAATAACCGAAATTTTTTAAAACGGTTAAAAATTTTGGTTAAAAAACTGAAATAATTTTGGTTCTCGGCTATAACCAAATAACGGGAACCGAATGCTCACCCCTACATCTACCTAAGGTCTTCTGATCTAGGATAGAAGACCCAACACTGTTGCATAGATGGAGAGAAAAGTCTAAGGGATGTCCAAAAAAAGAGAAAGTTAATCCTTGTTTAGAAAGGTAAAGAAATTTCTTAATTTCAAATTCAAAGTGCAAATTCTTTCTTGATTATGAGTATGTGGTAATGAAAGGTAATATGGAATATGATATTACTTCTTACCCCTTGTCGTACATGGATTGTGGAAAGTTAATTGCAGAGTAGTCCCTGTGTGAAATCTCAGCCAAGTGGTTTTACTATGTGGCTTAAGCTTTTGAAGAGTATTTCTTGATTCCCTGTTTATGAAAACCTGCAGTGTGGATCATTATTTTCTGTGACTATTTTCATTATTAGATCTCCTTGTGCACGGTTTGAAACTGATAACTCCCTGCTTTAAGATTTCAGTATGTTTGTGTTTGCTTGAGGGCAAGCAAAGATTAAGTGTGGGGAAGTTGATAAGTCAGGAATTTTCCTAAGTTTACGAGGCTAATTCATGCTTAATTATTTATGTTTTGACTTTAAATTCCCTTCTTGTTGTCTTATTTGTGTTTTATTGTTATATTTGTCCCCTATGATTGGTGTGTTGATTTTTTAGGGTAAAAATCTCAAGAAAATGCTTGTCTTTAGAACTTGAATCAACCAAGGGAAGTCAGACCGGGAGTCAAATGATGATTTTTGAAGAAAAAAATGCAAGTTTACAAGTGGTCCGGGTATGTGTCTTGGTTATAAACCCGGACCAATCCTTGCATAACCTTTCCGCCTTATTTCAGACATGGTCTTGGTTTGGGCGCTGGTTTATAAACCCGGACCTGCCTCTCCGTGAACTCTTCCGCCATGTTTAAGACATGGTCCGGGTTTATATGCTGGTTTATAAACTCGGAACAACACCAGAAAAGGGCTGGAAGATCTCTTTTGATATAAAAATAAAAGATAAAAAATAAAATAAAGAAACGATATCGAAGGCAGGGGGCACCGGGGGATATAAAGAGGAGAATAGAGGGTTTTGACCTATTCATCATTAGTTTTGCTATTTTTAACTTTAGAGAGAGAGTTGACAGTTTTCCTGGGAGATTGAACAGAGCAGATTGGAGATTCGAGATAGAGACTTTGCTACGGAGTTTTCAATCAGAGTTTCTTCTTGTTCTACCTTTTCAAGACTATTCTTTATAGATTTCTGCATTGTTATCATGTCTATGCATGGCTGAGTTGTACTTTGAAATTCTGGTTTGCTATGTAATCCGAATTCGAGGTTCCATTATCTTTGTGAATTTACCAATTTTAATCAGATTAAAGTATTTGTTCTATGTTTATATTTATTCTTTGATGATCTGGCCAATTATTGAAGTTCATTAGTTTGTTTGCTTACAAGTGAGAACTGTGGAATTCAATAGACTACAGGAACAATACAGTTAATTTAAAGACGACAATTCCTCTAAAATATTAACTGATTATCTAACTAGATCATTCTTAAAGCTGTTAGCAATTAGAAAATTTATAACGAAAGTTAGGGTTTGGTAATTGTTAATTAGATTTCGCTGAGCGGGAGACCGAACGTGAAATAATCCGATCTGGGATTTTAATCTAGAATTCGGTAAACACGTTGAGAAGGGAACTGAGGATTTAGGAGGAGTAGTAAACCGGGATTTCTCCCATAATTATCAAGAAAACCAACACTTTCCTTTTTGCAGTCATTGTTGTTATTATTGTTATAAATTCAACAACTAAACCCCCCCCCCCTCAATTTCCTGTTTTTTGTTTTCATTATTTTAATAGTTAGTTAGATTGAGATTAAACTAGAAACAGCCTCCTTGGCTCAATAACCTTAGGGAATATCTTAGGAAAACTTGCTACAAAAACCGGTACACTTGTCGTATTATTTTTTAACCCCAACAACCGACAAAGATTAATCACAGTGGAAGATCACACAGTGCATGTTCTCACTAGACAATTTGACTTAATTGGCTAATGGACGTTTCGGAGAAATGCTAGGGGCTTGGGCCTAGATCACCACAAAGGGATAAAGTTTTGCGCATATCCTCTTTGAGTTTCCCCACTTTTTTACATATCACCCTGAAGTGTGCGTCTACGGACGGGGCTTTGACCGACCAAACATTGGGCATAAGTAAGGATACTGTTAGATAAATGCTAGGGGCTAAAGCCCATGTATTAAGGGGATGTGGTTTACATGTTTTCCTCCTCTATTCCTCCACTTGTTCACATCACCGGAAGGTGTGAGTCTCAGACAGGGACCGCCAAAAGCGGGTATGGGTGAAATTGGTTTGCGTGGTCCCTTCACGCTCGCATATGATGAACAATAATTTAAAAGAAAATAATGCACATGAAAGTAATACAAACAACATAATAAAGTATTAAATGACATTTCGAGTTAAGCACTCTTATTTTAAAATTAAACTAGTTAAGGGTGACAATTAGATCCCCAGCAAAGTCGCTAGTCTAGGAGCTCGGGGTTTTTTAAGCGTTATTCTATATTGTTCTTTGATTAGGCTCTGGTCAGGTTCTAGGTCAACTTATAACCTGAATTTAACAACTATGTCTTAAACAATAATTATTGAAACTAAGGTTAGCCCACTAGAACCTACAGTTAAGTCGTCACCTAAACTTTATTCTAAATTACGAGGAAAGGTAGAGTTCGGGTTTGGGGCTTGGCAATAGAGCTTTTCTTAGGTTCAAATTACTTTCACTACCCTTCGAAACTATTTTTCTTTTACCACTGTCATGAAAGGGCTTATTATAAGGTTAATTTACCTAAGTATGCAAGCTTCTGTATTTTTGTGGTTTTTAACATTTTTTAACATAAATTAAAAGTGAAAATTAAATGAATCAAAATTAGGGTTTCGGGAGCCAAATTAGGTCAAAATTCGCTACCATTCATAACCACGGACCCTAATCTATCAAATTAAACATAAGTTTTGAAATAGCAAAAGATAAAAAAAATCCAGGCGTATGTGGCCACAAACAGGGTGTTTGTGAGCACGAACTAAACCTGATTTTTGAAAATTATGATTCCCGCTACCATCTGTTGGATGTCCGTGACTTCGAACATGGTGTTTGTGACCCCAGAAAGAACGTCCGTGGGTGCAGACAGTCATCGAGCGATAGTAGCATTGGTTCCAGTGGTTCTTTTGCTCAAATTCAATAGGTGTGTACCTTGAAAGATTCTAAACACATTAGTGATTAAAAGTTTTCAAATTGGAGTAAAATTTAACATGAAACCTAGCTAACAAGTTATCGCACAGAAAGTTAAGAAAACTCAAATAAACACACTTAAAAGTCGAAACTTTGCATGAGAGTTGTGAGATTAAAGGTTTGAGCTTACCAACCTGACTTGAATTATAAAAGAATTTTGATCACACCACGTCAAGATTCCTTGCTCGGTTCGTCCGTAGTTCTTCGATTGAGCTACGACCTCTAGCTTCCGGATGATCCTCCTCTTTGTTGTTCTTCACATTTTTGTGTGTGTTTGATGATGAATTGGCAATTGGAACTTTGAGGAGAAAACAAAAAATGAGTTTTTATGACTTATGTATGATTTGGCAAAGTTTCGTTGTGAATTTGGAATGAGAGTGTTGCAAAACGTGGGAGGCAGGTTTTGGGAGTCTCTTATGACTTATGAAAGAATTTCAATCTCTGTTTAGGTCAATGGGAAGACCTCATAGGAAAAGCTTAGACAAAGTAGATAAAGAAAATCTAAATAAAGAATCTAACTTTATCTATTTTGCTAATTGGGTTATACGGTGCAATAGATTATGAAGTTTTACCCATAATAAAAGAGGACTTTTAAGAATTTTGAGAGTTGGAATCGTGTTATTTGGATATGTTGGAACATGGAGGTGTCACTGAGATAGTCAATCGTCTTCACGGAGTCACTCGTCTACACACAAAACACAAAGAATGAGATCCGTGCCGAAAACACAACAGAGTCCGTGCAACTAAAGAAGCATGAAGGACTCAATCATGTCGTTGCGATAATTAAGGAACGAAAGCGTCAACACGCTAACGCACCAACGGTCACAAGACTGCCTCAGTCGACCCCGAAGATTGCGGCTTAAGACTGACGTGAGGTTACTCAGCACGCGTCCACTAAGTTGGTTGCGAAAAACTCGAAACAGACTCTTCTAGCCGTTGCATTTAGAGATAATATAAATAGGCTTGTAATAGTTCATTTCTCTACACGATTTCAAGAGAGATACAGTAAGAGTTTAGAGAGAGAACTACATTCCAACTTAGAGAGAGAATCAGTACTACATTCTGTTTGAGCTTCGATAGAGACTTTACCTAGGAAGATCCTAGTTTCACTACACTTGTCATCGAACTGATTAGATATTGTATAGGGTAAGTGAGTGAGAAACCACGAAGTAGATTTATCTACGGAGTGGGCATTGTAAGTTGTTTTATTTTGGCCCGAAAATAAAAGAACTTATTTTATGTATCTCGTTGAGTTTCCCGGAGTTTGTCAAGCCTATCAAGTTGTTTCAAAAGGTTCCACTAAGTCCGTGTTACCCCTTAACTTCGAAGAGAATCGTTTCCGCACATTAAAGTTCAACTAAGTGTCTTTACAATCCAAGTAGGTTTGTCTTCTTACTTCGATTGAGTCAAACCATCTCACAGACTCACACCTTGAGTTAGTTTGAGTCAGTCGTCCGATCCTACACGTGGTATCAGACCGATTTATTAAAATGTTGCAATCTTACACCTCTCATAATTCATTAATAATTATTGAAAATTTAAATTTTCAAAATTCCTACTGGATTATGCTTTAAATAACATCCTCTATCATTTTTTAAAATTCCATTACTTTTGACTTGATTTGGGTATTTTTTAAAGGACGGAAAATATTACAAGAATGTTTAAATTTCCCAGCTATGTTAACCATGTGAAAATTTGATTTTAATATTTGAAGTTCCTTCTTTATATTTTTGGCAATTCTATGTATGATTATTGAGAAAATTAGCTTATAATATGAATTAAAAGCTACATTTTCAGAAAAAAATGATCTAAAATTATAAGAATATATTTCATAATGAGAAACATGAAAATAGAAAATCCAGAGAATATACTCGACCCCGAAGATTGCGGCTTAAGACTGACGCGAGGTTACTCAGCACGCGTCCACTAAGTTGGTTGCGAAAAAATCGGAATGGACTCTTCTAGCCATTGCATTTAGAGATAATATAAATAGGCTTGTAATAGTTCATTTCTCTACACGCTTTCAAGAGAGATACAGTAAGAGTTTAGAGAGAGAACTACATTCCAACTTAGAGAGAGAATCAGTACTACATTCTGTTGGAGCTTCTAGAGAGACTCTACCTAGGAAGATCCTAGTTTCACTACACTTGTCATCGAGCTGATTAGATATTGTATAGGGTAAGTGAGTGAGAAACCACGAAGTAGATTTATCAACGGAGTGGGCATTGTAAGTTGTTTTTTTTGGCCAAAAAATAAAAGAACTTATTTTGTGTATCTCGATGAGTTTCCCGGAGTTTGTCAAGCCTATCAAGTTGTTTCAAAAGGTTCCACTAAGTCCGTGTTACCACTTAACTTCAAAGAGAATCGCTTCCTCACATTAAAGTTCAACTAAGTGTCTTTACATTCCAAGTACGTTTGTCTTCTTACTTCGATTGAGTCAAACCATCTCACAGACTCACACCTTGAGTTGGTTTGAGTCAGTCGTCCGATCCTACACGTGGTATTAGAGCCTCGTTCAGCTGACAGTCAATCATGGCAGACCTCTTCGCCAACCAAAATAACAAGATGCAGTTCGAGCATCCCAGGCTCACATCTAGAAACTACGATCATTGAAAAAATGAGATTGAGCAACACATAGAGTCGGTCAACTCTGAATTGTGGGAGATAGTCATTGGAGGTGATCTCGCAGTCAATCCAGATAGATCTACATGGACTGCAGCAGATCGGAAAAGGTATGAGCTAAATCTTCAAGCTTCTCAAGCCATAATACACCTGCCTGCCGATTCCAGAACAAAGAAGAGTCAATCATTGCAAATCCGCAAATGAAATCTGGACTCTCCTCCAAGCCACTCACGAAGGAGTCACCGAACTCAAGAAATGCAAGGGTCAAGAGCTACGAATGGATTATGAGAACTTTCTACAAAAACCAGGTGAGTCTCTGGAAGACGTACTCGATCGTTTCTATCTACTAACAACTACTATGCAGGAAGTCAACATTCTACCATATAGAGAGAGTGTCTTGCACAAGTTGTTAAACACTCTCAGAGAAGAGTGGGCAGAGACCGTGATCTCTACCAAAGCATGCAAAGACCTATCTAAATGGAGATGTTAGGACTTGGGATCTTACCTGCAGTCTGTATACAAATACAAGAAGAACGTGAGAAAGAAGTGCGGTAATGTACTGCTACCAGAGATTTTAGTAGGTATTTATTGAACACTTATGTACAAGAGATTAAACAGAATCATAGGAAAAGAATCAAGAATGTGCCGGGAAACTCTTACCCGGCACCAAGCACGGCATAAATAAAAATAAAAGGAAACCTACTCAATCTATACGGGTAGCAAACAAAAACCCGGTCAAAAGTAGCAGGGAAGCAATTTAAGACCAAGTAAGTCGAACCCGAGGGACTTGTATAGAAAATTAGTCCTAGCCTTGGTAATTACTAAATAAGGAGGGAAAAAGATGTATAAGTGTAGATTAAGAAACTTCCTAAACCCTAATCAAAAATGATATTTACAATGATCCGCCCCATATTCGAATGGTCAACGTCATAAAAACACTAATGATCATTAAAGAAAAGAATAAATCAAGAATTTAGCCAACTCCTGAAACCGCCGGATATTATGCCGGACAAGATTCGCACGGCAAAGACAAGTACCTTGAATGTGCCAGACGCTTTGTACCCGGCATGCCATCCGGCATGTTCAAAATGTCAAATTACTCTTCCAGTTCGAAGCCGAACTAAGTACTCCCAAATCATTATCGAAAACTAACAATATCTAGGTAATCAACGAACCGAAAAGGGGAGAATAGCATGGTTAATTCTAAATCTTGAATTTCATCCTTTAAGTATAAAAGACAAATAAAAAGACCACTTGGAATTCCTCAACCTTTCTACCTTACAAAGGTCAAAATTGAAGTACTTGGAAGAAGGAGCAACTTCATTCCTGATTGCAATAACCACAAAATTCCAAGTTGACTTATATCTTTTATTGAATAAACATTGTGTGTTTACAAAGAGAACCACTTCAAATCAGTACCACTAAGGATTCTAATGCATCCTCTACTTCAAAAATAAAAGAAGAACAATCAAGGGGAAAAGGAAAATGGTCTTAGCCTTAACCCGATGACAATTTCTTCTTCTCTTGATAAATGATGCAAGATCTTCCTCCAGCAGCACTTCGGGACGTTTTTGAGGATTTTCAGAGTGTATAAGTGTATATGAGATGATGTCCAGAAGTGCAACATTCGGCCTCCTTTTATAGGCACCAAAAAGACTTGTGCCGGATGTCTTGCCGGGTCTGTGTGATCCGGCATGTCTATTAAAAATGTGCGCGGGCTTGTAACGGTCGTAACCGCCAGGGCGCGAAAAGTCACTCATGCCGGACAGATTATATCTGGTACCGTACCCGGCATCGAGTATTTAGATAACGGTAAATAACCGATATCTTTTGGTGAACAGGCGTAACTCTTGATTACGCCGGATACAAACTACCCGGCACCATGCCCGGCCTTACTCCTTTAACTTTGCTTCTGTGCCGTGCATGAGGGATCCGGCATCACATCCGGCAATACTTAGTTCCTGATGTAGAATCTCTCTCCTTGCACAGAAAACACACAAAACATAAGACTGAACATATAAAATCATTTTACATACAAAATAATGTAAATACTACTTAATCTAACCTTATTTTAACTAATAACTTTACAGATCTAGCTTATAAAATATGATAAGTCTACGGCTTATCAAAGCCCTACACTTACCTTTTGCTAGTCCTCGAGCAAAATTAAATCAGGAAAGAATAGCTACTTGAGAGCAAAACAGGTACTCATAATAATGACAATTAGAGTTCCTTTTCAACTACTTGACTCTGATTCATAAGCATCACTTACTTTTTCTTATTCCATCAAAAATATACTAGTGGGTATAAGACAAAAAACAATCAATCTCAAAACGGATCAAGGACTCATGGGTTATTTGCATAAGGGGTATTGCATCTCTCCTTTTTCAGGTTTCCAACATTCAGCTCTATTTTTCAAGAGTTTCTGAATGTGGCCAAGACTCTAATCAATGGTGTCTTTTTGGTTCAGCCCTATTTTTCAAGGGTTTCTGAATCTAACCATGATTTTTCTTTGAAGAACGGGGAATTTAGGAGAAAAATAAAAGGAAAAACCCTCGGTTATTACTTTTATTTTGAGGTAATCTTGCAACCTCATAATGCTTCGTGTTTTTTTAAGAAGCTTCTTTTTTTTCCTTTTTTTTCATACATCACCCTGATCTAAAATATTCACCCATAAGAGTTGAACAATTTTGAAAAGAAAGAAAATCTATTACCCAAAAGTATATCAAGGACAAAATTAGAAGTAAGGTCATATACTCATGTTAAAAAAGAATCATGAAGTAAAAATCGACATCTTGAAGTCATCAGAAAGCATACCTCTTGAAGGAACAAATATTATCCTTTCCTAAAGTCATCTCAACCAAAAACATGCAAAAAGCTGAGTAGGAGGTTAATAAACGTAAAAACTTATTGTATTGGATAAACTAGACATGCTTGTTTTTAATATAAATATATAAAATAAAGTTTTTAAGGGGGGTCCCCCTGCCCTACACTAGGCAGGAACACTGTCCCCAATGTTCAATAGAGAAGAAAAAAATAAATGAAGTAAGTAAAGATAAAAATTAACAATAAAGAGAGAAAACATCTCCCCTTGAAGGTAGATGTGGAAGTTGGAACGGCCCAACACCAGGTAAGTTTCTCTTTCACCTTTGTGGGAGGAGGTAAAGCTTGGATATTATCTTAGAAACACATGAAGATGGAAACGGCTTCACGAGGATTACTACTAAGATATTTCTTTAACCTTGATCCATTGACTTTACAGCGGGTGCCGCTTGCGTTCTCAAGTTCAAAAGAACCATAGCCATTTGCAGAAGTGATGATGAAAGGACCAGTCCAATGAGATCCAATTTCCCAGGGAAAAGTCTGAGCCTGGAATTATAGAGGAGGACTTGATCGCCCACTTGGAAGGTGCGCGGCAGGATAGCTTGATCATGGATCTTCTTGGTACGCTTTTTATAAAGTTGAGCGTTCTCATAAGCGTTGTGGCGCAACTCTTCAAGTTCGGAAAGCTGGAAGTTCCTGTTTATGCCAGCGGCCGTCATATCAAAATTCAAAGCTTTAAGAGACCAGTAGGCCTTGTGCTCAAGCTCTACAGGTAGATGACAGGCCTTACCAAACACCAGGCGGAAGGGAGTGGTCCCTATAGGCGTCTTGAAAGCCGTTCGATAGGCCCACAAGGCATCATCAAGCTACATAGACCAATCTCGCCGGGAGGAGCTGACTGTTTTCTGAAGGATCCACTTAAGCTCACGGTTGGAGACTTTAGCCTGTCCATTACATTATGGATGATAAGGGAGCGCGACCTTGTGATGTACTCCATATTTATGCAAAAGGGCTTCAAACGGACGGTTACAGAAGTGGGAACCGCCATCCGATATGATTGCCCTAGGCACGCCAAATCTTGTGAAAATGTTTTTCTTAAGGAATTTAAGAACTGTCTTGGCGTCTGCAGAGGGGCATGAAATTGCTTCAACCCATTTGGATACATAGTCCACAACGACTAAGATGTATTGATGTCCTTGAGATGGGAGAAAGGGACCCATAAAGTCAATTCCCTAGACATCAAATAGCTCGACTTCCAAAATGTTGTTCAAAGGCATCTCATGACGTCGAGAGATATTGCCCATCCTTTGACAACTATCACACCGTGAAACAAACTGATATGCATCCTTATGCAGTGTGGGCCAGAATAAACCTGATTCGAGAACTTTTGCTGCAGTCCGAGTAGAACCATGATGTCCTCCTGCCTCCCTTGTGTGACAAAAACGTAGAACTGGGGTGACCTCACTCTCAGGAATACACCTATGGATGACCCCATCAGCACATACCTTATAAAGGTAAGGGTCATCCCAGAAGAAGTGCTTGATCTGAGAGAGAAATCTCTTCTTTTGTTGGGAGGAGAGATCATGAGGCATTATCCCGGAGGCTAAGTAATTGGCAATGTTGGCATACCATGGTTCGTCAGCGCTGGCACTCAATGCATCGAACAATTCAACCCAGTTGGCGGATACATTCTTCTCTGATAAGTCCTCGATCTGCCTGATACTGAGCACTGTCTCGTCTGGAAAATATTCCCGAATGGGAACTCCATCATATGGCTTGTCAATGTGAGAAAGATGATCGGCTTCCCCGTTGTGGCTTCCCTTCTTGTCCACGACTAACACATCAAATTCTTGTAATAGTAAGATCCAACACAGCAGCCTTGGCTTGGTCTCTGCTTTAGTGAATAGGTACTTTAGGGCAGAATGATCAGTGTGTACTATAACTTCACTTCCCCATAGATAAGAACGGAACTTATCGAGGGCGAAGACAACAGCAAGAAGATCTTTCTCTGTAGTTGTGTAATTTTTTTGGGCATCCACCAGAGTCTTACTTGCGTAAGGTATAATACGTAATACCTTATCCTTCTTTTGGCACAGCGCGGCCCCTACAGCGTAGTCACTTGCATCACACATGATCTCAAAGGGGAGAGACCAATCAGGTGCAATGACCACAGGGGCTAAGACAAGCTTCTCTTTTATGATCTCAAAAGCCTCAAGACATTCCTCTGTAAAGTTGAATCTTGTATCCTTGGCCAACAGATCACTTAACGGTTTCGCAATCTTCGAGAAATCAGCAATAAACCTTCGATAGAAACCAGCATGACCCAGGAATGCTCTTACTTCTTTAATTGTGGTAGGAGGAGTGAGCTTTTTTATGACCTCGACCTTGGCCTGGTCCACTTCAATACCTGCTTTGGAAACTCGATGGCCCAAAACAATGCCCTCCCGTACCATAAAGTGGCATTTTTCCCAACTCAGCACCAGGTTGGTTTCTTCACACATGGCTAAGATTAGATCTAGTTGCTGCAAACATTCATCAAAGTTAGGGCCATACACACTGAAATCATCCATGAAGACTTTGATACTTTTCTCGATAAAATCAGTGAAAATTGCCTGCATGCAACGTTGGAAAGTAGAAGGTGCATTGCAAAGTCCAAAAGGCATTCGAGTATATGCAAAGGTACCGTAAGGACAAGTGAAGGTGGTCTTCTCCTGGTCCTCAGGTGCAATCGGGATTTGAAATAACCCGAATACCCGTCTAGAAAACAATAAAATTCTTGACCTGCAAGCCTTTCCAACATTTGATCTATAAAGGGCAAAGGGAAGTGATCCTTTCGGGTGGCGGAATTTAATTTCCTATAATCAATGCACATGTGCCATCCCGTAGTTTTTCTTTGGGGGATCAACTCCCCTTTTTCATTAGGGACTGCCTCTATCCCACCCTTCTTAGGTACCACCTGCACTGGGCTAACCCAAGGGCTGTCAGAAATGGGGTATATGATACCAGCGTCCAATAATTTTAGGACCTCATTTTTGACAACTTCTTTTAGGTTGGGATTCAATCTCCTTTGAGCTTGCCTCAATGGTTTATGATTATCCTCCATACATATACGGTGGGTGCAAAAACTAGGATCAATACCCTTTAAATCTGCCAGACACCACCCTATCACTCTCTTATGCTTTCCTAGGACTTCTAACAGTTTGACTTCTTGCTCAGAAGAAGAAGCAAGGAAATAATTACAGGAAGAGAGTTTGAACCTGAAAGGAAGGCGTACTTTAGATTAGAAGGGCGTTCCTTTAATTTTACCTCTGGTAGCTGCTCGATGGAGGGTACAGCTTTTTTAGGCGAGCGGTCTAGACTGATTAGTGATGGTCTGTGGTTAGGATCCAGCTTGATGCCTTTGTCCAGTTGAACGATGGCATTATTGATCTCCTTGATTGGGGACTCTTCAATAGATGAAATCAAGACTTGGTCAAGAGCCTCCAACTCATGCGGTTCAATGGAAGGTAAAGAGAAATATTCTTCATCGACTGTGCAATCGTCCTCTCCACCATCTGCTGAAAGTCCCACACAACAGATAGTATGGGCAGAGACACTCTTCCTTACCATTCGAGCATATTGAACTCAATCTTTTCATCTTTGAATCGGAAGGTGACCTTGCCATCATATACATCGATGACCGCTCTTGCAGTGCTCAAAAATGGTCTCCCCGGGATCAATGGGACTTCAGTATCCTCATTGATATCTAGGACGTCGAAATCAGCAGGGAAGATGAATTTGTCAACTCCCACCACCAGGTTTTCTACCATACCCATGGGTTTGATGGAGGATCTGTCTGCTAATTGGAGACAGAAAGAGACTGGCTTCAGTTGGCTACCACGAATCCTGGTGAATATGGAGTACGGCATTATATTGATGCTTGCTCCGAGGTCACATAGACCATGTCCGCAATCCACATCACCTATGCAACAAGATACTATTGGTAGTCCAGGATCCTTCTGTTTGGGTGGCATGGTGCGTACCACCAGGGCCCGCTGCACATTCCTCTGTCAGGGTGATTGTCTCCAGGTCTTCCATTTGGCGCTTGTTACTCATTAACTCTTTAAGGAATTTAGCATATGTAGCATCTGCTGTAGAGCATCAATCAAGGGAATATCAATAGTCAAACGTTTAACATTCCCAAAAATTTCTTAATAACTGCTCATCCATGTGCTTTTTCTTGAGCCTAGTAGGGAATGGCAGTTTTTGTGGAAGACTGATTATTAGGAGGAGAAATGTCCTTAGAGATATTAGTAGAAGTAGAGGGAGAAGAAGAAGTAGGGGCCTGTGTCCCCTGAGATGGTAGGAATGGTAGTACTTCCTCTTCATTACACGGAATCACTTGTTTTTCTTTTTCTTTTTCTTTGCCTTTACTTACTTCCCTTCCACTTCGGAGAGTGAGAGCGTCTGTACCTTGACTCTCCATGAGTACTGACTTAGCATGCTCCCTGGGATTCAGTTGAGTTTGAGAGGGTAGATAGCCAGAAAGCCTGGGTTGGGTCATGATCTGCTGAAGATGAGAATCAGGGATTTTTGGTCCTTGTGTAGGGCAGAGATCTCTTCCTGAGTATCTCTGGATTTGTTCATTATGGCCTTCATCATATCCCTCATTTCTGCCATCTCTGCTTCCGAGTTAGATGGAGGTTGAGGTGATTGGAGAGAAGGCCTTCTGTTATAAGGAGGTTGGGCAAACTTCCTCTGCCCTCCTTGATAGCCGGGATTATTTTGGAAATTTTGGGGTGGTTGGGCGCCTCTATGCCAGGGTTGCCGGAACCCTTGATTGTTGGCGACGAAGTTTACTTCCTCAGATGCTTTGAGTTTTTGTAACTCAGGACACTGCTCAAAGTCATGTGGTCTGCCACACTGTGTACATGACACGTCAGAAGGTGGTACAGAAAACATGGGAGAGTGGGTTACCTGAGTGGTTGGTCTTGCATTAACCATATTAGCCTGTTGAGGGAGGGAACTCATAGCCAGTTGCTCCACACCTTTTGTAGCGCACTTACCTTTGTTGATTGCTGGGCATTACTCTCTAGTAATTGCTCGAGCCTCTTCATCAACTTTTCAAACTTGTTGTCACTTTCTCCAATGTGGTACAATCCTGGAGTATTACCTCTTGTTCCTCCCGTAGCCCAATCACGGATTTCCTCACATAAGGATTCTATCCCGTCCAGAAATTGTTTCTCCTGGTTTCTTTAGGATGTCGGCGCCAAGGGAGGATAGCACCATCGTTTTGTATTGGTTCACGAGCCCTTTGTAGAACAACTGTGAGAGTTGCTCCTTCGTGAGACCATGGTGGGGACACTTAAGGAGTAATCCTTTAAATCTATCCCAAGCTTCACAAATATTCTCTGATCCGGTTGCTTGAAATTGTAGATTTCAGTGATCATTTCTAAAGTGCGACTTGGCGGTAGAAATTTGTCGTAGAACTTCGTTGCCATGTCGTCCCACGTGGAGATAGTGTTTGGCGCCAGGCTGTGGTACCACTTGCTTGCAATTCCACTGAGACTGTGAGGGAAAAGCGAGAGACAAGCAAATTGCAAGACCACGTCGGTAGCGGTGAGGCTATTGACATGTTGCAGGAACTTTGTTACGTGGAGCAATGCCTCATCTGGGTTAGAACCATCAAACATTCCTCTCCTTGATGCAGCGGATTTGATGATACGGCTTCAATTTCTGCCATTCGTCATAATCGGCTTGGGGAAGAGTAGGGAGATTGATGGCCGGCTTTTGGCCTTGGTTAGAGGCCTGTTTGATGTTGCGTACTGTTGCCATCCTTCTTGGAGAACTTGGTTCCTCCTGTGGGCACGATTGACTCTTTCTTTGTCTTGAGGAGCGCAGGAATGTTCTCTCGATCTCAAGATCGTAATCTACTATTTTGTCGGAGAGACCTTGTGATCTAAGAAGCATTCACCTAACGACAAACAAGTACCTAAGAGATGACAAAAGAAATATTTTTAAGTGATTGAAAAGAACATATAATTAATAATATATGCTTTTATTAAATAGGACATACCATCGTCATTACATAATATAAAAGAGAAAAAAAAAACAACTAGAAATAAAACATATAAAAGATACTAAATTATACTAATAGATAACCCTAAACCTAGCCCGCCTAACTCTACTAGTGAAAATTGCATAAGAGGGGGGCCTTTGGTGAATTCTATTAGTGAAGATCGCCCAATGCGGGAATCTTCGCCTAAGTTCATCCACGGGCATGACTCTCATGCGTGCGGTGGTCCTAAGGCGGTGGTAACAAGGGAAGGTCTCATCTTCTTCCTCTTAATATCTAATATCTCTACCCCTGTACGAGGGTGGAGTTCATTTACTACATAGATATGCAGAAATGAAAAAGGTCGGTCTCTTCACTCTGTAACTTTGCCATCCAAACGCTACTAGACATCCTGGATACAAAGTTGGGCAAAGGGTGAGACATCTGTAAAGGAAGGAATATATAAAAACAAAGAGAAAGAGAAAAATAAATGCTAAAAAAAGGCCAGGTAGAGTGTCGGATAGGATGTGTCCGGTATCGGACTTCCTCCGAATTTGCCGGATCATAAACACCCGGCATCCTACACGGCAGGTAAAAAAAATAACGCAAACAAAATAAAATTTATATATATTCGTCTGGAGAAAAACTTTCAAAATTGTAAAACATGTCAGGCTTAATGCGGGAGTTTAATATCCGGCACAGACTTCCTCTGATGAAGCCGGGTATAAGACGTCCGGCACTAAGTCTGGCATTTCAACATTTGGAAAACAAAAACCAACGAAGAAAACAAAAAGGCTATTACCAATTTTAGGACTTGGACTAATTCCAAGTCCCCGGCAACGGGGCCATTTTGCAAACAGAGATTTTAGTAGGTATTTATTGAACACTTATGTACAAGAGATTAAACAGAATCATAGGAAAAGAATCAAGAATGTGTCGGGTAACTCTTACCCGGCACCAAGCACGGCATAAATAAAAATAAAAGGAAACCTACTCAATCTATACGAGTAGCAAACAAAAACCCGGTCAAAAGTAGCAGGGAAGCAATTTAAGACCAAGTAAGTCGAACCCTAGGGACTTGTATAAAAAATTAGTCCTAGCCTTGGTAATTACTAAATAAGGAGGGAAAAAGATTTATAAGTGTAGATTAAGAAACTTCCTAAACCCTAATCTAAAATGATATTTACAATGATCCGCCCCATATTCGAATGGTCAACGTCATAAAAACACTAATGATCATCAAAGAAAAGAATAAATCAAGAATTTAGCCAACTCCTGAAACCGCCGGATATTATGTCGGACAAGATTTGCACGGCAAAGACAAGTACCTTGAATGTGCCGGACGCTTTGTACCCGGCATGCCATCCGCATGTTCAAATGTCAAATTACTCTTCCAGTTCGAAGCCGAACTAAGTACTCCCAAATCATTATCAAAAACTAACAATATCTAGGTAATCAACGAACCGAAAAATGGGAGAATAGCATGGTTAATTCTAAATCTTGAATTTCATCCTTTAAGTATAAAAGACAAATAAAAAGACCACTGGAATTCCTCAACCTTTCTGCCTTACAAAGGTCAAAATTGAAGTACTTGGAAGAAGAGCAACTTCATTCCTAATTGCAATAACCACAAAATTCCAAGTTGACTTATATCTTTTATTGAATAAACATAGTGTGTTTACAAGAGAACCACTTCAAATCAGTACCACTAAGGATTCTAATGCATCCTCTACTTCAAAAATAAAAGAAGAACAATCAAGGGGAAAAGGAAAATGGTCTTAGCCTTAACCCGATGACAATTTCTTTTTCTCTTGATAAATGATGCAAGATCTCCTCCAGTAGCACTTCGGGATGTTTTTGAGGATTTTCAGTGTAGAAGTGTATATGAGATGATGTCCAGAAGTGCAACATTCGGCCTCCTTTTATAGGCACCAAAAAGACTTGTGCCGGATGTCTTGCCGGGTCTGTGTGATCCGCATGTCTATTAAAAACGTGCGCGGGCTTGTAACGGTCGTAACCACCAGGGCGTGAAAAGTCACTCATGCCGGACAGATTATATCCGGTACCGTACCCGGCATCGAGTATTTAGATAACGGTAAATAACCGATATCTTTTGGTGAACAGGCGTAACTCTTGATTATGCCGGATACAAACTACCCCCCACCATGCCCGGCCTTACTCCTTTAACTTTGATTTTGTGCCGTGCATGAGGGATCCGGCATCACATCCGGCAATACTTAGTTCCTGATGTAGAATCTCTCTCCTTGCACAGAAAACACACAAAACATAAGACTGAACATATAAAATCATTTTACATACAAAATAATGTAAATACTACTTAATCTAACCTTATTTTAACAAGTAACTTTACAGATCTAGCTTATAAAATATGATAAGTCTACGGCTTATCATGTACCTTCTTCCTCTTCTAGTAAAATTATTACATTAAATGACCAAGCCTTGCAGGTTAACTCAATCCAGCACAGTCAAGAGGTACCTATATCGCCGACAATCAAATTAGACAGGCTAAGGCTGAATTGGTGGACATCATAGTCGAAGAACGTGAGGCTGAGACTATGGAAGACATTGTTTTCATAGTAAATAATTTTAGAAATTTATGCGTAATCAGCCAAATCGACAGAGTCGGTCGTTCTCGAATACCTTCAAACAGTCTTTAACTCTGTCACCATCTTCAACTGCAATAAACCCGGTCATTTCAAGAAAGATTGTCCCCTCCTCAAGAATCAGTTTGGAAAACCTCAAGGGAGATCACTGATGGCATCCATTGGCTGGGGAGACTCAGACTCTAACGACCAAGATGCAGAATCAAGCGGTCTAATTTCTCTCATGGCACATGATACAACTGAGTCCATGATCCCAGACAACGAGGTAACACATTCTCATCTTGAAACGGATCTTTACCGTATATCTCCTATGGGTTTTATGACTTTGATTGCTAAAATGCTCTCTGAGACTAACTCTCTTAAGGCTGATCTCAACAGAAAAATCTCTTATTTAACTGAGGAACTCGAGATTTCAAAAGGGCTTATGTATGCTTTGAGAGATGAAGCTGAGGAACACAAGACTATTTCCTGCTCACTTAGGCTAGATCTGCAAGACTCTAGGCGACATAGGAGCTCGACAAAGTCAAGAAGAGTCTTACAGAATCTAATCAAAGTGAACGGAAGAGTCCACTCACTCAATTGACTCTCTCAAACATGCTCACTATTTTTTCTGATAAATGTTGCGCCCTTCAAAACGAGATGATAGTTTTGAGTCCAAAGTATTTTCCCTAAACTCCTCTGTTAAAACAACTCACTCTCAAAAGCTGAAACAAAAGGAGCACGCCCTCTCTCTCAGACCAGTCATTTCATCAAACAATCTCTCCTCCTAATTACCTGAGTGGGCTAACTCCAAAATCAAGGAAGTTAGTCGAGATCGTGATGATCTTCGAAAGAAAGTAGAACAACTCTCTGAAGAGATTGTCAATCTACGGTCTGGAGTTGGATCCACTCAATCCAAGCCCAAGTTGTCATAAAGGTAATTCGACATTCCAAAAATATGTCCAAATCCAACAACAAACCCAAACGCAACAACAAAAGAAAATTTTGATTCTTGGTGGAAAGGACAGCAAAAATACGTTAACCTTCCTCCCATTAAGTTTGCGGTTACTGCGGGAGTCTTGAACATAGGGACAGTGCTTGCGATAAATTGAATAAAGATCTTTCGTTAATCTCAAACGAGTCAGACTAATTCTTGAAGCTATAGAAGAGTTTAAAAATCCGGTTCGAAAAGGGAACCCAAGTACATCTGGGTTCCAAAACTAACAAATGATCTCTTGTCTTGTAGGTGGAGGCGAATGAAGACTGCTGTTACTTAGTTAGTGGGGTGTTCCCGTCACATGACAAGAGATCCCAATCAATTCAATTCACTTTCATCCTATCACAAAAGGTAGGTAACTTTTGGAACAACAACCAAGGTGAAATCTGGAGTTGGATCCATAGGTCACCCCTCTAAGTTTAAAATAGATGGAGTCCCTCTGGTCACTAGACTTCACATAGTTTGTTGAGTATTTCTCAAATCTGTGATAGATTTAATTTGTTACTATTCTCATCTTCGGATTGTAAAGTTTTTGATGAGGTACAAGGTCATTGAAAGCTATTGGACGTAAAAAAGGAAACCTTACAAATTGTGCTTGAACTCAATCAACTCGGATGACCAAGTCTGTCTGAATGCTCATCAAATCCAACAACATAACTGCTTTGGCACACTAGACTACGGTCATGCAAATCACCGGTTTTGAATAAACTAGGAGTAAGGACCTAGTGGTTGGTTTTACCCGACACAAACTTTGACACAGACACGGTCTGTGAAGCTTTGTTAAAGGTAAACACCCTCGATCGTCCTTCAAGAGTAGTCCACTCTTTCTACTAACTCTCCATTGGAATTACTTCACATGGACCTTGTTGGTCCCCCATGCGTACTTGTTCTCCTTCAATCGATATCCATCTTCAATAGAAGCTACATCCGTCCTAGCCGCAGTAATTCGAGATTCCTCTTCCGCGGTTTTGTTTTTCTTGTACTCATAGACACGGTAATGGTGCCTCGTCTTTTTCCTTCTTGCTCTTCTTTCTCTAAAAAACGATTTCGGATATCCCCTTCTTCCTTGAATCGTCCACACAGAGAAACCCAACAGAGGGGGAATGGTTTATATAATGCTTCATCAAAAACGATTCGATGCGGGTGTTGTGTCCTCTGCTAGTTTTCGTTTCCATTTCGAGCTTCCGTATTTCCTGGTAATTACTCTGTCAGGAGAATCGAAGTGTGTTGATTTAGAAGGAAATGCCCTAGCGTTTACTGCCGGAGATATTCTCGACTTTGTTGATGGGAATACCTCCCATTTTGTCTGGTCTTCTTTCTGATTCACTCTCGGTTTCTTCATAGCTCTCTGTCGCTGCCCTTTGTTCTTCAACTCGGTTGCTTTCTTGAATATCAGTATGAGCTTGCTAGCCATACAAGTACGATCGAAATGACTCAGGAACAACCATAGTCTTGGTGATTCAGTAACCCACGAGGGAAAGCGCCTCACCCTCATTATTCAGTAACATTGGTGGGATTTTGTATGCACTATTGTTTGTCTGTTACCGAGGTCGATTTGTGATTTCTAATGCTTGCTTAATGCTCACTTCTTCCTTGCTGCTATTACTTCACTTCTTGTTCGCTATCTATTTCATATACTGTTGCAAGAATAACTTGTGGAAGGAAAGTATACTGGTCCATTCCAGTCTTGAACTTGGTTTATTTAGCCCCTAATCTCACCTTGCGATTACTGGGCAAGTCTCCTCTGCCATTGTATTTATGCCTGAGCCACGATATCTTGTGCAGCAGTCCTCTAGTTTAACTTCGCTTATGCCGGATACTAATGATCGAATGCTTTCCTCTTCTGCGGAGAGTCGAGTCCCATCCCCCCCTCAGTGGCTTGACAGGTTAATGTTTGGCATTCAGAGACTCACTTTCACTTCCTTGGTGTACCTGTTGAAACTAAATACCGTTTAGTCTTGATGTTTTGAATTGCAGGAATCACATGTGCCCCTTTGGTTATTAATATATCCCTTGTTATTTGTTAAACTCAGAATGACAAACTGTCAGTCGGCACATGAATATCACTCTCATTTTTTTTCGTTTGTACATTCAGTTATAGACAACCTACCTTCCTAACTTGTGACTGCATTTTTCTGTTTTGTTTGTTCTCCTTACAGAAAGAAAACTGCTCTCTGTCCTGGTATTCCATTCTGAACTGAAAACTTGTTAAATTCTGATGCTAATGTATTCGTATAGTGAAATCATGTCTATTTCTTGTTGGACTCGCTCTCTGTTTCTTCTTTGAGAAATGAGACTCCACTGCACATCTATATTTTTTTGTTAAGCTGAATCCATGCGAGCATGTTTCTTGTTAGCCTCATTCACTTTCGTCTGATATCTCCCGTTCATGTTTTCCCCGTAAGTGATTGCTGATTGTGAAACAGATAGGAGAACCGGCCCTTAGTCTAACTTATTCATGCTTTATAGCCTTTATCTCTGGGATAAAAAATCTCTTTTTAGATCAGACTTCTGTTCGAATGTGAAATACCCCTAACATTTAAATAATAAATATAAGTAAAATAAATATATTTGAGGAATTATAAATATTATTTGAGGGGTTTTATTAAACCCTAAGAAACATATAAACACTTGGGCGTTAAAAACGCACCTAAACTCCTTAAGGTCAGAAACGAGCGTTAAAGCCCGACCTTAAGTTTAAACATTATATAAGCTATGAATATTATATGAATTTAACCAAGGATCATTTTATGATCTTTAGATACAAGTTCTCAGTTAGAACTGAGTAAATATACAGTTCTCGAAAATTCCCAATGTGGGTCCCATAAAGGCCCGGGAATGCCTATGAGGAGTGCCAAGGTGGCATGAACCCCTATAAAATTATTCTTAGAATTCCTAAATCATTATTAATTATTCTAAAGAGGATTCCCAAGTTACTTCTTCAAAAATAAACAAAGAGCTTGGGGGAAATTTCTTAACGCTCCTTTTACCTCGGGAGTGCCCCTTTAGCCCGAAAATTTGAGTTACAAGTTTATATAACCCCATATAATTTAATGTAACCCTAATATATTATTATTGACTATAAATAATGTCAATAAACACTTGGAAGTCAGCTCGACTAATTAATTCCCCTCCCAGAAATCCTTAAAGCACAAAACGCACCTTCGGGTGTCACAAAAATGCATTTTACGCAATTGCCTTGAAGCTTTTGAGGAGCCCCGAGTCGATAAAATTAAAGTGGATAAAATGACCATCTAAATCAATTGATGGCAGTACTAAACTCATAGTATAAATGAGGGCGATTTTTAGGACAAAAAGGTACCTAAAATCAGCATTTTTACCTTAAACTTTCATCTTTTATCATAATAAAAATGTACCAATTAAATGCTGGAACCTACTACATATATTAGTATGGGTCTTAGTACAATATAATTTAGACAGGAATTAAATGAAAATTAATTCCATTTGATCCCTATATCATGCGCCACTTAAGGTCCAATTTGGTTAGATTTTTCACAAAAAATAATTACCTATTGGATAGTGACTCACCTTAGTATGTATTGTATAATGAGGTAACAAACAATTGCAGTCATAAGAGGCCTTATCACCGTAAGCCTACACAATAAACACAGGAGAATTAATATGAGAAAAGTAAAAGAACTAAATACAAATTAGAACTACTTTTGACTAGGTTGCGCAAACAAAAAATCAAGTTGCTACCACCACTCTGTTGCAGCCGATTATGACCAAGGAAAGGAGGAGAATAATTGTTTGTTCATTATTCAAGAGACAACTACCTAACAATGCCAATCAATTGCCTAATACAACAAATTCTTTGTCTCTTCCAAACACTACACTACCGTATTCAAGAGGATGAAAGCAATTTGATTGCTTTATAAAGTTGTCTAATAAAACAACTAATTAGCTAGCATGTTCTTTGGTCAAGAATCAACAAAAATCAGTGGACATCTACATCTAATACAACCGTAAATGCAAGGACAAAACAAAGAACAATCAACATATAATTTGCAAAAGAAATACCTACCTAACTTACATTTTGTCTTCTAGTTTTCAAGTGGCCAACAAAGCTTCATTATTTCCCTTCTAGTCAAACGATTCCTTGCCATCAATTGAGGACTTTTAGTGAACCAATAATGAGATTAAATAAATCAGGGAAATAATTAAAGAAAAGATAGACAATTATGACATTAATTTATCAAAGAAGAACATTCTCATTTCTTACCTTAAGTCTTCTTACGTAGGGTTCATTTTTCTTCTTGCCTTCACTTCAACCGAATGGGTAAGCTCTCTTCTTCCTCTCTTTTCTTCTTCTTCTCCTAGCTTCAAGCTCCAACAATGGAGGTTTAAGTTCTAACTCCATTTTATGTCAAAATTCCTAGCTAATTCTACAAACAAGAATCAAGTAGCAGATCTGTTCAAGAGGTCTGACTTCGGGAGCAATTCTGTAATTTTCAGTAGTTATCTCGAAATATTCCCACATCAAACTTGTTCCTCTTCGAATTAGCTTTCCATACAATAAAAGATCATTAATTTTCATGGTGTATCCGTTCTGGGTGAACAAAAGAAGGCGAAGTGGTTCATAGCAAAAATCTGTTCATAGGTCTCATCTCGGAGTTATTCTGAATTTTCCGTAAGTTTTCTCAAATTCTCTCTCACCCAAAGTTGTAACCTCTTTGAATTAGCTTTCCAGACATATAAGGATCATTAATTTTGGTGGTCATTTCAGTTCTGGGTGACAAAAACCGCAGAGAGTGCGCAATCTGGAAATTTCGGTAAGATATGGTGATCCCTATCTTCCACCATTTGGTGTCTATAATTAGTTCCGAATTTTAGAGTTTCTAAACCTATGTTCTCTTCATTATTTCATGAAGGAAACTTGGATCTTCAATCATCACAAGGTGTATCAAAATACCTTGATAAATTCCTAAGGTAAACTCTTGTAAGATTACTCCAAATATTATTTATAAATCTTGTTAGAAGTCTAACAAATGGATCTCTTAAATATTTTAAGGAGCCGAAAATACTTCATCAAGATAGCATTTGGAGAGCTTGGAATTCAAGGAAAATTCAAGTATAAGAATTGTCTTGATTTAAAGGGTAAGTTTATATAATTAAGGTTCATTAAGTTTAAGCTTGATTTAAGCTTCAAACTTTGGTATAAAAATTATTATGTATAACCCCTAAATAATAAGGCCGAAAATATGAGGGGTATGATGCAAGAACAAATTTATAACATAGAAGGTAAGATTATTACCTTAAGGTATAAATATGTGTCATAAAAATTATTAAGATGCATATATATCCAAACCGAAATATTTGAGGATTAAATGTCCTATTTTGAGTTTATAAACACTCTAAGTCATTAGCATAATTTTTAGAAAGTGTTATATGGCTCATATACAATTATAAGTATTTATCATAAGGTTTAATCAAGTTTTAAACCTATGGTAAAAGGGTATTTAAGCCGAGAACAAAATGTATTATTTAGTGATTTCGAAATATATAAGTGTATTAACTTATATTATAAATTTCGAGAACATTAAAAATAGCTACAAGTATTTAAATGGCTAGTTTATAAGTTATGTGGCCAAAATGTAAATTTTGAAAAGATTGGTGTGCTAAGTATAAAACCGAGAACTTAAGGATTAATTTGGTATATTTATGATATATCTAAGTAGGAAGTAATATTATGAATTTTGGTGAATTTAAATAAGAGTTTTAAGTATTAATTGTGAAATTAAGTCTTGGTCAAAGTGTTGACCAAAAACTTTGGGATAAAATGATTTATGACATAAATTTAGTTTATAAAAGTTTTGGGGTGAATATGTAATTTATGGAAGTATATATGAAAAATAGAATTTATATGGGCGGATATGTAATTTAAGAAAAGATATGGGTTACTTAGGTTATTTAAAGAAATAACATATTAAATTATAGTTTATAAGTTAATATGTAACTTATATAAAATTTTGGGGTTAAAAGTATGAATATAGAAATTATATGATTAACCAAAGAGCTTATGGGCTTAATTGGTAATTTATTAAAATTGGTGGTATTAATTTGTAATTACCGTATGAGATAAGAGTATTTGGTGATTTGTAAAGTTAATGGGATCAAATATGATTACCGACCGGAATTTATATTTGGTTGTTTTAGTAATTATTAAGTTGTTGGGTATAAATAAATTACCGCAATATTAGATTGGTTTTGTAATTTACTAGGAAAGGAGGTAAACTAGTAATATAATGTATATGGTATATTAGGAATATAATATAAGTTTATAAAATAATTTTGGTTATAATAAAAATGACCAAGGTGCTATAATATAAATGATAGGGGAAATAATTATAAGTATATAATTAATGAGGTAAAATATACTGTAATAAATGATAATTCATTATCACATGTGATCACATGTGGATCACATAATAATGAACTGGTTGGTTATCTAGAACCACTGTTAAAAATAACAGGGGAAAATTAAAACATACATCAGAGTTATTATACGACGAGAATAAACTATACAGAGACAATACTGTAATATTTAGTGGATAGTCGTATTAATATTACCCGTTATTGTATGTATAATAACAGCGTACGGGAAGGTTACTAGAGCGTGAACTGTCAAGCTAGCTGTTGTCACGGTGAACGGTATGTTAATTGTGTGGTCTGAATGTCCTAAGGATTATCCTAAGGTCCAGCATTTTGTGTGATTAAATGTTTAAGAAGGATATCTATGATTTTATGTGATTGATATTGTATATGGTTCGCTTAAACTGTTGCGTTGTGTTTTATACGCGAATTCTTATGACTAAAAGTTTATACATCTAAACTGAAAAAAAAGAGACTAACTGACCTTCAGGTATTATGAACCTAACAGGGTCTATTGTTATAGTCTCATTCCAATATTGGTTATTATGTCATTGACAAAAAGGGCTAACTTATAAAGAGAGAATCCGGATTGTTTCGACTTTCTGGTTGCGCATTGTGATCACTATGAGAGACTCAAGAAGGGAGTCACTCTAAATCCATCAGCCCCATTCGGGGATGGCGGAATGCACTGCCGTTGGTGCACAGTTTCGACCGGATCGGTCAAAGTATATATTTATCCAGGGCCATAAGGTCAGCTGGTAACGGTTCCTTTGGAACCCAGTGGGACATTGTCCATTTTCACAGGTTATTAAGGGTTGTCTTGACATGACGCCTGAGGTAAAATTAATTGGAAAGGTTAAGTGGTTGGTTTAAAAGGGATAAGGGTCATGTGACCTACTAACAGAACAGTTTTTAATATGTGCCCTTATTTGGGTTGTTGGTGGTGATTATTGTTTGATGTGTATTATTATGCACTAAATTTTGCAGGTGAATTGTTATGTTGATGCTCAGTGTTTACAGTATTTCTGTTATTCTTGTAAACCGGATTATCTGTAAAGAATCTAATGTCAAGATGGCTAAAACGACTAAAGGAATCTAGATGACTTAAGATCACATTTAGCATACCAGCATTTCGATTGCTGAGCCCTTTAGTGGGCCAAAAATTCCAGGTTGTTGAAGAAGTCTCAAGCCGGGCGTGGGACACGGGGGTAGCTGAAGTGTTTCCTTCAAACGGCGTCGTTTTTTTTTGTATTGTATTAAGAGGGAGAATGTATTCAGTTGGTTGCTCATTTAGTTGGTTTTGGATTGTAATAAATAGAGTGCTCAGTATTTGTTCATCACAGCGTTAGAAGTTGTAATGTTGGATAGAGTAAGGATGCCTTGTTACTCACAAGGGTGAGTGACGGCGTGTAACCCAAGGTTAGATAGTTTTTATTTTCCGCTGCGATTTGCTATTTATTATACTACGAGTTTATGACGTCATTACAGGTTTAAGATTAGGGGTGTTTACAAAAGTGGTATCAGAGCGGAGTACCGCTCTGATGAAAGATACTGAGTCTAGGACAATGAGCATAGGAATATTGGGTTACGAGAAAACGTCCGTGAGGATTCGTGACCTAGAAAAAGAAAACCCTAGGGATATTTTATTGCTAGTAGTTAGCTTACTTACATGTTTTTAATTGTGTATGTGATACGGTGTAGCAACCGAGTAGAAATAAAAATATACTATCTTAGATGTCGACCAGCGGAGGGCCACGAGAGACAACAGTGGACGCAGTGGCGAGACACACCGGCGGATGTTCCAACAGTACAAGACCTAACAGCACCATGGCAACTTTCGCGCAACAGCTAGGAGCTCAATTTACGGGAGCCATACCCCACCCGCCACGGCCCAGAGGAACCAACTGGTTAAGGGCGTTGCAGACGCGAAAGTACCAACTTACTCAGGAAACCGGACCCCGCCGCACTGGAGAAGTTCATTGCAGAGCACCAAAAGGCGTTCAAGACTGTGGGTGTCCCAGAAAACCAGCAGGTCGTCATCGCTGCATACAACCTGAAGGGCGCAGCTGACATTTGGTGGCGGACTATTGAGGGCCACCGTAGAGCTACACCGAATTTAAATGGACAGAGTTCGTAGAAGTGTTGGGGAGAAGTACTACCCCGAGCGCCTAAAACAGAGAAAAGGCAGGAAATCAAGTCCTTGGTCCAAGGGAGTCAAACAGTTGACCAGTACTACGTGCAGATCACCAGTTTATTGGACAATATACCAGGAGTCAACTACTCTGACTCAGAAAGAAAGAAAAGGAAAAGTACTGAAGGAGATGATGATGGAGCAACCTCTGGCGGTTACTGCAAGAAGCAGAAGAAATCCTTTGAAAGGAAGATGGGACAGAAGAATTCCCATGGTCAAGAAGACGAAGGAGCAGTCCCATCCTCGTCTAACCGCTCAGCTATTGAGCTCAAGCCACTAAGAACAGCACCACCCAGAGGCAACAAGCCAACCCGACGTCACTATTACTGTAAACGTTGTGGAAAAGATCACCCAGGCGTAGATTCGCGGGGAAGAAAGGTGGAGTGCCGTTATTGCAAAAAGGAGGGTCACCGGGGTATGAGTGCTTTTCCAATCCAGGGAGTCGAGTATACAAAGGAGCTAGAGGTTCGCAGAGAACACGGCTGTGGAAACTGGCGGACCCGGAGGAGGTCAAGCGCCGCAGACTAATACTTATACTACAGGACCGAGAGACAGCCATCCTCATCTGAGATCCAGAAGAGAAAGGAGATAATTCCATAAAGAAATGCCCTGTACTCATCAGTGGGAACTTCAGGCGCTGAAGCTCGCGCTTAGCGCGAAACCGGTAAGCCTAGAACCTAAACTAAATGCATGATGCATAAATATGTGTTTATAATTATCAGTCAATGAGACTTATATGAGACTAGTAAGTATCAACTTTAGAGAGACCTAAATTAGGTAACCTCTCACATAATAGGATACTTCAACATTGTTTTACATTACCTAAGAGACCGTGGTTACCTGAGCCTATGAGCGAAGGTCGGGAATATCCCGAGGCATAATGCCAAGTACTTTGACCCGGTATGATCCTACTCAAGACATACTTAACTATAATGAACAAGTAACTGTTGGAATAAATGTAGAACTTGGGGGTAAGCCTTGGAGGATTTTTATATTCCAGGATACAAGGGTGAATCAAAACTTAAAATAAATACGATGTGTATGGATAAGGATTGGGATACAGTATGTGAGATAGTACAGTGAGGAATAGTAAGTTAATATTTACTTGGATTGCCGAAGGACATTAACAACTGTCCAACTTACTGTAACTACAAATTATGACCTGCCCTAAATGACGAGCAGATGTCATGTAGAAGAATACATTAATAATATAATACTAAGACTACAAGATCTGTCAAAGGAGCTCACGTAAGAGCAAACACTGAATTTTTATGGGATACCCAGGCACCGAGCTTACCGCTCAGTGCGAGTCTAGGAAATAGTGCAAAACCTGAAGGATGGCAATAAAGAAACAAATCTCAAAATATATAACTAAACATCCATCATGGATAAGTACGAGTTTTAAAATACCTGAATAAATACCAAGGTCTCAGCTAGTACCAATATATAACAGTGCTGGACTCCTAATTAATGAAGGGAGAGAAAAAAATGTTGAATTTATATTTTCTGAAGTCGGGAGAACTACCTAATTAGCAATACCAAATGCTACATACATACATATAATTTGGAGGTAGTAAACCAAAAACGTTGAAGGTATTGATACATTTCAGAGGGTTGAGTACCATAGAATATACCTACCCTATTTTGAGACACATGTCCTACACTAACCTTATGAATTTATACGAGTATATGCCTGCTATAACAGCTTAAATTATAATGCGAATCAAGGATCACAGTAGTAAACTCAACTAGGTTTAAAATATATGTAATATAAACTTTTATGAACATAGTAACGAATAACCCACCTTGACACTTGCAAAGAGACAGTGTAAGTTATATAAGAGTTTGAAACAATATATACACAAAAATGAGTGTAAATTAAATATAAAGTAGGGAAATATACCCTTTGGTTTGTAACCATTGTTTTACACGTAAACCGTCATAACGTTATACGCTAAACCCTGTGATTCTAAATCTTTATTGATACACCTAATTGATCTATGTTGAAAGCCATTGAGCTAGTGGATTAACCAAGTTTCTAAGAGATAGAAACAAACAATAAGCCTTGATTGTCCTATTACCAAACAGTAGGATTCAAATTGGAAAACCTTAGTTTGAGATGGTACTAATATTAAGAGATACTTGACTAGGGTGAAAATATGATTCACCTGATTTATGGATTATAGATGGAACAAGGAAAAAGCTAAGCTTTAAGGTGGAGGAAATGATACTTTACGGAACTATAGTTGTGGATGGAGTCATGAAAACTTTTCTGAAGTCTAACTGTGACTGTCTTTGCTCCAACTGATGATAATCAAGTATGGCAATAATCAAGCCTGATAGGGAAATATTAGATAAGCCTCTTAAAGTGAAGAGAGTATTCTAAGTATACAAGTCCATGACGGGATTTATTACTTGTATGATGGATTTAAGAGTTGAAATGATTGATGGATATAGTACTAGACAGTACGAACCTAAATGCTTTAGTAAGAATCTACCTTTTAAGCCAAGAGGAAAAACTGACTTCCCCGCTTGATGATTGATCAAGGAATATAGTACCGGGGGTTTGGAAATACACTAGATTCGAGCATAGGTTATAACATATATTGGATTAATAGTATAGTGATCAGGAGAAAAGGTAGTTATCACCATGTCACAAAGTTAAATAAGATAAAATTTAGGAAATGACAATTATGTGATTATTTGATATTTGACGTGGGAGGTCGAACTTGATCCTGGTCAGATCAAGGGAAAACCAAACACAAATGGTGTGGAAGGATAGTTCAACACTGACGCTGACCCCGTCGGGGTTGGATGATTCCTGAGACTCCTTACAAGTGGTCACAAATATTATGTGATAAGTAAGTATTTATTCCTAATTTAAGATAAAATTTAATAAATGAAGTATATGAGTTGTGGAAGGTGTAAATTAGGAGTTAAGTTGTCTAGGTTACCCCCCGAGGAGATTAAATAGCTAAAACAACTCCACATATGTCGGAGAAAAATAATCAATTATGAGGGAAATGTTAACTATTATTATCCCATGAACCGTATTAATAAATCAATACGAGATCAAGAGAAATTACCTATAATAACAGTATTCTCAAGCTACCTCCTAAATTATGGCCAAATTGCCATCTGGAAAGGAAGATCGACTTCCATGTTTTCTTTGTGAATTAAACCAATATATTAAATGGGAACCTAGCTACCTATAAACATGGGTAGAATATAAAGAGTATAAACATTATACTAATACTCACAGAGAGTTGATTCACAACCATAATAACATGTTAATTGTGAGGAAACTATATATTAAGAACCTACTGTGGTATACTTGAGGAACAGACGATAGTAATCGTGTATATATACTACGAAAAATTGGTGAATCAATAATATCAAAAAATATTCTATAATATATATAAGATGTACGACTCAACCGTAGCTCATACTTTACATTGACAATGAAAGCCGTGTATGGCGACAGTAAACTCAAATACCAGAATCGCAAGATGATCGGGGGATCAGGGAGAAAGATGTTAGGTAAGCCCCAATATTAATACAAACCCGAGCGCCAATGATCAAAACTACAAGAGGCGATTAGTGGGAGTGTGTCACACACGATAGTTTAAACAATCCATGAGATAATATTGGCAACATACAAGATAGTAGATCACCTCCATACACACAAGATTCAGATATAAAAGCATATTAATGCACTATGGAACATGTCAGAGAATGCATAAATTCTCGAGGCATATAACACTTAAACAGACAGGAGTCATATACAGATGTCTGTAGGAGAAATCTCGAATTCGCAATAAACGATCGAGTCTTCCTTAGAGTTTCACCTAAGAAGAGAATGTTTAGATTAGGGCAGAAGGGCAAGCCTAGCCCGAAGTATGTAAGACCGTCTTATTACGGAGCGAGTGGGCCCATTAGCCTACAGAGTAGACTCATACATTAAGCTAGGGAGAGGGCATAATGTGTTTCACATTTCTCAGCTAAAGCAATATGTGCCTCACCCATCACATAACCTAGAGATCGAGACACTCGAGCTAAATCCTACACTTAGATATGAACAGACCCCAGTTCGCATTGTAGACTACAAACTAGGGAGCCAGGAACAAGACCATTAGAATGGTCAAGGCTGTGTGGTAAAACCACGACATTGAGGAGGCGACATGGGAGTTAGAAGACTCCATGCGAGACAAGTATCCAACAATTGTCTTTTCGTTTTGTGTATACTTGTGGGGTACGTGGGCGTAACCTTTTAAGGGGGTAGAGCACACACGCGACTTGCATATCTGCAGTCTATATTGGTTTTGTGTATGGTTATTTGTGTTTGATTGTTGCGCATGTGTGCAATTGGTTGAATGGTTGTTGATATGTCTATGTGACAATGGTTGGTTATCAATGATTGTATGGTTATTGTTGAGTCCTATGTGACACTTGAATAAGTTATGATTGGGTTCTATGTAACACTTGGATGTTTATGAAGCACCCAATTACTTTACAGTATATTTATATTTATTCCTACAATCACACAAGAGATTCACTGCCAAGGGTTTATGCCTCTGCACTCTGTAGGACTGAGGATTGGTATTGCACTTGTGCAGTGATGACCGAGGGGATATCTAGGAAGTTTGGAACACGCATTGTTTTACAGTACTTATTAAGTTGTTATGCTGTGATATATTATTATCACGAATAAAGAAATATGTCTATAGGAATTATATACACTCAGTGTAGTGATGCAGTATAGAGATGTCAATATAATATTGACACCCTCGAATGATAAGTATACAGGGAATAGATAAGGAGGAACTTGATTCCATAGGATGAACAAGTATAAGTTATGACTTCGGGACGAAGTCCTTTTAAGGGGGGTAGACTGAAATACCCCTAACATTTAAATAATTAAATATAGTAAATAAATATTATTGAGGAATTATAAATATTATTTGAGGGGTTTATTAAACCCTAAGAAAAACATATAAACACTTGGGCGTTAAAAACGCACCTAAACTCCTTAAGGTCAGACAGAAACGAGCGTTAAAAGCCCGACCTTAAGTTAAACAATTATATAAGCTATGAATATTATATGAATTTAACCAAGGATCATTTTATGATCTTTAAGATACAAGTTCTCAGTAGAACTGAGTAAAGTAAATATACAAGTTCTCGAAAATTCCCAATGTGGGTCCCATAAAGGCCCGGGAATGCCTATGAGGAGTGCCAAGGTGGCATGAACCCCTATAAAAATTATTCTTAGAATTCCTAAAATCATTATTAATTATTCTAAAGAGGATTCCCAAGTTACTTCTTCAAAAATAAACAAAGAGCTTGGGGGAAATTTCTTAACGCTCCCTTTACCTCGGGAGTGCCCCTTTAGCCCGAAAAATTGAGTTACAAGTTTATATAACCCCATATAATTTAATGTAACACCTTAATATATTATTATTGACTATAATAATGTCAATAAACACTTGGAAGTCATAGCGACTAATTAATTCCCAGAAAAATCCTTAAAGCACAAAACGCACCTTCGGGTGTCACAAAAATGCATTTTACGCAATTGCCTTGAAGCTTTTGAGGAGCCACGAGTCGATAAAATTAAAAGTGGATAAAATGACCATCTAAATCAATTGATGGCAGTACTAAACTCATAGTATAAATGAGGGCGATTTTTAGGACAAAAAGGTACCTAAAATCAGCATTTTTACCTTAAAACTTTCATCTTTTATCATAATAAAAATGTACCAATTAAATGCTGGAACCTACTACATATATTAGTATGGTCTTAGTACAATATAATTTGACAGGAATTAAATGAAAAATTAATTCCATTTGATCCCTATATCATGCGCCACTTAAGGTCCAATTTGGTTAGATTTTCACAAAAAATAATTACTATTGGATAGTGACTCACCTTAGTATGTATTGTATAATGAGGTAACAAACAATTGCAGTCATAAGAGGCCTTATCACCGTAAGCCTACACAAATAAACAACAAGAGAATTAATATGAGAAAAGTAAAAGAACTAAAATACAAATTAGAACTACTTTTGACTAGGTTGCAAGCAAACAAAAATCAAGTTGCTACCACCTCTTGTTGCAGCCGATTATGACCAGGAAAGGAGGAGAATATTGTGTTTCATTATTCAAGGAGACAACTACCTAACAATGCCAAATCAATTGCCTAATACAACAAAATTCTTTGTCTCTTCCAACACTACACTACCGTATTCAAGAGGATGAAAGCAAATTTGATGCTTATAAAGTTGTCTAATAAAACAACTAATTAGCTAGCATGTTCTTTGGTCAAGAATCAAACAAAAATCAGTGGACATCTACATCTAATACAACTGTAAATGCAAGGACAAAACAAAGAACAATCAACATATAATTGCAAAAGAAATACCTACCTAACTTACATTTGTCTTCTAGTTTTCAAGTGGCCAACAAAGCTTCATTATTTCCCTTCTAGTCAAACGATTCCTTGCCATCAATTGAGGACTTTAGTGAACAATAATGAGATTAAATAAATCAAGGGAAATAATTAAAGAAAGAATAGACAATAATGACATTAATTATCAAAGAAGAACATTCTCATTTCTTACCTTAAGGTCTTACGTGAGGGTTCATTTTCTTCTTGCCTTCACTTCAACCGAATGGGTAAGCTCTCTTCTTCCTCTCTTTTCTTCTTCTTCTCTCCTAGCTTCAAGCCCAACAATGGAGGTTTAAGTTCTAACTCCATTTTATGTCAAAATTCCTAGCTAATTCTACAAAACAAGAATCAAGTAGCAGATCTGTTCAAGAGGTCTGACTTCGGGAGCAATTCTGTAATTTCAGTAAGTTATCTCGAAATATTCCCAACATCAAACTTGTTCCTCTTCGAATTAGCTTTCCATACATATAAAGATCATTAATTTTCATGGTGTATTCCGTTCTGGGTGAACAAAAGAAGGCGAAGTGGTTCATAGCAGAAAATCTGTTCAATAGGTCTCATCTCGGGATATTCTGAATTTTCCGTAAGTTTTCTCAAATTCTTTCAACACCAAAGTTGTACCTCTTTGAATTAGCTTTCCAGACATATAAGGATCATTAATTTTGGTGGTCATTTCAGTTCTGGGTGACAAAACCGCAGAGAGTGCGCAATCTGGAAAATTTCGGTAAGATATGGTGATCCCTATCTTCCACCATTTGGTGTCTATAATTAGTTCCGAATTTTAGAGTTTCTAAACCTATGTTCTCTTCATTATTTCATGAAGGAAACTTGGATCTTCAATCATCACAAGGTGTATCAAAAATACCTTGATAAATTCCTAAGGTAAACTTGTAAGATTACTCCAAATATTATTTATAAATCTTTGTTAGAAGTCTAACAAATGGATCTCTTAAATATTTAAGGAGCCGAAAATACTTCATCAAGATAGCATTTGGAGAGCTTGGAATTCAAGGAAAATTCAAGTATAAGAATTGTCTTGATTTAAAGGGTAAGTTTATATAATTAAGGTTCATTAAGTTTAAGCTTGATTTAAGCTTCAAACTTTGGTATAAAAATTATTATGTATAACCCCTAATAATTAAGGCCGAAATATGAGGGGTATGATGTCAAGAAATAATTTATAACATATAAGGTAAGATTATTACCTTAAGGTATAAATATGTGTCATAAAAATTAATTAAGATGCATATATATCCAAACCGAAATATTTGAGGATTAAATGTCCTATTTTGAGTTTATAAACACTCTAAGTCATTAGCATAATTTTTAGAAGTGTTATATGGCTCATATACAATTATAAGTATTTATCATAAGGTTAATCAAGTTTTAAAACTATATGTAAAAGGGTATTAAGCCGAGAAAAAAATGTATTATTTAGTGATTTCGAAATATATAAGTGTATTAACTTATATTATAAATTTCGAGAACATTAAAAATAGCTACAAGTATTTAAATGGCTAGTTTATAAAGTTATGTGGCCAAAATGTAAATTTTGAAAAGATTGTGTGCTAGTATAAAAAACCGAGAACTTAAGGATTAATTTGGTATATTATGATATAATATAGGTAGGAGTAATATTATGAATTTTGGTGAATTTAAATAAGAGTTTAAGTATTAATTGTGAAATTAAGTCTTGGTCAAAGTGTTGACCAAAAACTTTGGGATAAAATGATTTATGACATAAAATATTAAGTTTATAAAAGTTTTGGGGTGAATATGTAATTTATGGAAGTATATATGAAAAAAGAATTTAATATGGGCGGATATGTAATTTAAGAAAAGATATGGGTTACTTAGGTTATTTAAAGAAATAAAATATTAAATTATAGTTTATAAGTTAATATGTAACTGATATAAAATTTTGGGGTTAAAAGTATGAATATAGAAATTATATGATTAAACCAAAGAGCTTATGGGCTTAATTGGTAATTTATTAAAAATTGGTGGTATTAATTTGTAATTACCGAGATAATAAGAGTATTTGGTGATTTGTAAAAGTTAATGGGATCAAATATGTGATTACCGGAAATTTATATGTGGTTGTTAGTAATTTATTAAGTTGTTGGGTATAATATATAAATACCGAATATTAAGATTGGTTTTGTAATTTAATAAGGAAAGGAGGTAAACTAAGTAATATAATGTATTATGGTATATTAAGGAATATAATATAAAGTTTATAAAATAATTTTGGTTATAATAAAAATGACCAAGGGATATATATAAATGATAGGTGGAAATAATTATAAGTATATAATAATAAGGTAAAGATATACTGTAAATGATAATTCATTATCACATGTGAGTTTCACATAAATAATGAACTGGTTGGTTATCTAGAACCACTGTTAAATAACAGGGGAAAATTAATAACATACAGAGTTATTATACGACGAGAATAAACTATACAGAGACAATACTGTAATATTTAGTGGATAGTCGTATTATATTACCCGTTATTGTATGTATAAATAACAGCGTACGGGAAAGGTTACTAGAGCGTGAACTGTCAAGCTAGCTGTTTGTCACGGTGAACGGTATGTTAATGTGTGTGGTCTGAATGTCCTAAGGATTATCCTAAGGTCCAGGCATTTTGTGTGATTAAATGTTTAAGAAGGATATCTATGATTTATGTGATTGATATTGTATATGGTTCTGCTTAAACTGTTGCGTTGTGTTTTATACGCGAATGTCTTATGACTAAAAGTTTATACATCTAAACTGAAAAAAAGAGACTAACTGACCTTCAGGTATTATTGAACCTAACAAGGGTCTATTGTTATAGTCTCATTCCAAGTATTGGTTATTATGTCATTGACAAAAAGGGCTAACTTATAAAGAGAGGAATCCGGATTGTTTCGACTTTCTGGTTGCGCATTGTGATCACTATGAGAGACTCAAGAAGGGAGTCACTCTAAATCCATCAGCCACATTCGGGGATGGCGGAATGCACTGCCGTTGGTGCACAGTTTCGACCGAATCGGTCAAAGTATATATTTATCCAGGGCCATAAGGTCAGCTGGTAACGGTTCCTTTGGAACCCAGTGGGACACATTGTCCATTTTCACAGGTTATTAAGGGTTGTCTTGACATGACGCCTGAGGTAAAATTAATTGGAAAGGTTAAGTGGTTGGTTAAAAGGGATAAGGGTCATGTGACCTACTAACAAGAACAGTTGTTTAATATGTGCCCTTATTTGGGTTGTTGGTGGTGATTATTGTTTGATGTGTATTATTATGCACTAAATGTTGCAGGTGAATTGTTATGTGATTGCTCAGTGTTTACAGTATTTTCTGTTATTCTTGTAAACCGGATTATCTGTAAAGAATCTAATGTCAAGATGGCTAAAACGACTAAAGGAATCTAGATGACTTAAGATCACATTTAGCATACCAGCATTTCGATTGCTGAGCCCTTTAGTGGGCCAAAAATTCCAGGTTGTTGAAGAAGTCTCAAGCCGGAGCGTGGGACACGGGGGTAGCTGAAGTGTTTCCTTCAAACGGCGTCGTTTTATTTTGTATTGTATTAAGAGGGAGAATGTATTCAGTTGGTTGCTCATTTAGTTGGTTTTGGATTGTAATAAATAGAGTGCTCAGTATTTGTTCATCACAGCGTTAGAAGTTTGTAATGTGGATAGAGTAAGGATGCCTTGTTACTCACAAGGGTGAGTGACGGCGTGTAACACCAAGGTTAGATAGTTTTATTTTCCGCTGCGATTTGCTATTTATTATATCGAGTTATGACGTCATTACAGGTTAAGATTAGGGGTGTTACAGAATGTGAATAGCCAAAAAAGAGGGGGTAAGACATGGAAGTATAAGGAAATCCCTGAACTTAAACTTACGTTTTGTTTTTATTCATCTTGCGGGCTTCTGTAATTTCAACCAAAGTACCGAGTAAGCAATAAAATACAAACAGAGGAAAAGAATAATAAAAAGAGAGAGAGGGGTTAACATGTTGGCTCGGATGAATGTAGGATGAGTGAGCGTTGTGTCGGGATTCGGACTCTTTTATAAGTTGAATTGGAAGGCAAATAAAAGTGTCAGATTAATTAGCAATCCAGGCTTTAGGAATCAATGTAAACATTCGAGATGTTGTCATTAAAATTCATGTTATGTTTGCTTGTTGTTTACTTGCAGTTTCAAATTCATAATTATATGTATTATATGTTGATATTGTATAGTTTAGTTCGGCAATTGTTGGACCTAGTCCAATATAGAGGCCCAAAAAACATAGGAAGCCCTAGTCAGCCCATAGGTCATCCCTTTTAGAAAAGCTCTAGGTTTGGGTATCCTCAATGCATACGGGTCCTAGACACGGTCCATTTGAGGAATACCCGTTTCCTTTAAGATTTTCCAAATAATCCCTTAATTTCAGAATAAAATGTACAATCAACAAAAATCCAATCCATTTGTGAATCCAAGTAAATTTCATTCGGATATAACTTAAGCCCGCTAGCTCCTAATAGTTTCAAACAAATCTTTCAATCAGCCCATCTTAGAAATCTGATTTCGAAGCCCAACTCCCAAACCTGGGCCCAATTCCACCAAGCCCATCCGGCCCACTAAGCCCATCCAGCCCATTAAGCCCATCGGCCCACTAAGCCATCCAGCCCATTCAGCCCACTAAGCCCACTCGGCGCATTAAGCCCATTCGGCCCACTAAGCCCATCCGGCCCACTAAGCCCATCCGGCCCAAAGCCTCGGCCCAATTCAAAGCCCGACCCAATTCAAAGCCCGGCCCAAATCTACCCAAGGCCCAAATCAAATCAGCCCAAGCCCACAAAGAACCAACCAAGCCACAAAAATCAAACCGAACCCACAAAAATAAAAAAAGTCCACAAGAATCAAACCAAGACCAAAACGTTGACTTGACCCAACCCGTTTTCCAAGCCGGATTCAATTAAATCCAATTCAAACTCAATCCCATTCGAACCCAAATTGTAGATTCCATCCAAACATCAAAAATCCAAAAACATTCCTCGTTACTTGTTCAAAAATCCTGAAAATCTCTTTTCTCAAAATTTTTGAACAATCATTTTATTCAAATTTCATCAAGTTTCAAAAGAAACCATTTAGTGGAATTTTAAAGGAAAAACTCTTCTCACATCACAGAAAACTCTTCTCAAATGCAGAAAGTTCTTCTCACATATACAGAAAGTTTTCTCCTAAAAACATTTCTCAAAATCAGTGTTTCTTCATCAAGAATTCCGAACAACTTTTAAAGTTTTCCAACTTGAATTTCAAACTCAAAACTAAACCGTTTTCAGGGAACATGAGATGTCTAACATTTTCAAAACGTTTTCTCCCTAGTTAGACATCACTTGTCTTCCTTCCAAAATAAAAATCCGAGGCGGGGCACTGGGGTCGTCACATCCCTTGTCGCAGTCTGGACTTCTTTAGGCAGGGCATTAGGGTGACTAACATCCCCTAATTGCAGCCTAGATTTTTACGAGGCGGGGTGCTAGGGATGTGACTGCCTTCCTAGTCGCAGCCGGGATTTCAGAATCGTCTAACTCTCTTCCACTCAATTTCAATATTTCCAGTTTTAACGTTTTAAAACCCGGGAGTTAGAGACGTTATTAGGGTTGGACCGAGAACATCTCATTCATGGTGTTTCTCTCTGAATCCTATTTTTCGACATAAATTCATTGCCCCATCTTTCGAGCCTCGGCACTTACCATTCATTAAGTGTCGTGTTCGAGGGGGTACATAGGGTAATCCTCGGGATTACCCACCCTTTTACAATAAAATGATTTTCCTCAATCGCTTTTAAAATCTCAAATCCAAAAAACCCAGGATCTTTACCCAAACTTCAATTGCCTCATACACTCAGATCATTATCCAAACCCAAATCATTCAAACTCCAAATCATTCCAAACTCAAATCCTCTTACAAATTCCAACTTCATTCAAACTTCTAAAGTCTCACAGACCCGAGCGTCTCATAGACTCGAACATCTCATGGACTCGAATGTCTCACAGACCGAGTGTCTCACAGACTCAATCATTCTGAGATTTCAATGTCTCACAGACCTAGGCGTCTCACAGACTCTAATCTCCCAAAACCCGAAACTTCTTGAAACTTCGAACCCTTCTAAATCTCAAACACTACAAATATCTTCAAGCTCCACAAACAAAAAAAACCGTGAACTACGTAAGGTCTGATCTCAACAGGGAGTGAGTACGTAGGCAGCCCATCTAGGGTGCGACCCCATTCCAATCAAAAAACCCTTTTTCCCCCTCTAAAGGTGGCTCTTATCTCTCAGAACACTCAAATCTTCTTCGGCTCCCACAAACTTCAAACCATCAGACTTCAAGTCTTGTCTATTCATTCAGTCCCACTTTCCCAAATCTTCATTCTATACTCCTCCAAATTCCCAATTCCCTCTTCTAGGCGCTGGTTTGGCAGAAAAGCTCGCCTCATCCACTCTCTCTTATCATCCTAATCCTATCCTTGGCTTTTAATTTAATCTCTCTAAAAAAGGTTTGAAAGAAGGTAATCCCGACAATTGGAGACCGAGGTTTCCTCGGGCACCAATCCAAGGTTGTGGTCATTGCCACTTCCAAGGGGTGTAACCCAGTACGAACCCACAATAGAATCTCTGATCTGACCAGATAAGTCCTATCCATAGGCAACAAATTCAGAGTCAACAACGGTTCTTAGAACCCTCATTCCCTTCCTTCCTAGTTCCTTAGGTCAAACTAGGTGGCGACTCTAGTCAATTCCGCCCTTAGGGCATAAGTCCGCGTGGAGCCCATTGAGAGCCGGTGTAGTGCTCACTTGCACTCCCTTTATGCTTTCTGGGAAAGACGGACGACTTAGTAGGTATTTGAGGGATGCCACGAATAACGGGTTTTCACCCTCCACAGAATGGCAAATTCCTAGGATCTAGACTTCTTAGTTAGACCATTTTTAGATAGACCCCCCCTCATACCGAAAAATCACCCTCACAGTAGTATCAGAGTCGAAGTGGTAAGAGGTATATTTTGGTCATAGTCGATGACTATTCTAGATGGACCTGGGTCATTTTTTTATCTACCAAAGATGAAACCTTCACTGAGTTTGCGAAACTTCATACAGTTCTGGTCAACAAATTTTCGTTTACATTGAAAACACTGAGAACTGACCAGGGAACTGAGTTTTGCAACAAGTTGTTTGATGAGTTTGCAAGGAAAACGGAGTCCATCATCAAGTGTCATCCGCAAGAACTCCAGAGCAGAACGGAGACGTTGAACGCAAAAATAGGACCTTGGTCGAGATGTCACATACCATGCTTATTGACAGTCAACTGGCTCCGTCCTACTGGGCAGAGGCAGTCAATACAGCTTGTTATGTATTGAATCGTGCCTTGATCCACCCTTTCTTGCATAAAAACACCATATGAGCTACTACGACAACATAAACCTAATCTTCTTCATCTCAGACGTTTTGGATGTCGGTGTGCTATATACACAACAATGGTAAGGACAACTTGGGTAAGTTCTCACCCAAGAGTGATGAAGGTATATTTCTCGGGTACTCTCCTAAAAGCAAAGCTTATCGTGTCATTAATTTAAGAACTCAATGCTTAGAGGAAAGTCCCCATGTTAAGTTCGATGAGCTCAACAACGTTGGCTCATCTTCTGATCAACTTAACTTTGCTCCTGATGACTTTCTCACTGACCCACACTTCATCACTGTTCCAATTAGTAGACTTCAAGACACCCCATCTCCTAACAATGAAAATACCCCAGAAAAGAAAGTCAAACCTTAAATGACTCTGACCAATCCTCTTACCCACTCAACTCTTGTGAATTGAACTTCGATTCCACAGAACTCAAGACACCCTCTCCTCCTCGTCGACAATTTCAACAGAAATCAGCACACCCTCCTGAAAACATTCTAACATATCCTAACTCAGGCGTCCAAACCCGTCATCAAGCCATGCAAAATTTGTGTGCCTTTGGTGCCTTCCTCTCTAGTACTGAACCTAAAAATGTCAAAGAAGCGCTACTCGATAGCGACTGGGTCACTGCTATGCAGGAGGAACTTAACTCCCTTCAAAGACATGAGGTCTGGCAGTTAGTCCCTAGACCCACGCACCAACAAACTATTGGCACTAGATGGCTCTTTCGTAATAAGCTTGATGATGCAGGACAAGTTTACAGGAATAAAGCTCGTTTGGTAGTACAGGGGTATAATCAAGAAGAAGGGATTGACTATGACAAAACCTTTGCACCAGTAGCCCGCCTTGAAGCAATTCGAATGCTCATTGTGTTTGCTGCATTTAAAGGTTTTACTCTACATCAAATGGACGTCAAGACAGCCTTTCTTCACGGTTACATCGATAGGGAAGTCTATGTAGAGCAACCCCCAAGGTTCACAGACTCTGTCCATCTCGACTACGTTGATAAACTGTGTAAAGCCCTGTACGGACTCAAACAAGCACCGCGTGCCTGGTATGAGAGACTCTCTTCATATCTCTTGCAAAATGGTTTCTCTAGAGGTAGCGTAGACAAAACTCTATTCATTCTTCATTCATCACATGATTTACTGCTAGTACAAGTTTATGTTGATGATATTATCTATGGATCTACAAGTAACACCCTTTGTGAATATTTTGCTATCCTTATGAAAAAAGAGTTTTCCATGAATGAGTTAAGCGAACTTCGGTTCTTCCTAGGACTTCAAATTCAACCGGAGAAGGACGGGATCAAGATCCACCAACAAAAGTACATCAAGGAACTCCTTGGCAAGTACAACCTTACACACATGAAAAGTATGTCTACTTCTAGTTGTACAACTGCCAAACTTGACCTTGATGATGACGGAGTCGATGTCAATGCCACAGAGTACAGAGGAATGATAAGGTCCCTCCTATATTTAACTGTCAGTCACCCAGACATCCTTCACGCAGTCTGTCTTTGTTCCTGCTTTCAAGCAGCACCAAAACAGTCTCATCTCAAAGCAGTCAAACGTATCTTTCGATACCTCAAAGGTACAAGTACCCTATACTTATGGTACCTTGTTCCCCTACTTTTGATTTATCTGGTTTTAGTGATTCCGATTGGGCTGGATCCCTCCAAAATCGAAAGAGTACTTCAGGTAATGCACAATTCCTTGGTCTTTGTCTTGTTTCATGGTCCTCTAAAAAGCAAAACGCTGTCGCACTCTCCACAGCTAAGGCTGAGTATGTCTTTGCTGCGGCTTGCTGCTCTCAACTTGTTGGATGAAACAACAACTCCAAGACTATCACATTATCCAAGCACAAATTCCAATCTTCTGTGATAATAAAAGCACAATCAAAATATCCGAAAACCCAGTCCAACACTCAAGAACCAAACACATTGAAATTCGTTTTCATTTCTTGAAGGACTGTGTCGAGAAACAAATAATCCAGCTTGACTTTATCCCCACGGAAGATCAACTTGCAGATATTTTCACTAAACCACTGCCTACAGCAAGGTTCGAGGCACTTCAATCCGCAATTGGATTGACTCCGTTTACCTAGACGGTCGTATCTCCTTGCTCCTAATGTAATCGTCAGCAGGTATGCTCTTTAGTCTCACTAAGTTGTCCATGTTTGTGAATATATATGTGCACTGTGTTATGCTTGTTCGACTCTATGCGTCTGTCACTACACACACACGACATCGATCTCCACCTCATCCACAAAATCCCCGCCTTTGATTTCTGGCGCTAACAACTATAGACCTTTGACACACGCAACCAGAAACCTCTGCGCCTTCCATCAAACCCTCTCAGCCTTAACTTGCCTCACCACTCCGAGCCCATTACACCTTCTGCTTTCCCCTAAACCCATCACTAACATCACAATGGCCGGAATTAATTTCAACGGCGTTAACATCCCCGCCGATATCTTTCAAGACCCAATACGCCTTCAAGCCTTTTTACGCTCCATGGCAACACCACAACCCACGGCCACCGTCAACAACCCATCCCCCACAAAAACAAAAACCCCACCGCACTCCACCCACACTTCCTCCCACAACCAACACCGCCATCCGCCATCCCGACAGAGGTCATTGAGACTGATGCCGAGGAAATCACCCCACTCCAAACGATCCACCACTACCCAAACCACAGTCATCTCCTTCACCACCACCACAGCAAGACCCTAAACCCGACAACTCTACACAACCCATCCACTCCCTCCAACCATCTCCCGACAAATCCGCAACCCCAACTCCGCCGCCATCCCCAAAGCCTAGACCCCACAAACGCAAATCCACAATCCAACATCCCACAGCCAAACGTGTCCTCCGTTCCAGTACCAAACCCCTACCTACGTCGTCCCCCACAGTCTCTTCTGCCACCGGTGAGTCCTCCCCAGTTCAAGAGTTGCAGACGGCGCCTACTGTTAGTCACGACACCTCCACTGGCGTGACTTTGACAAAGACTCAGAAGCCTCCAAAAACCACAACGTCGCAGTTCCAAGATCGACTCATTCACGCAAAGCTACATGCTCTCCGGTCGTGTTGAGGACCGCAATCTTGTCAAGGGTATATTCTTGATTTCACCTGGGCACTCTCTACTCATCTTGGCGACTTGGTTAAAATGCTAGAGGCACAGGGTTGGACACATCTGTTTTCGGAGGTTTCGGGAGTGGTTCTTGCTGGAGTCTATTGATTTTTATCAAAATCTTGTTATTAGAAATGGTGCGGCTCAGTCTTTCGTAAAATCCACTGCCATTTTCTTTGATCTTTCAAAATTGTCTGAAATCCTCGGAGTCTCTCACACTGGTTTAAAAGTTTATGACAAAGGAGTCCTTCCTGAAATCCCCGGAGTCCCACACTAAAAAATCTATCGTTTTTCTCCTCTAAAAGAAAAGTGGGATCTCCAATACCACGGGGCGATCTTTCAATTCTCCACCAACTCCTTCACATTCTAGTCATTAAAAATATTGTTCCCCGAAAGGAAGGTAACCAACTAGTCAACTCCCTTGATTTGTCAATCATGTATTGTATCCTGAACCGTCACCCTCTCGATCTGGCCTATTTAATTCTCAATCATATGGCCCACTCCGTCGATACTCCTAAGCACTCCCTAGGATATGTTTTTGGCTCCCTAGGGTGTTTTAAATACTTTCAGGTACCGTTGGAGCAATCGACGACGAAGTCCATCGAGGAGATCGGCACCATCAACCTCCGATATCTCAACAGGCTCACCTTGATCGAAAAATCCTAGCTGCTGCCTCCACCGATCACTCCAGTCACGCCTGCGCCCTCCACTCAATAAGAGACGGCCGATCCAAACATACTCCTTCAACTCATGAAGAAGATCGACCGACTCATTACTCAGGCGGGAGAGTTGGCCCAGAACAACTCAAAGATGCTAGAAAGACTAACTGGGCTCGAGACGGTTGTGGCTTCGATACAGGATGGACTCTTTGACCTTCAAGCCTCAATCAACCCCATCCCCGACTCATAGATTACCCAGTGTGTGTGTGGTGCTACAACTTAGGTCGTTTTAAGTTTTAAACACTGGTTATGGATTGTTCATGAATTTTGTGACTGACTTGGTGTGACTGATATGACTTCCCTCTGATGAAAGCAAAAGGGGGAAGCGGTGAATCCCGTCTGGTGTACGGGCAACTCTTTTGTGTTTTTGAATTGCTTCTAAGTTTTGTTACAGACTGTGCGGATACATGATTATCTGCCTGCTTGACTATGCTCATTATTGCCTATGCTTACTATCTGTCTTCTCATTATGCTACTATCTGCCTGGAGTCTCTCAGCGATTAAGGGGGAACCACAATGGAGTCTCTGGACTTTGAGATATTTATATGCTTCGATTAAGGGGGAACTTCGACAGGGTCGGTTCCCCTAGTTCTGTTTGTTTCTGTCTTTTTCAGGATTGACTCAATCGGGATTCACGGAGGTTTGCTATCATCAGCAACAAGGGGGAAACTGTTGGAACATGGAGGTGTCGCTGAGATAGTCAATCGTCTTCACGGAGTCACTCGTCTACGACAAAACACAAAGAACGAGATCCGTGCCGAAAACACAACAGAGTTCGTGCAACTAAAGAAGCACGAAGGACTCGATCATGTCGTTTGTGATAATTAGAAACAAAAGCGTCAACACGCTAACGCACCAACGGTCACAAGACTGCCTCAGTCGACCCCGAAGATTGCGGCTTAAGACTGACGTGAGGTTACTCAGCACGCGTCCACTAAGTTGGTTGCGAAAAACTCGAAACAGACTCTTCTAGCCGTTGCATTTAGAGATAATATAAATAGGCTTGTAATAGTTCATTTCTCTACACGATTTCAAGAGAGATACAGTAAGAGTTTAGAGAGAGAACTACATTCCAACTTAGAGAGAGAATCAGTACTACATTCTGTTTGAGCTTCTATAGAGACTTTACCTAGGAAGATCCTAGTTTCACTACACTTGTCATCGAACTGATTAGATATTGTATAGGGTAAGTGAGTGAGAAACCACGAAGTAGATTTATCTACGGAGTGGGCATTGTAAGTTGTTTTATTTTGGCCCGAAAATAAAAGAACTTATTTTGTGTATCTCGTTGAGTTTCCCGGAGTTTGTCAAGCCTATCAAGTTGTTTCAAAAGGTTCCACTAAGTCCGTGTTACCCCTTAACTTCGAAGAGAATCGTTTCCGCACATTAAAGTTCAACTAAGTGTCTTTACAATCCAAGTAGGTTTGTCTTCTTACTTCGATTGAGTCAAACCATCTCACAGACTCACACCTTGAGTTAGTTTGAGTCAGTCGTCCGATCCTACACGTGGTATCAGACCGATTTATTAAAATGTTGCAATCTTACACCTCTCATAATTCATTAATAATTATTGAAAATTTAAATTTTCAAAATTCCTACTGGATTATGCTTTAAATAACATCCTCTATCATTTTTTAAAATTCCATTACTTTTGACTTGATTTGGGTATTTTTTAAAGGACGGAAAATATTACAAGAATGTTTAAATTTCCTTTTAAAAATTGAGCTGTGTAGCTATGTTAACCATGTGAAAATTTGATTTTAATATTTGAAGTTCCTTCTTTATATTTTTGGCAATTCTATGTATGATTATTGAGAAAATTAGCTTATAATATGAATTAAAAGCTACATTTTCAGAATAAAAATGATCTAAAAATTATAAGAATATATTTCATAATGAGAAACATGAAAATAGAGAATCAGAGAATATCCTCTGCTAAATCATCATAGTGGAACTCCCACATGAATTCCTCCATCTGGTGAGTGTCAAAGTTAACCTAGTGTTTACCCAGATGTTGGGTTATCAAAGAACATTAGAGGTTTGATTGGAGATCATGAATGTGGAATCATGTTTGCTATCAACACAAGTCAACGACCAACACAACAAATGTGATTTACTCTACTCTGACCTAAACGCAGTCCAAATTGTCTTGGAGGCTGCTATCAAAGCAGGCATCCAAAACATTTTTTTTTTTTTTGAAACGAAAGGCATTTAAAACATATGCGTCGAAGGTCTTCAGATGGATGTGAACAATGGAAAAAGTAACAAGCAACAAGTTCATTATTACAGGTCCCAATACACAGTTTCAAAATAAAGATGAAAGTAACATGGCTTCGCCCAGGCTCGAACTGGGGACCTTCAGTGTGTTAGACTGACGTGATAACCAACTACACCACGAAACCACTTGATATGTGTCAATAAAATGTGTCTATCACTTAGACAAGAGTCTGACGAGATTTCACTGGGAAAGTACTATATCCACAAAGTTAGCTAATCAACCACTCATACTTATACCTCCATTATCCAGAGGCTAGTTCATCTCATCTCCCTCGTCAGTCAGCTGAATACAAAGGTACATTGAAAAAAAACCTGCAGCCAATTAACACAAACTGATATTCATAAATCACCATGATTCAGTATCACATATAAAACATTTTTTGAATCAAAACCAAAACAACACCAGGCGACACAATTTAGTTTAGTTTTTTAATTAGCTAACTCGGAGAAACACACAAGACTACACCAGGCGACACAATTGTCTAATTAATCAGCTTACTCGGTTCATAAGCGTGAATGATCTTAGCAGTACCACATCAACGTCGCAAGTTCCAACATACACTTAGTCTTCTTTCTGCCAGTATCTCAAATCTCGTCACAGTCAACACCTCCTTCTGTACAACCAAAGTCCAGAGCATCCTTTAGCCCCTGTCACAACGGGTTATTGATCTTGTGTTGCAGCTGTGGTTGAGTTCTGGAGAAAGATCCAACAAAAGCTATGCCACAGAGTCTTGCTAGTATATCTAATACTCAAAACCTTCACTTGTTCAAAGTTATGGTAAAGATCATACATTTGAGGAGATGTTCATTACCTGGTGACAGACACACTTTTGAGCTAATACACAGGCTGAAAATTGGAAAACAAAATGATGCTGCCTCGAATAACCAACAAGCAGGCATGTTCCCTTTCCTTTATGCTAATCAATCAGCTCTAACCGGCCAGTGCTGAACCACCACACGAAGCAGAAGAATCAAGCTGTCAAGCTGAGTTTTCATATAGCTAAATCCTAAATTTTGAGGATGTAAATTTGTAATACCAGAATGAACAAACTAGAATGGAATAGCGAAAGCTTGGTGAGCCCATATTAATTGCTCTGATATGTGAGTTGATACTTGTCCTCTTTCTCTGTTACTATAATGTAGTGGTGTCCATATAAGCTTCCACTTGGATTTCTATAATAGGCATGCATAGTTGCTTCCCTGTAGAACAAAATGATACATGAAGTAGCTTAGGGTTTCATCAATAACGCAGACACATGTCCATAACCATAAATCAAAAAAATTGTAGCATTCAACATCAAACATTTCCCTGGTAAATATAAGTATACACTATAATCATTAGCACTGATATAAAGTTGTCATCATTTATCATATTAATCATATATAAAACATATAATATACGTAGTAACTGATGTAAACAATTACTTGAAAAAAAATAAGAGCTTGCAGTTATTCTATATTTTATATTAATACAAATATGATCTCTAATGCTTAAACATGAGTTCTCAGCAAAAATTCTAATCAGTTCCCTATAATTATAACTAACACAAAAATGTCAAATCTGAAATTAAAACCAAACATTACCCTTAATATAATATGCTAAAGTTTGTCATTTCACATTAAAAGAATAACAAACATAGCAACAAAGAATATGTAGCCAAACCAAGCCACGTGACAGACAAACATGAAGTAGCCATTTTGAAATGATAATGAGTTGTTAGTTGCCCAGTGGGTTAATGTCTTGGATGAATTAGAGAATGTATTGTTCTATTAAACAAAGAACAGACAAGCTACAAAAACTCTTAAGAAATAAATTTGAATAACAAAAATAAGTTACATGACACCAACATCAGAGTGGCGCAGCGGAAGCGTGTGGGCCCATAACCAACAGATCCCAGGATTGAAACCTGGCTCTGATATCAGTAGTGGGCTTCCTGCCATGTTTTTTTAACGATTCTCCATTTGCTTCATGGATAGGTCACATAATCTATGGAATCAAATACAACCCAGTTGAACAAAAAAGAACATGATCAAATCAGAGTTGCCAAACACAATATATTAAGTAAAAGCCCAAATATATTGTTTGGCATACTGGTCACAGCCCACAGCTCAGTTCTGTTGATTGCAGAAGTAAGAAAACCTAGAAAGATATTTCCAAAAGTATGGCTTCGCCCAAGCTTGAACTGAAGAGATGTTCATTACCTGGTGACAGCCACACTTTTGAGCTTATACATAGGCTGAAAACCGGAGAAATAAATTGATGCTGCCTCGAATAACCAACTAGCAGCAGTCATGTTCCGTTTCCTTTATCTGCAAACAATCAGCTCTAACCGGCCAGTGCTGAACCACCATACGAACCAGAATAATCAAGCTGTCAAGCTGAGTTTTCATATAGCTAAATCCTAAATTTTGAGGATGTAAATTTGTAATACCAGAATGAACAAACTAGAATGGAATAGCGAAAGCTTGGCGAGCTCATATTAATTGCTCTGATATGTGAGTCGATACTTGTACTCTTTCTCTCTATAATGTAGTGATGTTCATATAAGCTTCCACTTGGATTACTATAATAGGCATAGTTGCTACCCTGTAGAACAAAATGATATATAAAGAAGTAGCTTGGGGTTTCATCAATAACGCAGACCCGTGTCCATAAATCACCAAAAATTGTAGCATTCAACATCAAACATTTCCCTGGTAAATATAAGTATACACTATAAATCATTAACACAGATATGCAGTTTTCATCATTTATCATATTAATCATATATAAAACATATAATATACATAGTAACTGATGTAAACAACTACTTGAAAAAAAAAATAAGACCTTACAGTTATTCTATAATTTTATATTAATACAAATATGATCTCTAATGCTCAAACATGAGTTCTCAGCAAAAATTCTAATCAGTTCCCTATAATTATAATTAACACAAATATGTCAAATCTTAAATTAAAACTAAACATTACCCTTTTTATAATATGCTAAAGTTTGTCATTTCACATTAAAAGAATAACAAACATAGCAACAAAGAATATGTAACCAAACCAAGCCACGTGACAGACAAATAAGAAGTAGCCATTTTGAAATGATAATGAGTTGTTAGTTGTCCAGTGAGTAAATGTCTTGGATGAATTAGAGAATGTATTGTTCTATTAAACAACAAAACAGACAAGCTACAAAAACTCGTAAGAAATAAATTTGAATAACGAAAATAAGTTAGATGATACCAACATCAGAGTGGCGCAGCGGAAGCGTGGTGGGCCCATAACCCACAGGTCCAGGATCGAAACCTGGCTCTGACATCAGTGAGCTTCCTGCCATATTTTTTCCAACGGGAACCTAGAAAGATATTTCCAAAAGTATGGCTTCGCCCAAGCCTGAACTGGGGACCCTTCAGTGTGTTAGACTGATGTGATAACCAAGTACACAACAAAACCTTTTGGTTATTATTTAATAATCAATATAGAGGTGTAACTGTTTACCAGTTTGCTCCTATTCAGAAAAGAAACAATGTTACTGTAACAAAGTGATGATGCAGGAAAGGGAACAAAAGGGTTGGGAACTTGGGATATGAAGATCTCACTAATTCTCAACCGGAAATTAAGATGCACATAGTAGGTTTCATGGATAGGTCACATAATCTACGGAATCAAATACAACCCAGTTGAACAAAGAACATGATCAAATCAGAGTTGCCAAACACAATATATTAAGTAAAAGCCCAAATATATTCAGTTTGGCATACTGGTCACAGCCCACAGCTCAGTTCTGTTGATTGCAGAAGTAAAAAAACCTAGAAAGATATTTCCAAAAGTATGGCTTCGCCCAAGCTTGAACTGAAGAGATGTTCATTACCTGGTGACAGCCACACTTTTGAGCTTATACATAGGCTGAAAACCGGAGAAATAAATTGATGCTGCCTCGAATAACCAACTAGCAGCAGTCATGTTCCGTTTCCTTTATCTGCTAACCAATCAGCTCTAACCGGCCAGTGCTGAACCACCATACGAACCAGAATAATCAAGCTGTCAAGCTGAGTTTTCATATAGCTAAATCCTAAATTTTGAGGATGTAAAATTTGTAATACCAGAATGAACAAACTAGAATGGAATAGCGAAAGCTTGGCGAGCTCATATTAATTGCTCTGATATGTGAGTCGATACTTGTACTCTTTCTCTCTATAATGTGTAGTGATGTTCATATAAGCTTCCACTTGGATTACTATAATAGGCATAGTTGCTACCCTGTAGAAAAAAATGATATATGAAGAAGTAGCTTGGGGTTTCATCAATAACGCAGACCCGTGTCCATAAATCACCAAAAATTGTAGCATTCAACATCAAACATTTCCCTGGTAAATATAAGTATACACTATAAATCATTAACACTGATATGCAGTTTTCATCATTTATCATATTAATCATATATAAAACATATAATATACATAGCAACTGATGTAAACAACTACTTGGAAAAAAAAATAAGACCTTACAGTTATTCTATAATTTTATATTGATACAAATATGATCTCTAATGCTCAAACATGAGTTCTCAGCAAAAATTCTAATCAGTTCCCTATAATTATAATTAACACAAATACGTCAAATCTTAAATTAAAACTAAACATTACCCTTTTTATAATATGCTAAAGTTTGTCATTTCACATTAAAAGAATAACAAACATAGCAACAAAGAATATGTAACCAAACCAAGCCACGTGACAGACAAATAAGAAGTAGCCATTTTGAAATGATAATGAGTTGTTAGTTCCCAGTGAGTAAATGTCTTGGATGAATTAGAGAATGTATTGTTCTATTAAACAAATAACAGACAAGCTACAAAAACTCGTAAGAAATAAATTTGAATAACGAAATAAGTTAGATGATACCAACATCAGAGTGGCGCAGCGGAAGCGTGGTGGGCCCATAACCCACAGGTCCCAGGATCGAAACCTGGCTCTGATATGAGTGAGCTTCCTGCCATATTTTTTCCAACGGGAACCTAGAAAGATATTTCCAAAAGTATGGCTTCGCCCAAGCCTGAACTGGGGACCCTTCAGTGTGTTAGACTGACTGTGATAACCAAGTACACAACAAAACTTTTGGTTATTATTAATAATCAATATAGAGGTGTAACTGTTTACCAGTTTGCTCCTATTCAGAAAAGAAACAATGTTACTGTAACAAAGTGATGATGCAGGAAAGGGAACAAAAGGGTTGGGAACTTGGGATATGAAGATCTCACTAATTCTCAACCGGAAATTAAGATGCACATAGTAGGTTTCATGGATAGGTCACATAATCTACGGAATCATACAACCCCAGTTGAACAAAGAACATGATCAAATCAGAGTTGCCAAACACAATATTAAGTAAAAGCCCAAATATATTCAGTTTGGCATACTGGTCACAGCCCACAGCTCAGTTCTGTTGATTGCAGAAGTAAGAAAACCTAGAAAGATATTTCCAAAAGTATGGCTTCGCCCAAGCTTGAACTGAAGAGATGTTCATTACCTGGTGACAGCCACACTTTTGAGCTTATACATAGGCTGAAAACCGGAGAAATAAATTGATGCTGCCTCGAATAACCAACTAGCAGCAGTCATGTTCCGTTTCCTTTATCTGCTAACCAATCAGCTCTAACCGGCCAGTGCTGAACCACCATACGAACCAGAATAATCAAGCTGTCAAGCTGAGTTTTCATATAGCTAAATCCTAAATTTTGAGGATGTAAATTTGTAATACCAGAATGAACAAACTAGAATGGAATAGCGAAAGCTTGGCGAGCTCATATTAATTGCTCTGATATGTGAGTCGATACTTGTACTCTTTCTCTCTATAATGTAGTGATGTTCATATAAGCTTCCACTTGGATTACTATAATAGGCATAGTTGCTACCCTGTAGAACAAAATGATATATGAAGAAGTAGCTTGGGGTTTCATCAATAACGCAGACCCGTGTCCATAAATCACCAAAAATTGTAGCATTCAACATCAAACATTTCCCTGGTAAATATAAGTATACACTATAAATCATTAACACTGATATGCAGTTTTCATCATTTATCATATTAATCATATATAAAACATATAATATACATAGCAACTGATGTAAACAACTACTTGAAAAAAAAATAAGACCTTACAGTTATTCTATAATTTTATATTGATACAAATATGATCTCTAATGCTCAAACATGAGTTCTCAGCAAAAATTCTAATCAGTTCCCTATAATTATAATTAACACAAATACGTCAAATCTTAAATTAAAACTAAACATTACCCTTTTTATAATATGCTAAAGTTTGTCATTTCACATTAAAAGAATAACAAACATAGCAACAAAGAATATGTAACCAAACCAAGCCACGTGACAGACAAATAAGAAGTAGCCATTTTGAAATGATAATGAGTTGTTAGTTGCCCAGTGAGTAAATGTCTTGGATGAATTAGAGAATGTATTGTTCTATTAAACAAATAACAGACAAGCTACAAAAACTCGTAAGAAATAAATTTGAATAACGAAAATAAGTTAGATGATACCAACATCAGAGTGGCGCAGCGGAAGCGTGGTGGGCCCATAACCCACAGGTCCCAGGATCGAAACCTGGCTCTGATATGAGTGAGCTTCCTGCCATATTTTTTCAACGGGAACCTAGAAAGATATTTCCAAAAGTATGGCTTCGCCCAAGCCTGAACTGGGGACCCTTCAGTGTGTTAGACTGATGTGATAACCAAGTACACAACAAAACCTTTTGGTTATTATTTAATAATCAATATAGAGGTGTAACTGTTTACCAGTTTGCTCCTATTCAGAAAAGAAACAATGTTACTGTAACAAAGTGATGATGCAGGAAAGGGAACAAAAGGGTTGGGAACTTGGGATATGAAGATCTCACTAATTCTCAACCGGAAATTAAGATGCACATAGTAGGTTTCATGGATAGGTCACATAATCTACGGAATCAAATACAACCCCAGTTGAACAAAGAACATGATCAAATCAGAGTTGCCAAACACAATTTAAGTAAAAGCCCAAATATATTCAGTCTGGAAATACGATGCACATAGTAGGCTAATCGAAATATCTACAGTTTATGACAGGGTTGCATAACATAGTTTATCTCATCCCTCGTCCGCTGAATGCAAAGGTACATGACCTGCAACCAAGCATTACTAACAGATTGATTGTGATAAATCACAGTAACTACACTTATAGCAACAAGAATATCTAGCCAAACAAAATACTTGCCAGGCAAACTAGGAGTAGCCAACAATCACCCAGCGTTGACATGAAAATGAGGCGTACTTCACTAATTAGAGGAATATCGAAAGGCAGTAGTTTCACTAGAAGTTTTCAGCTACGCAGTGGTGAAGTACTGGACAGATCGATTACCGAATCTTAGAGGTTATAATTAAAAAAAAAAAAAAAAGAACTCGAAACATCTCTTATAAATTTCACGAAACATCAATGTAAAATACATTTTGCAGAATAAATATCATAGTGGCGCGAAGGCAGAATGATGGAGCCATAACCCACAGGTGCTAGATACAACCTGGCTATATGAGTATCATCCTGAATCTCTATTCTGCAATTATACGTTTCGCAGGTTACATATTCCACAAAGAAAACAAGGCGGCCAGAGTAGAACAAAAATATCATCATGAGATCAACGCATATTAAGTAAAAGACCAATGTTTAAAGCCAAGTTTCCAATCCAGTAGGAAACCTAGATATCTTAAGGATCCAAAACTGACACATGGCTTCGCCCAGGCACGAAATGGTGACCTCATTAAGCTCAGACACGAATCCGGTTGATGATTATCCCAATATTAATGTCAACCCCGTATACCGGTTTTCAAGTTCGCATGATGATGTTTTTGAGTAAAAGTTCACATGATTAAATTAGATAACTAAACACGCATAAGCACTTCTACATTAGAAAAGAACACTGCTTTGATTGTGGTTAATTTGAACGATACACTACTGCTGTAGATGACTGAGAAAGATGAGTCTAGGTATGAAGATCATAACTACGATCCACCAAGTAGCCTAATAATCAAAACTACACAATTTACCTTCTTTAAGGACCATTATCACAGCGCTGCTAGTTTCAGCTTCTCTCTTCATCAACGATACATAGATGTACATAGGAAAACCTGCAGAAAAGCCAAACACAGCTGATTTTATAATTACTTTAGTAAAAGAAAAATCACCATAATTACAGTAGTCACTCTCATGGCACAATACTAATCAAAATAAACAGACACCAGTCAACACAAACTACCAATTCTCCAGTCAATCAGCTTACTGAGTTTGGTCACAGTTTCTAGACGACTTCTTTCAGTCATTATTTATTGAAGGAAAGAGAGCATGCGCCACAGACTGAACACTTAGTGACCACTGGGTCGCAGATGACCTATAAATAGCAAGTTGTACATTATAGTTGTAGTGAGAAGAATTGACAAATACAGCAGTAGTTGCAAATTCCAATACGTCTAATGTCGACAACTTTCCTCTCTTCCTGTCGCCTTCGTTACATTTTCAACAGGAGTACCAGATCCTTTTGATGTCAATGTTCAAGAGAATACAAATTTTTTCAGTAGTGATGTATCTGAATAGCATTTCTAAGGGGAAAAATCTGGCCTGAACATACGCTTATTCTAAAAGGTCTAGGTTATAACTACATGTTTCTAGTCAGTGAAACCAATCTTATTCAAAGATGTAGCAAAGATCATAATCTCATAAATCTATGACAATGATGACTGATGACAGGCAGAGTTTGAGTTCTGCAAAGGGCTGAAATCAAGAGACAAATAAATTTGAGTAGTATAATATTTATGTTCAAACACAACTCTCATGTAGATAATTAAGCAGATTAGTTCTTACTTGAAATAATAACCAAAGCACATGATAATGAGATCTAATGACACAAACCACTCCAAATAAATTTCAACAAAAACAGTATGGCTTCGCCCAGGCTGAACTGGGACCTTCAGTGTGTTAGACTGACGTGGAACCAAGTACACAACAAAAACCTTTGGTTATTATTTAATAATCAATATAGAGGTGTAACTGTTTACCAGTTTGCTCCTATTCAGAAAAGAAAACAATGTTACGTAACCCAAAGTGATGATGCAGGAAAGGGAACAAAAGGGTTGGGAAACTGGGATATGAAGATCTCACTAATTCTCAACCGGAAATTAAGATGCACATAGTAGGTTTCATGGATAGGTCACATAATCTACGGAATCAAATACAACCCCAGTTGAACAAAGAACATGATCAAATCAGAGTTGCCAAACACAATATTAAGTAAAAGCCCAAATATATTCAGTTTGGCATACTGGTCACAGCCCACGCTCAGTTCTGTTGATTGCAGAAGTAAGAAAACCTAGAAAGATATTTCCAAAAGTATGGCTTCGCCCAAGCTTGAACTGAAGAGATGTTCATTACCTGGTGACAGCCACACTTTTGAGCTTATACATAGGCTGAAAACGGAGAAAGAAATAAATTGATGCTGCCTCGAATAACCAACTAGCAGCAGTCATGTCCGTTTCCTTTATCTGCTAACCAATCAGCTCTAACCGGCCAGTGCTGAACCACCATACGAACCAGAATAATCAAGCTGTCAAGCTGAGTTTTCATATAGCTAATCCTAAATTTTGAGGATGTAAATTTGTAATACCAGAATGAACAAACTAGAATGGAATAGCGAAAGCTTGGCGAGCACAATTAATTGCTCTGATATGTGAGTCGATACTTGTACTCTTTCTCTCTATAATGTAGTGATGTTCATATAAGCTTCCACTTGGATTACTATAATAGGCATAGTTGCTACCCTGTAGAACAAAATGATATATGAAGAAGTAGCTTGGGGTTTCATCAATAACGCAGACCCGTGTCCATAAATCACCAAAAATTGTAGCATTCAACATCAAACATTCCCTGGTAAATATAAGTATACACTATAAATCATTAACACTGATATGCAGTTTTCATCATTTATCATATTAATCATATATAAAACATATAATATACATAGCAACTGATGTAAACAACTACTTGAAAAAAAATAAGACCTTACAGTTATTCTATAATTTTATATTGATACAAATATGATCTCTAATGCTCAAACATGAGTTCTCAGCAAAAATTCTAATCAGTTCCCTATAATTATAATTAACACAAATACGTCAAATCTTAAATTAAAACTAAACATTACCCTTTTTATAATATGCTAAAGTTGTCATTTCACATTAAAAGAATAACAAACATAGCAACAAAGAATATGTAACCAAACCAAGCCACGTGACAGACAAATAAGAAGTAGCCATTTTGAAATGATAATGGGTTGTTAGTTTCCCAGTGAGTAAATGTCTTGGATGAATTAGAGAATGTATTGTTCTATTAAACAAATAACAGACAAGCTACAAAAACTCGTAAGAAATAAATTTGAATAACTAAAATAAGTTAGATGATACCAACATCAGAGTGGCGCAGCGGAAGCGTGGTGGGGCCATAACCCACAGGTCCCAGGATCGAAACCTGGCTCTGATATGAGTGAGCTTCCTGCCATATTTTTTCCAACGGGAACCTAGAAAGATATTTCCAAAAGTATGGCTTCGCCCAAGCCTGAACTGGGGACCCTTCAGTGTGTTAGACTGACTTGTGATAACCAAGTACACAACAAAACCTTTTGGTTATTATTTAATAATCAATATAGAGGTGTAACTGTTTACCAGTTTGCTCCTATTCAGAAAAGAAACAATGTTACTGTAACAAAGTGATGATGCAGGAAAGGGAACAAAAGGGTTGGGAACTTGGGATATGAAGATCTCACTAATTCTCAACCGGAAATTAAGATGCACATAGTAGGTTTCATGGATAGGTCACATAATCTACGGAATCAAATACAACCCCAGTTGAACAAAGAACATGATCAAATCAGAGTTGCCAAACACAATATTAAGTAAAAGCCCAAATATATTCAGTTTGGCATACTGGTCACAGCCCACAGCTCAGTTCTGTTGATTGCAGAAGTAAGAAAACCTAGAAAGATATTTCCAAAAGTATGGCTTCGCCCAAGCTTGAACTGAAGAGATGTTCATTACCTGGTGACAGCCACACTTTTGAGCTTATACATAGGCTGAAAACCGGAGAAATAAATTGATGCTGCCTCGAATAACCAACTAGCAGCAGTCATGTTCCGTTTCCTTTATCTGCTAACCAATCAGCTCTAACCGGCCAGTGCTGAACCACCATACGAACCAGAATAATCAAGCTGTCAAGCTGAGTTTTCATATAGCTAAATCCTAAATTTTGAGGATGTAAATTTGTAATACCAGAATGAACAAACTAGAATGGAATAGCGAAAGCTTGGCGAGCACATATTAATTGCTCTGATATGTGAGTCGATACTTGTACTCTTCTCTCTATAATGTAGTGATGTTCATATAAGCTTCCACTTGGATTACTATAATAGGCATAGTTGCTACCCTGTAGAACAAAATGATATATGAAGAAGTAGCTTGGGGTTTCATCAATAACGCAGACCCGTGTCCATACAATCACAAAAATTGTACGCATTAACATCAAAAGAACATTTCCCTGGTAAATAAAGTATACACTAAAATTCATAACACTGATATGCAGTTTTCATCATTTATCATATTAATCATATATAAAACATATAAATACATACCAAATGATGTAAACAACTACTTGAAAAAAAAATAAGACCTTACAGTTATTCTATAATTTTATATTGATACAAATATGATTCTCTAATGCTCAAACATGAGTTCTCAGCAAAAATTCTAATCAGTTCCCTATAATTATAATTAACAACAATATGCCAAATCTTAAATTAAAACTAAACATTACCCTTTTTATAATATGCTAAAGTTTGTCATTTACATTAAAAGAATAACACATAGCAACAAAGAATATGTAACCAAACCAAGCCACGTGACAGAACAAATAAGAAGTAGCCATTTTGAAATGATAATGAGTTGTTAGTTTCCCAGTGAGTAAATGTCTTGGATGAATTAGAGAATGTATTGTTCTATTAAACAAATAACAGACAAGCTACAAAAACTCGTAAGAAATAAATTTGAATAACGAAAATAAGTTAGATGATACCAACATCAGAGTGGCGCAGCGGAAGCGTGGTGGGCCCATAACCCACAGGTCCCAGGATCGAAACCTGGCTCTGATATGAGTGAGCTTCCTGCCATATTTTTTCCAACGGGAACCTAGAAAGATATTTCCAAAAGTATGGCTTCGCCCAAGCCTGAACTGGGGACCCTTCAGTGGTTAGACTGACTTGATAACAAGTACACAACAAAACCTTTTGGTTATTATTTAGTAATCAATATAGAGGTGTAACAGTTTACCAGTTTGCTCCTATTCAGAAAAAGAAACAATGTTACTGTAACAAAGTGATGATGCAGGAAAGGGAACAAAAAGGGTTGGGAACTTGGGATATGAAGATCTCAAATTCTCAACCGGAAATTAAGATGCACATAGTAGTTCATGGTAGGTCACATAATCTACGGAATCAAATACAACCCCAGTTGAACAAAGAACATGATCAAATCAGATTTGCCAAACACAATATTAAGTAAAAGCCCAAATATATCAGTTGGCATACTGGTCACAGCCCACAGCTCAGTTCTGTGATTGCAGAAGTAAGAAAACCTAGAAAGATATTTCCAAAAGTATGGCTTCCTGCCATATTTTTTCCAACGGGAACCTAGAAAGATATTTCCAAAAGTATGGCTTCGCCCAAGCCTGAACTGGGGACCCTTCAGTGTGTTAGACTGACTTGATAACCAAGTACACAACAAAACCTTTTGGTTATTATTTAATAATCAATATAGAGGTGTAACTGTTACCAGTTTGCTCCTATTCAGAAAAGAAACAATGTTACTGTAACAAAGTGATGATGCAGGAAAGGGAACAAAAGGGTTGGGAACTTGGGATATGAAGATCTCACTAATTCTCAACCGGAAATTAAGATGCACATAGTAGGTTTCATGGATAGGTCACATAATCTACGGAATCAAATACAACCCCAGTTGAACAAAGAACATGATCAAATCAGATTTGCCAAACACAATATTAAGTAAAAGCCCAAATATATTCAGTTTGGCATACTGGTCACAGCCCACAGCTCAGTTCTGTTGATTGCAGAAGTAAGAAAACCTAGAAAGATATTTCCAAAAGTATGGCTTCGCCAAGCTTGAACTGAAGAGATGTTCATTACCTGGTGACAGCCACACTTTTGAGCTTATACATAGGCTGAAAACCGGAGAAATAAATTGATGCTGCCTCGAATAACCAACTAGCAGCAGTCATGTTCCGTTTCCTTTATCTGCTAACCAATCAGCTCTAACCGGCCAGTGCTGAACCACCATACGAACCAGAATAATCAAGCTGTCAAGCTGAGTTTTCATATAGCTAAATCCTAAATTTTGAGGATGTAAATTTGTAATACCAGAATGAACAAACTAGAATGGAATAGCGAAAGCTTGGCGAGCGCATATTAATTGCTCTGATATGTGAGTCGATACTTGTACTCTTTCTCTCTATAATGTAGTGATGTTCATATAAGCTTCCACTTGGATTACTATAATAGGCATAGTTGCTACCCTGTAGAACAAAATGATATATGAAGAAGTAGCTTGGGGTTTCATCAATAACGCAGACCCGTGTCCATAAATCACCAAAAATTGTAGCATTCAACATCAAACATTTCCCTGGTAAATATAAGTATACACTATAAATCATTAACACTGATATGCAGTTTTCATCATTTATCATATTAATCATATATATAAAACATATAATATACATAGCAACTGATGTAAACAACTACTTGGAAAAAAAAATAAGACCTTACAGTTATTCTATAATTTTATATTGATACAAATATGATCTCTAATGCTCAAACATGAGTTCTCAGCAAAAATTCTAATCAGTTCCCTATAATTATAATTAACACAAATACGTCAAATCTTAAATTAAAACTAAACATTACCCTTTTTATAATATGCTAAAGTTTGTCATTTCACATTAAAAGAATAACAAACATAGCAACAAAGAATATGTAACCAAACCAAGCCACGTGACAGACAAATAAGAAGTAGCCATTTTGAAATGATAATGGTTGTTAGTTTCCCAGTGAGTAAATGTCTTGGATGAATTAGAGAATGTATTGTTCTATTAAACAAATAACAGACAAGCTACAAAAACTCGTAAGAAATAAATTTGAATAACGAAAATAAGTTAGATGATACCAACATCAGAGTGGCGCAGCGGAAGCGTGGTGGGCCATAACCCACAGGTCCCAGGATCGAAACCTGGCTCTGATATGAGTGAGCTTCCTGCCATATTTTTTCCAACGGGAACCTAGAAAGATATTTCCAAAAGTATGGCTTCGCCCAAGCCTGAACTGGGGACCCTTCAGTGTGTTAGACTGACTTGTGATAACCAAGTACACAACAAAACCTTTTGGTTATTATTTAATAATCAATATAGAGGTGTAACTGTTTACCAGTTTGCTCCTATTCAGAAAAGAAACAATGTTACTGTAACAAAGTGATGATGCAGGAAAGGGAACAAAAGGGTTGGGAACTTGGGATATGAAGATCTCACTAATTCTCAACCGGAAATTAAGATGCACATAGTAGGTTTCATGGATAGGTCACATAATCTACGGAATCAAATACAACCCCAGTTGAACAAAGAACATGATCAAATCAGAGTTGCCAAACACAATATTAAGTAAAAGCCCAAATATATTCAGTTTGGCATACTGGTCACAGCCTACAGCTCAGTTCTGTTGATTGCAGAAGTAAGAAAACCTAGAAAGATATTTCCAAAAGTATGGCTTCGCCCAAGCTTGAACTGAAGAGATGTTCATTACCTGGTGACAGCCACACTTTTGAGCTATACATAGGCTGAAAACCGGAGAAATAAATTGATGCTGCCTCGAATAACCAACTAGCAGCAGTCATGTTCCGTTTCCTTATCTGCTAACCAATCAGCTCTAACCGGCCAGTGCTGAACCACCATACGAACCAGAATAATCAAGCTGTCAAGCTGAGTTTTCATATAGCTAAATCCTAAATTTTGAGGATGTAAATTTGTAATACCAGAATGAACAAACTAGAATGGAATAGCGAAAGCTTGGCGAGCTCATATGAATTGCTCTGATATGTGAGTCGATACGTACTCTTGTCTCTCTCTTATAATAGTGATGTTCATATAAGCTTCCACTTGGATTACTATAATAGGCATAGTTGCTACCCTGTAGAACAAAATGATATATGAAGAAGTAGCTTGGGGTTTCATCAATAACGCAGACCCGTGTCCATAAATCACCAAAAATTGTAGCATTCAACATCAAACATTTCCCTGGTAAATATAAGTATACACTATAAATCATTAACACTGATATGCAGTTTTCATCATTTATCATATTAATCATATATAAAACATATAATATACATAGCAACTGATGTAAACAACTACTTGGAAAAAAAAATAAGACCTTACAGTTATTCTATAATTTTATATTGATACAAATATGATCTCTAATGCTCAAACATGAGTTCTCAGCAAAAATTCTAATCAGTTCCCTATAATTATAATTAACACAAATACGTCAAATCTTAAATTAAAACTAAACATTACCCTTTTATAATATGCTAAAGTTTGTCATTTCACATTAAAAGAATAACAAACATAGCAACAAAGAATATGTAACCAAACCAAGCCACGTGACAGAACAAATAAGAAGTAGCCATTTTGAAATGATAATGAGTTGTTAGTTTCCCAGTGAGTAAATGTCTTGGATGAATTAGAGAATGTATTGTTCTATTAACCAAATCACAGACAAGCTACAAAAACTCGTAAGAAATAAATTTGAATAACGAAAATAAGTTAGATGATACCAACATCAGAGTGGCGCAGCGGAAGCGTGGTGGGCCCATAACCCACAGGTCCCAGGATTGAAACCTGGCTCTGATATGAGTGAGCTTCCTGCCATATTTTTTCCAACGGGAACCTAGAAAGATATTTCCAAAAGTATGGCTTCGCCCAAGCCTGAACTGGGGACCCTTCAGTGTGTTAGACTGACTTGATAACCAAGTACACAACAAACCTTTTGGTTATTATTTAATAATCAATATAGAGGTGTAACTGTTTACCAGTTTGCTCCTATTCAGAAAAGAAACAATGTTACTGTAACAAAGTGATGATGCAGGAAAGGGAACAAAAGGGTGGGAACTTGGGATATGAAGATCTCACTAATTCTCAACCGGAAATTAAGATGCACATAGTAGGTTTCATGGATAGGTCACATAATCTACGGAATCAAATACAACCCCAGTTGAACAAAGAACATGATCAAATCAGAGTTGCCAAACACAATACTCCCTCCGTCCCATTCACTTTGTCCCTTTTACTATTTGAGCTTGTCGTTTGACTTCAATATTTAACATGTAAGATAATATATTTTTATAAATTTTCTTTTATAACAGAATCTTTATGTGAAAAACTATATATTGTAAAAATTATTTTTAAAAATTATTTTATCTTATATATTTAATATTGAAGTGGAAAAACGTGCCAAAAAGCAAATGAGACATTTATGACGGGACGGAGGTAGTATTAAGTAAAAGCCCAAATATATTCAGTTTGGCATACTGGTCACAGCCCACAGCTCAGTTCTGTTGATTGCAGAAGTAAGAAAACCTAGAAAGATATTTCCAAAAGTATGGCTTCGCCCAAGCTTGAACTGAAGAGATGTTCATTACCTGGTGACAGCCACACTTTTGAGCTTATACATAGGCTGAAAACCGGAGAAATAAATTGATGCTGCCTCGAATAACCAACTAGCAGCAGTCATGTTCCGTTTCCTTTATCTGCTAACCAATCAGCTCTAACCGGCCAGTGCTGAACCACCATACGAACCAGAATAATCAAGCTGTCAAGCTGAGTTTTCATATAGCTAAATCCTAAATTTTGAGGATGTAAATTTGTAATACCAGAATGAACAAACTAGAATGGAATAGCGAAAGCTTGGCGAGCTCATATTAATTGCTCTGATATGTGAGTCGATACTTGTACTCTTCTCTCTATAGTGTAATGATGTTCATATAAGCTTCCACTTGGATTACTATAATAGGCATAGTTGCTACCCTGTAGAACAAAATGATATATGAAGAAGTAGCTTGGGGTTTCATCAATAACGCAGACCCGTGTCCATAAATCACCAAAAATTGTAGCATTCAACATCAAACATTTCCCTGGTAAATATAAGTATACACTATAAATCATTAACACTGATATGCAGTTTTCATCATTTATCATATTAATCATATATAAAACATATAATATACATAGCAACTGATGTAAACAACTACTTGAAAAAAAAAATAAGACCTTACAGTTATTCTATAATTTTATATTGATACAAATATGATCTCTAATGCTCAAACATGAGTTCTCAGCAAAAATTCTAATCAGTTCCCTATAATTATAATTAACACAAACATGTCAAATCTTAAATTAAAACTAAACATTACCCTTTTTATAATATGCTAAAGTTTGTCATTTCACATTAAAAGAATAACAAACATAGCAACAAAGAATATGTAACCAAACCAAGCCACGTGACAGACAAATAAGAAGTAGCCATTTTGAAATGATAATGAGTTGTTAGTTGCCCAGTGAGTAAATGTCTTGGATGAATTAGAGAATGTATTGTTCTATTAAACAAAGAACAGACAAGCTACAAAAACTCGTAAGAAATAAATTTGAATAACGAAAATAAGTTAGATGATACCAACATCAGAGTGGCGCAGCGGAAGTGTGGTGGGCCCATAACCCACAGGTCCCAGGATCGAAACCTGGCTCTGATATGAGTGAGCTTCCTGCCATATTTTTTCCAACGGGAACCTAGAAAGATATTTCCAAAAGTATGGCTTCGCCCAAGCCTGAATTGGGGACCCTTCAGTGTGTTAGACTGATGTGATAACCAAGTACACAACAAAACCTTTGGTTACTCCCTCCGTCCTGAATTGACCGTCCTGTTTACTATTTGGACATGTTGTTTGACTTCAATTTTTAACATATAAGATAAATTAATTTTAAAAATTTAAGTTTTGCATATGATTCCTTACATGATAAACTATATGTTACAAAATTTAGTTTTATAAAATTATTTTATCTTATATGCTTAATGTTAAAGTGGAAAAACGTGCCATAAAGCAAACAGGACGGTCAATTCAGGACGGATGGAGTATCCGGATCGGATTAGTGATTTATTTAATAATCAATATAGGGTGTTGTAACTGTTTTACCAGTTGGCTCCTATTCAGAAAAAAGAAACAATGTTACTGTAACAAGTGAAGTGATGCAGGAAAGGGACAAAAGGGTTGGGAAACTTGGGATATGAAGATCTCACTAATTCTCAACCGGAAATTAAGATGCACATAGTAGGTTTCATGGACGTAGGTCACATAATCTACGGAATTCAAATACAACCCCAGTTGAACAAAGAACAATGTTGATCAAATCAGAGTTGCCAAACAAATATTAAGTAAAAGCCCAAATGTATTCAGTCTGGAAATTACGATGCACATAGTAGGCTTATCGAATATATCTACCTTCGTTATGACAGGGCGTGCATATACATAGTTTAATCTCATCTCCTCGTCCGCTGAATGCAAAGGTACATGACCTGCAACAAGCATTACTAACAGATTGATTGTGATAAATCACAGTAACCACACATTATAGCAACAAAGAATATCTAGCCAAACCAAACTACTTGCCAGCAAACTAGTAGTAGCACAACAATCAACCCAGCGTTGACATGAAAATGAGGGTACTCACTAATTAGAGGAATTATCGAAAGGCAGTATTGTTTCACTAGAAAGTTTTCAGCTACGCAGTGGTGAATGTACTGGGACAGATCGATTACCGAATCTTAGAGGTTACTGAATTAAAAAAAAAAAAAAGAACCTCGAAACATCTCTTATAAATTTCACGAAACATCAATGTAAAAATACATTTTGCAGAATAAATATCATAGTGGCGCGAAGGCAGAATGATGGAGCCATAACCCACAGGTGCTAGATTACAACTGGCTCTATATGAGTATATCCTGTAATCTCTATCTGTGCAATTATACGTTCGCAGGGTACATATTCCACAAAGAAAACAAGGCGGCCAGAGTAGAACAAAAATTATCATCATGAGCTCAACGCATATTAAGTAAAGACCAATGTTGAAAGCCAAGTTCCAATCCAGTAGGAAAAACCCTAGATATCTTAAGGGATCCAAAACTGACACATGGCTTCGCCCAGGCACGAAATGGTGACCTCAGTAAAGCTCAGACACGAATCCAGTTGATGATATCCCAATATTAATGTCAAACCCCGTATACCGGGTTTTCAAGTTCGCATGATTATGTTTTTGAGTAAAAGTTCACATGATTAAATTAGATAACTAAACACGCATAAGCACTTCTACACTAGAAAAGAAAACACTGCTTTGATTGTGGTTAATTTGAAACGATTACACTACTGCTGTAGATGACTGAGAAGATGAGTCTAGGTTATGAAGATCATAATACGATCCACAAAGTAGCCTAATAATCAAAACTACAAATTTACCTTCGTTAAGGACCATTATCACAGCGCTGCTAGTTTCAGCTTCTCTCTTTCATAACGATACATAGAGTGTACATAGGAAAACCTGCAGAAAAGTAAAACACACGCTGATTTTCATAATTACTTCTAGTAAAAGAAAAATCACCCATAATTACAGTAGTCACTCTCATGGCCACAACTAATAACAAATCAAAACAGACACCAGTCACACCACATAACTTACCAATTCATCCAGTCAATCAGCTTACTGAGTTGGTCACAGTTCTGCTTAGACGACTTCTTTCAGTCATTATTTATTGAAGGCATAGAGAGCATGCGCCACAGACTGAAACACTTAGTGACCACTGGGTCGCAGATGACTATAAATAGCAAGTTGTACATTATAGTTGTAGTTGAGCAAGAATTGACAATATACAGCAGTAGTGCAAATTCCAATACGTTCTAATGTCGACAACTTTCCTCTCTTCCTCGTCGCCTTCGTTACATTTTCAACAGGAGTTACCCAGATCTTATTGATGTCAATGTTCAAGAAGAATTACAAATTTTTTCAGTAGTGATGTATCTGAATAGCATTTCTAAGGAGGAAAAATCTGGCCTGAACAATACGCTTATTCTAAAAGGTCTAGGTTATAACTACATGTTTTCTAGATCAGTGAAACCTACCTATATTCAAAGATGTAGCAAAGATCATACCTCTCATACATCTATGACAATGATGACTGATGACAGGCAGAGTTGAGCTTCTGCAAAGGGCTGAAATCAAGAGACAAACAAATTTGACGTAGTATAATATTTAATGTTCAAACATCAACTCTCATGTAGATTAATTAAGCAGATTAGTTTCTTAATTGACATAATAACCAAAGCAAATGATAAGAAGATCTAAATGACACAAAACCATATCCACATAAATTTCATCTCTTCCTCATCACCTTCGTACATTTTCAACAGGAGTTACCCAGATCCTTATTGATGTCAATGTTCAAGAAGAATTACAAATTTTTCAGTAGTGATGTATCTGAATAGCATTCTAAGGAGGGAAAAATCTGGCCTGAACATACGCTTATTCTAAAAGGTCTAGGTTATAACTACATGTTTTCTAGATCAGTGAAACCTATCTTATTCAAAGATGTAGCAAAGATCATACCTCTCATACATCTATGACAATGATGACTGATGACAGGCAGAGTTTTGAGCTCTGCAAAGGGCTGAAATCAAGAGACAAAAAATTTGACGTAGTATAATATTTAATGTTCAAACATCAACTCTCATGTAGATTAATAAAGCAGATTAGTTCTTAATTGACATAATAACCAAAGCACATGATAAGAAGATCTAAATGACACAAAACCATATCCACATAAATTTCCAAAAAAAACAGGATATGGCTTCGCCCAGGCTCGAACTGGGGACCTTCAGTGTGTTAGACTGACGTGATAACCAAATACACCACGAAACCAAGTTTATTTAAAAAAGCTAAACATAATAAATAGAGAAGTACTTCTGGACCAGAAATTAAGAGTGATTCGGCCGATGATTACTGAGATCAAAATTAATGAAACACGATAAATTATGATATGGAGATCAATAGTTCACACTGAGAAATTCACAAGTGTGCTAAGCAAAGGTATTTAGCTCCATTATCACGGGGTTCCTGGTTTCATATTATCTCCATCGTCAGCTGAATGTAAAGGTACATTGAGGAAAAATTAACACCAACCAAGTAATGCGAACTGGTTTCCATAAATCATCATAATTCTTATCAAATCAATAGATCACACTAGGTAACTTAACGATTCGCCCAATTAATCAACCAGCTTACTCGCTCGCTCGGGTCAGTTGTCAGCGTGAATGAAATGGCGGAAACGCAAAATTCCGGATGTCCTAGCATCCGCCACCAGCGTATCTGCACTGAGCTGAATTCGTCACAGTTAGCACCGGCATCTTCCTCTTCACATGCAAAATCCAGAGCACCTTCTTCAATGTCTTCGCCGGGACACTCCACTTCAGCACATTGACAGTGCCACAGCTTCAGCTCTCCGCCTATCACACTCTGGCGCCGACGCGCTCCAGCTCGGCAGACGGCAGGGGATTTTGTGCAGGGGAAGGTGGAAGGCGGAGAGAGAAAAGTAGTACCACCGTCGGTGAGTTGAGCTCTCAGCGGAAACGGGAATGGGAGGGGTAGCGGGAGGGGGGAGAGGAGATTTTAGAAACTTGAGAGACAAGAGAAGTGAATGTCGGGGGTGATGGTCAGGGGACGTGGCATTGATGTGGGCCGTGCTGGCTGAGAATGGGTCGATTCTTAGGGTCGTTCGGGTTTTGGCGGCATTAAATGCAGATATTTTGGCAGCAGGAGTATGTTGGTATAAATGTAGCATATTTACTGGTAGGAATGTGTTGGCATAAATGCAGCTGTTTTGAAAAACTGTTGTTGGCAGTGCAGCATATATGCAGCATGTTTGGTTAAGTTAGTATATGTAGTAGGCGTTTACTGTTTTCGTATTACAATTACAATTTGTATATTACACTACGTAACTTTATTTTGTTAATAAAAAATAAATAGAAAAATTCACAAACAATATATTACTATGAGTATTTAATTTACATTAAAAAAACTTGAGACAACCAAAAAAAATAAATATTTATAACCAAATAAAATTTTATTTTATTATTTATGTAAAATTTGTAACTTCCAAACAATATATTTTTATTATCTAAATTTTATAATTCTTACAAAAATAAAAGCGTAAAAAAAGAGAACAGCGAACAAGCGTTCAAATTTTGTGATAATGATAGTGAATTTATTTAGTGAAATTGCAACTTTTAATAGTATAAGATTATTTTTGTAACTTTGTATGCTAATAAATTATATGCATCATAATTCTACATACAATTAAAATATTTAATTCTATATCAAACAAGTGTAGTGTAGTTTTTGATATTTTTAATTTTATAAATCATGTGGTATTACAAATAATATATGTAGATTGTATATAAATGTGGTTTTTAAAATTGGTAAAAAAAGTAGTACTATTTTTTTATAAATTATTTGAAGTATTATGTAATTTGTAATAAATAAAATAACTTGTAAAAAGTTTCTTTTTTTTTAATCAATAATTACAGTAGTGAGTAAAGAAACGGAAGTGAAAATACGGAAATGAAAAAGTAGCATTTACTACAGGCATTTATGCTGACATTTATACTGTCATTTATGCTGACATTTATGCTCTCTTAGCCGAACAACAAAAACAAATAAAGGAGTCCAAAAACACCATATGTTGTACATTTATACTGTCCAAAAAATACAGCCCGAACGCTCCTTTTTAGGAGAGATTTAGTGCGTAAAAAACTTTTTTTCCAAAAAAATAAATTTTCCATACAATCCTAAGACATCGTATCAACAAGCCAAGGGGATATGTCAAGAAGAAATCCGAGAGGATATTACTATAAACAACGAAGGTCAAAATAGGTTGTCACATGACTAGGAAGGCGAGACAAAAGTAAACTACATGCTCTGAACTCTGATTAACCTAAACACTAATAACAATTAGTACTAAATAATACTGCTTTATATTCAAAATATAAGTCGTTTTAGGAATGTATCTAAACTTAAATCTGTCCAGATTCATCTCTAAAATACTTATATTTAAATAGGAGGGGTAGTAAAAAACCATAGAGGATAACAAAGAAACTAACGCTCACAACAAAAAGATTGATGTCGCAAGGAGATGGAACAAACAAATTCGCATAATAATATTACAGGTGGGTCATGTGAGGAACGGAGGTCATATCGGACCGATGCAACTTAGATGAAGACCAAAAATATCCAGCAACTCACTACTCCAAAACCCACGTGCTTTGTTGAAGGAGACGGAAATAGGTGGCGTCGAGATCCAGCCACCCACATGCAATAAACTCTCCCCATAATCATAATTGATTATGTATTCTCCAGCCCACTGATCGATTGAAAACAGGGTAGCGAAGAGACGCCATCAACAATGAAAGACCGGAAGAACAATTACCATATGCAACGCCAAATCGGTGGTCAGCATTCGATTCAATTTGAGGGGGCAATTGATTGAGTAGGAAAAAGTGCTCCATAGCTAATCCCCATGGAGAAGTGGGTGTGACAATTTCCATAGATTCCCATCTGCTCCCTTACTTCCTCTTCTTCTCATCTGCACAGATCGAACAAAATAAAAAGAGGGCAACCAATCTCCACATACAGGCGGTGGAAATCGAGCAAATGAATCCCCAAAACAAAGAGTTGGGCTCTGCATGTGCACCGTGTTGCTTAAAAGCAATTTGGAAGACGACATGTGGAGGAAAGACGCTCTGAAAACTTAAAATGAAAATTAAACTGAACTTAAAAAGATACAGGAAGAAGATTAAACAACACATCTCAAAGTAAATAAAGAAGATAAAAAGAAGGTGGGGGTGAATCAAAGCGTAGAAGACCTAAGAGACAATACAGAAAAGAGCAGGAGAAAAAGAATGGAAGAAAAGGAAAAATCCATTCGAAAATGGGGCCATGGGCAAAAAGGCAAGAGCAATCAGGCAAGAACCTCCGCTAGAAGGAGGAAGAAACCTCTACTGGAAGGAGGAAGATGCATAAAAAACCTTGGTTAAAACTTATACTACATGTTTGCTAGAACGAGTGAAACTTTTCTTGGTCAAATATGGGGCAAAGATCATACGTTTAGGTCATACATGTATGATAATGTTGCCTGATGACAAACACAAATTTGAGCTTCTATGGAGGGCTGAAAACTGTTAAAAATTAAACCCTCTATTCATCTTGGTATTTTTTGTGGCTGTTTGTTTTAGTTGTTTTATGAGTATAAGAATGTTATTGGGGGAGAACGCACCTGACCCACTAAAAATACTGTAAAACTGCTATCAAATATGCCAAAAAAAATGTTGAAATAAAGGAAGCGGATGAAGCCAAAGTCATTTTAATGAAGTCCGAATTTCAACAATCTTACATTGAAGATGAAGGAGTTGAATGGTGCATTAAATGAATTTATGCAAGGATTCCATCACCTAAACCTCTTTATTTCTTGGCACTTATGAGGTTGATTATGGTACTTTAGTTTTGAGAAAAAAGTTTTGAAGACCATAATGAGCCTTTTCAATGGCTATATAAACTCCGCTTGATGTAATCGAGAAGACACATGGATGGCATAAATAGTGGTCTAACCTTGACTTAAAAAATTAATGTCTCCCCATTGCTGTTTGTAGAAGGATTGATAAGATGATGACGGGCTTTTATTTGGGGGCATAAGGAAGAGGAACAAAAGATCATCTGGTTAGGTAGGAAGAACTACGTAAGCCAAAAAATGTTGTGTGGGCATGGGGTTAAAGGAATAAGGAAATGAAACCTGGCCAGTCTTTCGAAAATAGTTTGACGACAGAAAGCGGAGAAATTTAGCTTATGGGCCGGGTCATTCATGGCAAGTATAATCAATCCTTCACAAGTGGAGTTTTCCAACTATGGAGGGGGTTAAAATTATGTGATAAAGACATTGAGGAAGCGGGTAGATAAAGACTGGGCAATGGAAAGAGAATCAGATTCTGGATTGATAAATGGTTTTGAAGAAACCAATTTGTTCAGTAGCCATAGGCGAAGTTGTATGATATGAGACATTGAGCGGTGGTGTAGCGGACTACTAGGAAGATAATAGGGTGGAAATGGGAAGAACTAGAAAATCTCCTTCTCACTTTTGCAAAAGCGAAGTTGGCTAAGAAAGTCATCTTCAATCTTGAGAAAGAGGACATGATAATTTAGGGGCTTACCCAGCTTAGGAACTTTAACGTGTCATCTTCTTATTCTTTTTGGGAACAACATAGAGGCTACAGTGGCTCCGGTGTTCAAAGTTGTGTGGAATCTACAAGTTTTGAAAATAATCAAGTTTTCCTCTGGTATGGTAAAGCGGGGCCTGATAATGAATGGGTGCAGGCAAAAAGTGGTTCACACGTAGGATGACAACTTCCATTTGTGGAGCGAGTGAGTTTGTTCTTCATGTTCTTAGAAATTGCTTTCTTGCTAGAGGTTTATGGAGGCAAATTCCTTCAGACGGGGAAAGTATAGACTTGTATGGTCTGGATTTACACAGATGGGTGGAAAAATTTATAAACCATGAAATTATATGGAGGGGGAGATTGGAATGGAATGTGTTATTTGTATTTGTTGCCATAGCTTGTGGAAATGAAGAAATGGTAAGATCTTTGAGAAGATTGACCAATGTATTTGCCTTTGGTGAGTGTCGTGAGTCAGGAAACTTGGTCCAAGGAGGCTTACACCTCGGTGCGGAAATATAACACAAGTCAAACAGAAGGATAAATCGGTTGATATGTGGGGAGCCCCAGGTTGTATAATAATAATTATGTGGTGGGGGAAAGAAATAGCGGCTCTATGATGGCCACATCAGGGGGCAGTGGTTTTGGTGTGGTAGTTTGGAGTCAATATTGAAGAAGTGGACGTGACTGAGCGGGAGCTGTGGAGCAACCTCCTTGCGCTACAAATGTTGTGGCAATTGGATCATCATGTGGTGGTGCTGGATATGACTCTTCAATGGTGGTTGGTGGTCTAAAGAGTAATATAGATGAGTGTCATTCTCTTTTAGAACTTAAAAATACGTGTAAAATATGGGTTTATAAGGAGTGGAATATTGATCTTAGACATGTATATAGAGAGGCTAATATTGTTGCGTATTCTTTGGATAATGTGATGGAGCTGGATTTAGGAGTCAATAGATTGGTGGATCCCCTAAGTGTATGCGGGAGGCGTTGAGTATGGAAAAGCAGGGTCTTGGAGTGCCACATAGCTGTGTATTCTGAGTTGATATAATATTCTAGGCTTGAGCCCTTCATTTTTTACCAAAAGAAATCAACTCTTCGAAAAGAGAAAGCAAGAAAACTAAGCCATAAGAGATGAAGTGACCTTAGGAGCACATCATGAGAGAGAGGAATAAGAAGAAGAAAAGAAGGAGAGGAGGAAGGCCCACTGATGCTTCCAAGCTCCATTAATGGCCATTTCTTACTCTCTCTTCCTCCTACTCTCTAATGGTTGTGTACTCTTGTATACCTTGGGATGGGGTTTCCGTAAAAAATCCCCAAATTTCTCTTGTAAACCTAACTCATCTTTTGTAATTGTTTTCTCCTCATCAATGCTTAATTAATTTTTAGATTTGATCTCTTATTGCATTTATTGTGATTCCTTGCAAAATTATGTCCAGAGCTTGGGATTAGACAAATTGGGGATGAACCCCAACTTTAATTTCTCTAAATTAGGGAGTGAAACTTTAGGGCTATTATTAGGAGCTTGAATTTAATGTTATCTAGTGGCTCTAGCCTTTTTTTGAATTAGGAGGTTTGATTAATTAGGCAAGATTGATTAGTCCAAGATTTGAAGAATCTTTACATTAGCTCGATAGAAAACTTAGTGAGGTAGAAATGAGAGCATATATGGGTGATTTTGGAGATTCCCACTATCCTAAGGTATACACCTATCCTAGATAGTTTGTTTGTTTATTGTTTTCCTTTATTTCTTTAATTACAACCAAAAACCCCAATTTACATTTATACACTTTTATTTACATTCTTACACATTCACTAAGCTATAATTAACTAGATAGTTATGAATTCATTGTGGCTACGACCTTGTTGGACTACAATGACTGGGTTCATTGCCTATAGTTAGGAGGATTGTTTAATCATTATTTTGCTCAACAAATTTTGGAGTCGTTGCCAGGGACTTTGGTCCAACTATGTGGTTTATTATCTGTTTAGTTCTGTGTGTATATTTCTAATTTCCTTCATTTGCCCCTTTTGTGTATAAATTTTTCTTTTTTTGTAGGAACTTAACTCTGATGGATGCTTATTATAATCAAGCGGGAGGTTTGCATGGTTACTCCTATGGCGACTCCACCGAATAAAACATAAATCATTGGAGTGTATGCCAAAGGTGTGGAGAGTACCATGAGAGCCCCCAATGTCCAATAGCACATGTCAGAATTGAGAGCTCTTGTGAAGGACTTAAATTCTTTTGTCAAGATAAACCTTACCATTGTGTGCCAAGAGTGTGGAGGAGACCACGAGAGCGCTCACTATCATGTGATCACAATAAAAGTTGATTCACCCAGTTTGAAGGAGCTCATTTCTGATCTTATTTCTTCTTGCAAGCCTAACCCATTTGTGCAAGAGACCTTAACATGAAGCAAGATACCTTTGATATGGACGTTCAAGCTCGGATAGATCAGATTGTACAACAACTTGAGAGCGAAAAAGCTCATGAGGTGGAGCAGCCTACTGAGGACCTGAGCTACTCTCCCACGTCCATGTTTGAATCAAAGACTCAAAACGCCTCTCAACCACTAGCTTGATTATGAAGACAACTCGTTAGAAGAGATTTTCTATTTTGACCTCAAGGAGTTTCCTCCTCAGAAGTCAACAACCAACTTGTCTCCCCTTCTCTGTTCATCAAGACAATAAGGATGATCACATCCCCAACCTTGAGAAGGAGGAGACACCACCTCCCTCTGAGTCATCAGAGAAGAGTGCTACAATCAACTTCAAGGAGCCACCTTCCTCTGAAAAGGCTCTTCCCATGAGCCTCACCAAGTAGTTGCGGATATTTACATCCTCAAATTTGAGGAGGAGGAGGAGGAGACATCAAACTTTGATCTTCACCTGGAGGATCAAGGCCATCTCTACCCATGCTCAAGTGATAAGTGGTAGAAGCTTAAAGTCTACCCATTAAGTGTAGAGGCCACCTTCCCGTTTGATCCTGGACCAAAGTTAGAAGACAAAGTCCACCTGGATTTCTCCCTGCACTGCTTAATGAAGATAAGGATTCTTTCCTTCTTAAGTTTGAAGAGGAGGCTCCTCCACAAGATGATTCTAGCACCAAGGATCATCAACCAAAAAATCTGAGCCGTTCTTCAAAGAAAAATGACGCCACCCACCCATGAAGCCCACTTCAACATTCATTTTCGATCTGGAGGACTTCAATGTGGTATGGTCTAGCCAAAGGCCTTAAGGATGAGCAGCTTCCCAGGAGGCAACCCGGATGAATTTCTTTTATTTTATTTTTAATTTTTCTTGTTCTCCTTTGATTTTATTTTTGCTAACTCTTAACCCCATTTGTAGTTTGGTTGCTTCTACTGTTTTATGCAGGTGCAACTTAAAGTCCACACCGTAACCAAGCTGCGCTAATCGAGTCTAAACCTCAAGTGTGGGGGGAGAGTTGTTCAATGCAAGCAAAAAACAATCCAAGGGGAATATTAGTTTCTTTTATTTTGTGTCACTCACTTCTCTTCTTTTATTTTGTTTCTGCTGGAATCTACCTCTGGGAATAGCTTTTGTGCTAAATTGATGGTTTGTGCCCTTGTATTTCCTCTTGTTTGCTTCCTGAAAAGGTAGTCTAAAACCTTCCCCGGTTAGTCTGGTGAATAATGAGGCCATTGTTCAAACTAAGTGTGAGGGATTGACCTTTTTGGTGACTTGTGTGCTTAAATGTTTAATCCTTCATGCTTATATTGCGTTGTCCAAAATAAAAAAACTGACTCTTGTGATGTGGACTGTTCTCATTAAGAACAAATACTATTATGAATTATGGGATAAATGCTCAAAATTTTCTTTTTGATTGATTTTGCGGAGCATTTTCATGCGGTGTAACCAAGTAATCTTAAATGGTTGAATTTTTATTGCTTAGGGATTCTTTTTGTCGTCTCTCTTAGGGATTACTTAGGAAGTGTTTCTTTACGAAATCTCTAAGGACTTGTGAGATGCCATTGGTAACCAACAATGAGAGTTGAGTGTTCTTAAATGCAAAGGCATCATGCCCATTTTTTGTCTCCCTCATCTCTTATGCAAAAGTGAAACAAATGCATAAATCTATTTTTCCTTTTGTTATGTTTTCTTATGGCCATTCTTGAGAGAAGTTGGCCATGGTAACAGTTCTCCAAGTTTCGTCATATCAAAGGCTTTGAAGCACTCTGGATCATGCCCCGAAACTCTAGATTTTGTTTTACCCTTAGCACACTCATGCCACCTCTAAGATATGTTCACACTCCTTCAAAGTTGTAGTCACTTTTTGCTTCTTCTTTTATCATACAATTCTTGTTAGTATTTGTTAGTCTTGAGCATTCCTTACTAGCTTGGGTGCTTGAGGAGAAGTAAAAAGTAAGTGTGGGGGTGTGATGAGTAGACCTGTCAAATGGGTTATCCGTTCGGGTTTTGGGTCATATCTTTTTCGGGTCAATATCCGTTCGGGTCATTAAACTTTCGGGTCATTTCGGGTTCGGGTCATTTCGGTTCGGGTTGTAATAGTGTTAGATAGAATCGAGTTTCGGTTATTTCAGGTCATAGTTAATATTTTTTGAAAAAAATTATAATATAAATACATACCTAATTTTCTATCAGAATATACAACATATAGATTACAGAACTTTCAATACAATGTCTGTATTTTTATTCGGATATACTAAGTTTGAATCATGTTTTTTATCGTATTTTTTGGGTCATTCAGGTTTGCGACAATTTATGGTCACTATTATTTCATGTTATTCGAGTTTGGCTAATTTTTAATTACTATTATTTCGGGTCATTTGGGTTCGGGTTTTACCCAATCGGGTTTCGGGTTTATTATATATAAATATTTTTGGGTTTTGATCGGGTTTTGGGATCGGATAAAACGGACGGGTTTTCAGCTTGGGTCAAATTTTGACAACTCTAGTGATGAATGTCCAAATGATCATGTTTTAGGGGGTGTATTTAGTATGTTTTATCAACACTTTTTATGCTCATTTCTCTCACTCTAAGCTAGTTTTCCTCTAGTTTTGTGTTTTATTGGTGAAACCCCCCAAACCTTAATGTGCTAATTAATTATGTAATTATGATTTTATAAGGCTAATTAAGTCCTTAAGATCATGGTGAAGAAATAAAAACCAAAAAGAGAAAAAGAAAACGCGTAAAAGTCACAAAAGTGTAAAAAACGCGTATTTAATTATCTTAGGAGTTATACAACCTTAACTAAGGTCAAAAAAGACTCCTAGGACTTAGTTAGTCACTAAGAACATGTGGAAAAATTACCGAAGAAAATGGAACCAAATAATACGTTAAAACGCTAACGGAGTTTTAAAGCGCGTTTTTCGAGATAACCCGAAAACGTGACTTTAAACAGTTAAATGAACCCGTAAAAATTATAATTGGTCAATAACTATAATAAAACATTAGTTAAGGTTAAGAACCATCAAAATAAAAAAAAAACGAGAAAAATCCGGAAAAACGGGCCTGGATTAGTGAATAGTGTAAAAACCGGGAATTTATGGGGTTAAATTGTAATAAGAGTAAAATGCTCTCTAAATTGTAAAATAAAATCTGATTCTCTTATTCTCTTGACACCCACACGTTTTTCCCCTCTCCTATACACATATACACTACTTTATTTACAAAGGTACAAAAGCATAAAGTAAGACATAAAGCAACTTACTTTATTTCCCTCTCTCACATTTCTCTTTCCTCTATTCTTCTCTTCTTACGATTTTCCTCCCCCTTCAGCTGAGCTTATTCTTCCTCTGAAGCCAAACATGGCGATTTCTACCCTCTCTCACAGCACCTCTCTTCTTACTTAATTTTGAACCCTCAAACAAGCTCCAAACTCCATAAATATTATACCGTTAGATTCCTCTCACCTTGGAGATTAATTTCCACCCTTCAAAACCTTCAAAGGCTGAATTCGAACTCCATGGGTGTACCTCATTTTGAAGGGAAAACCACTCATTCTTGAAGCTAATAAACTCCCTTGTTGTTCTAAGGTAAGTAAACCAAGAAAAATCATCTTCTCCTTCATTTTCTTGTAACCGGTTTTTGCCCTGTTTAAAACCCCATTTTTGTTCTTCATTCTAGCCTTGTTTGTATTCAAGAGCTTTTGGATACATCTATCTTTGATTGCCTAATCCTCATTTGGAAGTTATAAGGTAATTCCTTCCATTTCAAGTGCTTAAGTCATGTTCTAAGTACAAGTTTAATTCAAGAGCCTTATTAGTTTCTTAATTCTCACTAGTATTCAATTTTACTTGGTCATTAGATTAGCAAATACCCCATTTCAAAACCGGTTTTTGAACAAGAAGTAAAGAGGAGGAAAAGTCTTGGAAGGAAACTAAAGGTAAATGGCTTACCTTAATCTAGAGTAATGCCTTTGGGATTGTATTTGTGTTTGTGCAAAATAAATGCTTTAAATGCATTGAGTGTAGTGCAGGTGAAAGCTTTATTATGAAGGAAATTTAGTGTTTAAATTAGTGTTATTTAAGGGCCTAAGAGCCAAGTTTTTAAGGCTTATGTATCTTGATGCTATTGTTGTGAAAGTGCTAGAAATTAGTGTGTTCTAAGTGCCTAGAATGAGTGTGGTGGTTGGATTAATGTAAGTGTGCTGAATAATGTGTGTGAGGATGATAGAAATATGGGGAACCTCTGTCAAAATTTGTATAGAACACTAGGTGACTTAAGTGTTTTTGGGAGAGGAAAGAACCTAGAATCAATTAGGTGCTTTTAGAAATCAACTTGAGTAAATATTCACCTTAGGGCTAGAATTGGAGTAAATGATGTAAGAGGAATACTAGGAGTATATGAGTTGTGAGTCAACTGAAAGGGTGAAGATGGTGAGCAAAAATGCAATTTGGAACCTAGGAAACAAAGTGTAAGTTCTAGGTGAGATAAGTGTGAAAAATTGGGTGAATATAATCAAGAATTGAGTGATGAATTTAAACAAGGAATTGGAGAGGTTTAAAGTGTCAAATTAGTGTTAAAAACATGTTAAAATTCATGTAGAAAGATTAGGAGAAAGTTTTGGATTAGAGGTTGAAAAAGGGGTGAAAAACTACATTTTGGAGTAAATCTAGGATGGTCCGGGTTTGTAAACCGGTACCTAAACCCAGACCACCCCAAAACATACCCGAGAGTGCATAACAGTGGTTGGTTCCGGGTTTGTATCCCAGTACACAAACCCGGACCAGACAGAAAATAAGGCAGAACGTTATGCGATGGATTGGTCTGGGTTTGTAACCCCGGACACAAACCCGGACCACCCTAAATGTTCCAGAAAGTATTTTTAAGCAATTCTAAGGTGGGGAATTGAATGGTAATGGTATTATAAGGTTGTTAGGACTTGATTAATGACAATTAAAGGTCATTAGAAGTATGACAAGTGTAAGTTTAAGTGTGAAAGTGCAAAAGTCTAATGTGAAGTTAAGGATTATAAGTTAATGTTAATGACAACATAAGGAACCTTTAAGCGCCAGTGTTAAGTAATGAGAAACCTTGGGATAAGGTGAGTGAAACTTAAGGGGGTAATGAAATGTAAGAAAAACGAGAAACCGTCGTGGGTAGTGATGAGTAGTCAGAGTTGATAAAGAAATTAACCGTTCGACTGAATGATTATAGGAGCGTGAACTAGTCGGAATGACAGCCGGAAATAAGAGATCTTCATGTTAGTCTAGCCATCGTCAAGGTGACAGGTATGATTTTCTTGCCACCCGTTTGCTACCAGACTACACCGGCTTGTGTGTTGTGTGTTTTTCTGAGTGTTTATGACCTTATAAGATTAAAGCATGAAATGAGTTTACAGTTATTGTTTATGTGGTGTGATTGTTTCGATATAGTCTAACCTTGAATACGTGTTAGCCCCGTTAGTTAACCAACGTTAGGATCGCGTTAGTGAACGGTATTCGGCTTTAACGTCCCAACCTATGGGAATGTTCTAACCACGGCTATTCATGTGCCATGTGTGAATTGTTATGTGTGGATATCAGTGTTACCTCCCTTGTGTGTTTAACCAAGTTTGTAACACCATATGGTGTCGTAATGTGATAAGTTCCATAAGGGAACCTCTAACTAATATATATAATTAGGGGGTGAGGAATCCGGAAGTCCCGGTCGCGCGTGTTTGTTTGGGAGTTGATATCTACATCCGATTCAACTTCCTCTCTGTTAGGTTGTCTTCCTTCTCGGAATTCAATCTCCCACGAGCCAATAGCTGACTCTCCTATCTTGATTATTATTTGGGGCTAGGGGGATTTGTGTATGGTGTGAACGGGTCTATATTATGACCGACACATCTGGTAAAGTAATTATGTACGATGCATTCAGATCTATATTATATCCGACACATCTTAAGTAAAATGTACGTTTTCTAAGAAGAACGGTGTTGTGTTATGTAATGGGCCTGACATGAGAATGATGTTATTCTCTAGGCTCAATTAAGTTGACTAACCCTTATGCCGGACGAGTCCTCACGTGACTCGCTCCTATGTTATGTTGTGTGTGTGATAACGGGTAAAGTATGATATTATCTTCGGGTAAGTTAACCCATGAAATCAACCCCATGTTTTTATGGTGGAAAGTAATTAAGTGTAATCCGACGAAATGGATAAGTGGTTACTATAATAATGAACTCCATTAAGGAAAAATCCCACTGGCTAAAGTACACAGTAACTTAATCTAACAAAAATTGATGTGTGGACTGTATTGGTTGTTTTACCCATATATATGTTGTTTTGTTGATTGTACTGTTGTTATGTGTTGAGTATTGTTATGATTATGCAAATAACACCGCTATGTAATGTATATTGATTGATGTTAAATGAATCCTGTTCATTATGAGAATTAGTAGTGTGCGGCCCGTTAGCCAACGGGTTGCACGTTAATCATACCAGCCATAGGTTGCTGAGCCCTTCGGGCACCCCGTTTTATTTCAGGACGAGGAACAAAGAAGCGGAGTCGTCTAGCTATGGAGTAGATGGAATTCTTTTTGGTTATTTTGGATAGTGAACCCGAGATGCGCCTGTGCACTCGTGGTTGTATATTGTGATGGAACTAGATTAGAGTTGGGATTAATTCTCGGTATAGTTGGTGAGTAAATGTATTCAATTTGTTAGAAACAGAACAGAATTGTGATGTGTAAATGCTCGGTGATCTTGTCCATCAGACCGATACATGGTGTATGTATTAGCCTTGTTAGCCACGTGGGCGGCTAACGGCGTGTAACACTGCCCCTGTTTAGTTAATGATTAATGTTATATTTCCCGCTACAGTTAGATGTTAAGTATGGTGTTTATAGTTGGGGTGTTACAAAAAGTGGTATCAGAGCGAAGTATCACTCTGATGACTGGAAATGCCGAGCTTAGGAAGTATCGAGTTAGGAGTTTAAGACTTTAGGCTAAGGGTTGAGGGATAGCATGAGAGATACGCTAGTTAGGCATTCCTCGTGTGTACGGGATACCTACAATATCCATACCCGCCCTCCACATGCCCCATTTTATAACTCGAGAAAGAACGCCAGAGAGATGGAAAGTCCTCTCGTACTCGGAAAAGCCCGATCTGGCTGTTATAAATTATTTCAGTAAGAATCAAAACCTGTCATACAGTAAGCTCCAAGAACTGGAAATTCCGGAGACGGTTCCTGTTTGAACAATTTTAACCGCACTTAATAGCGGAGAATTGAAGAATCCTGTGCATAGGAGAATGGAATTTCCGGCAGCATGGGTCGACATGCTTAGCAGTCGAGAGAACCATGACTGACCATCAAGAAGGAACACACTAGCAGTGCAACGAAGCAGAAAGGTGAAGTAATGAGACCCGAGACACATGTACCAAAATTGTTATTTAATACCGCCAACGGTTATACTAACCGACTAAGGAAATAGTCAAGGTTGGATAGCTCCAAACCTACAATGCCAAAGAGGCTGTAATACCCGATTATCATAGTTTAGACAACATGGGAGTATTTATGAAACATACTTCAATAGGACTACAACGTAGCACCTAAACAAGGGTCAAATCTCGGTAACCGCGGTAAATGTGTGGGGACGAGCCATCAGGAAAATCATAGAGCTAAATAAATGAGGGCCTCTAAGAATGGAGGGTCACCCTAGTTAACGACTACCATGTCAAGACCAATGAGAGTCGCTCGGAAGATTTATTATCAAGACTGTAAGATCAAAGGAAGAGCCAACAAGGCTACCGAATACGGTAATGATAAAAGTACCGTACCGCAACCAGTACATGTTGAACCGATAGCCAGCCAACATGGCGCACTTGCCATGGCAAGTGCTACTATACGGGGCTATTCGGGAGAATTTTAACGACTATGAAGTACTCAGTAGAGTACTATGAAGGCGAATGAAGCAATTATGGGATCACGAATCCAAGGATGTGAAGAGTGAACCCGGGAAGGGCTTAACAGTCTAACCCTTGTATTTAAGAATATACCAGTCACCGAGAAGCTAGACTCGGTCAAGGCGAGAAGACATTGTATATACCATGAAGAAATTTTCTTTTAAACCTAACTTTTCTTCTAAACACAGATTTGTTTCAAACCCTCTTTCAAAACCAAAATTTCTTCCAAACTCATGTTTAATTCAAAACCTCTTTTAAAGCCTAAATTCTATCAAACTTCAGATTTTCTTTAAAACCAAAACCAGAAGACCTACACCGGCCTCAACGCCACATAGTAGGTAAGTTATACCCAGTTCACTTCAGAACAATCCTACAACCCGAGGGTACTAACCTGAGGGAAAGAATCAAGTCATTACTCACTAACAGACAGTGAACAAACTTCCCTTGATTAAGTTAGGGAAGCACCAAATGTGCGTCATCACAGGACGATTCGAGAGGAGTTGACAACAGAGTACTCCACATAGGCGTGTGACGGACACTACGAGTGTACAAAAATGAAATGTGGGACGACCGTACTCCGAAGGAGCTTGCGGGCCTGACAGACCTATTTATGAGTTAGTCAGGTAAGTAGTATGTATCAGTAAAGTACCCCACATATGTATACGAGTAGTGTAAGGAACACGGGGAGTAGTCAACTTCATACTACGGTCAGCAGTAAAAATTCAGACCACCGACTGATTGAAGCGAAAGAATTAAGTTAAGTTAACGAATCTAAAGGAGTCAGAGAGTTCATCCTATGAAATGAATAAGTGTTAAGAAGTGCAAGGAGCACGGGTTAATAAGTATAGACATCTAATATGTCTCAAGGTTTGTAAGGTAATCACGTAATAGCTGGAATGAATACCCAGCTTGAAGATGGTAAAGCAAATGCCTAACATGGACACCTTCATGTTCAACGAATGTTATATAATTTCCAGAAATAATCACCAAGACTCGATGATCAATGAAGAGAATATATTAAATCCAGCCAAGAACGCAAGCGGCGTAGTTAACTAAACATACCCATAAGTACAAGCCAGATGTAATGGCATAACTTAGCAACACCCAGGAGCAATCCTTGAAGGGTGTTTGGGTCAACAAAAGTTGAACAAAATATCGTGATAAAGACACCAGAGTCGAAACGAATACTCGGTTTAAAACACCGAAGGGTAACCCTCTTGGAGACAGTAGGTACCTAAATTGCCAAAAGACAACCAGATTGTACCTAATGGGCCTCCCATGAAGGGAAGCGGGATGCAACGACCTTGTCATGGAGCCCAGAATTACCTCCAAACCATGCGATGGTGCACGAGAAGTGAATTGGTGTGAACAGCCACAATGAGCAGAGCTCGTGGCAATAGGCTTATGAGCCGTAAACTAATCACGCTATGTAAATTTCAATGATTACAAGACCTAGATACACTCATAAGGAGTGTTGCCGGTAATGGCTCCAGTAAAAGAAGAGTGTGTGTTATACCAGTGAATAAAACAGAGAACAACCACTACCTTAAGAGTGGGTATACCTCTCAAATATTGTGAGACCGCTGAAGCGATGGTTATGTGAAATGTTGAAACGTTGAAGTTTGATCATGTTGTTATTGCCAAGAATATTTGAATAACAGTGGTACGAAAAATGAAGTTTTTATAGCAATTGTGGAAGAGTAGTCGGTTTAGTAACCACCACCACGTGCGTATAATGCAAGACGTAGATTGAACAACGCTCAAGGAACATAAAGACATGGAAAATAGTGTATTCAGTAATCAGCAAGTAAATGGTGAAACATAGTATAATGGTGGAAATACATGAGCGGCAGCTAGTAACAGCTGATGCCATGTAAATCACGCTGTATAACTAATAAGAACTTGGTGCGCATAAGCGACCATTATATGTAAATGATATGGAGAACAAACAGAATTATGAGATAGACTCAATGAAGGTGGAAGGTATTGATGGTAAGTAGACTAGGCAGTAAACCAGTAGCCTGTACTGTGTGACAAAGGATCTCACGAATAAGGCAATGTTCATTCCTATTGCAATTGCATGCGAACTGGAAGTGTATCCCTAGAGGATCAGTTTGATGACAGAAGTAATAAGCCTCGAGATAAGAATACCCGATTGCTAAATAACCAATCCGTACTAGATACGGAAGCCTAGCAAACACACCAGTAATTATGGCGCAAGCCACTTAAGCGAAAAGCAAAATAAAAAACGTGCGACCTTGAAGAATGTTGGACATACCAACAATCAAAACAAAAACGAATTCCATCGCAATGGAAGCGGATGAGACTTATGAATGTTATAAGGACCGATGCATGGAAGATGCGAGGTCATACAAATGAAGATAGTTGTGCAGAGTCAGATAATTAATCATGATGCAGGAGAAATGGTCATGAGTCAGTGACTACATAAGCACTGAAACCAAATACAGGTATAGAATATACCTTATGTGTGAGGACAGTAGAGGGAGCACTACATGTTAGATAGTAGCTCGACCTCAACCGACAGTAAGTCGGAGGAACCAGGCGAATAATCAAGGAGATATACATAACAGTATACACTATAAACTTCCAGAAGATTGGATATAAAAGCTATAACTCATCGAATTCGCGCATGAATACCCCGAACTTAAATATAGTGATTAAGATTAGTCTAACCCGTATTTAAGGCATAATAACGCCTAAGTAATATTGGTAAGGAAAAATAAATTCAAAAGAAATAAAGAAACACTTAGAAAGCGAAAATGCTAAATAAGCGTTAAATAACCATAGGAGGTACAAGACCTTGGTTAGAGTATAATATGGATTCTTAAGGCTTAATAAGGCCTAAATAATATATGGGACAACTCCCGAAGAAATGGATCCAAATAATGTATTAAAACGCTAAGAGAGCTTTAGCACACGTTTTTTGAGAAAACACAAAAACGTGACTTTAAGTGGTCAAACGACCCCATAAAATTATAAATCATTCAATAACAATAATTAATCATTAATGGAAGCTTAATAACCAATAAAATTAAGGAAACGAGAAAATTCCGGAAACGGGCCCGGTTAGTGAATAACCGAAACCGGGTAAATAACGAGCGTTTTCTGTAAAAGACGAAAACGCTCTAACTAGTAGTAATGTGAGGGGCCGGTTTTAATAAGCTAATTAACCCCCTCACACACACATACTAGCTAAATAATAATGAGTCAAAAGAAAAAAGTAAATAAAGTACAAAAGCACTCACCTTTTTTCTCTCACCTCTCATTTCACTCACCTCTCTCCTTCCCTCCTTTCTTCCCCACCGATTTCTCTCTCTTTCTCCCTATGGGGCTGGCGATTTTGAAGCTCCAACAAACAATGGCTTCCTCACTTCTTCTCCATGCTCCACCTTCATTTGAACTCCAAATACAAAAATAATTGCATATTCTTGCTCCCCTCATCATTCTCTACACTTCCCTCTTTTTAGAATCTCAAAATGAGGAAGTTCATCTCCATGGGTTTTCCCCATTCAAAAGAAAATAGCATCAATGGGTAGCTTGGAGTCTTCTCTCTCCATTAAGGTAAAAATCTCCATGAAAGAACTCATATTTCTCCATCTTCTCCTTGTAACCGATTTTTACCTCCTTGTAATGCTCCATTTTCTCTCTCTCTCCTCTCCTCTCTCTCTCTCTCTCTCTCTCTCTCTCTTTTGAGCATAACTCCAACCTTGCAATGGTGGTGGAATCACCTTCTTGAACCAAGGCTAAAACCCCTCCTAAAACACTCCAAAGGTAAACCCTAGAATTGTGTTTTAAACATTTCAATGAATTAGTATAAATTTAAGGGTTAGTATTTTAATACACTTGTTTATGTGTGCTTTGGATGATGGGAATGGAGTTTGGCAACTCCATTCCCCATATGGCCGATTTGCAAGAAAAGAGAAGGATGGAATTAGAAAAGAAATGAAGGAAATATAAGCTCAAGGTAAGAGCTCCTTCCTAATATTAAATTTTTATTGCATTAGAGTAATGGGAAGGGGTAACCTACTTAAAGAACCCAAAATCTTGTATTAGTATTGAAGTTTATGAAGTTTGAGTATTTGTGAGCAAGTATGTGGATTGTAGGCCTTAGAGCCAAATAATTTGTGTATGAGTATTGGAATTGTTGATTGATGGAGTATTGATGTATTGAGATTTATTTTGAGTGCTGGTAGGACCCTTGTATGGGTGTGGCTAGATTAGGAATGAAATTGGTGAGAAAACATGTGTGTGGATAAGTGAAAATTGTAGGTGAACTAGCTATGGCAAAATTTGGTAGAAAATGTACATTTATGGATTACTTGGTGAATGGGAGAACCAAGGTGTGTACTGGAGTTAGTAGATATGTTAGTAGCTATGGATTGGTAGTTGTGGTATAAGAAAGAAAGGGGATGAAAATCTGTAGCAAGAGGTGCTGAAATGTATTGGAGAAACTAGGAAAAACTAGTGCGCAAGACCTAGTAAAATGAGTGTTGAACTTGAAGAGGTATGGTAATGCATTGTAGGCCTTGGAAATGGATTAGGAGATGAAACAATGTGTGGAGGAAGTAAGAACCAAAATCTGTAGCAAAACAAAACTAGGAAGGATTTGTATAAGTGTTTGAGCAAGAAGTTAGTAAAGGATTTGAGCATGTTTAGAAGCTTAATTAGGTGCTTAAACATGTGGGATTAAGTGTAGGAACATTTGGGAATTTATTGGGCAAAGGAAGGAATTGAACAGAGAAAGAAAAATGCAAAATCTGTAACAGACCTGCTATGGTCCGGGACTTAGGTCCAGGACCAAGTCCCGGACCACCCCCTGAAAACACCCCGAGAGTGACCAACCATGCCTGGTCCGGGACTTGAGATAGGCACAAGGTCCCGGACCATAGTAAGAAAACTAGCCGAGAGTAGAACCAAGCATCTGGTCCGGGACTTGAGTTGGGGACAAGGTCCCGGACCATAAGAGAAATCCAGCCGAGACTTATGACCAAGGTTGGTCCGGGACTAAGGATCCGGACAAGGTCCCGGACCAACACCAAAAATGAATTCCAAGCTTATTAAGTGGGTTTTAAGGAAAGGTAATGAATGGTAATGTTAGTATAAGGTAATTATTACTTGATTAATGATGTTTAAGGGTCATTAAAGGTACAAACAAATTGGAGAAGTAAGTAAGAAAGTTGAGAGTATAGGAACATAAGTCAAACCGAAATAACGGGATAACGGGGTAAGTACGGGAGTAGTAATTATATATGTAGTGTAATGCTTAGTATTAATAGAATCATTTGGCATGTAGTCATTGGTTCGAGAGTAAGGATCGAGGAACGAGAGTGAACCAAAGGGACAAGAGAACACCCGGTAAGTAATTCTGGAAAAAAATGGTATGATTTCTTCATGGTCTGTATCCTAACCTGGTTACCCCGATTTGTGTGCTTATTTGACCACTAAAACAAGATAAATGCATGAATCGGACTTTAATGCACTTACTTGTGCCTGTTTATATTTGTTCTTGATATATTTGTCTTGAACATTTAGTTGTATAATTCATGAAATGAATGGATGAAAATGAAGCGTGTATGTACCTTGTAGTGTATTTGTGTATTGTATTATACCTTGTGAGTATGTGTATGAAAGTAATGAATTATTGTGTGGCTTAGATGTGAATGACTTCTACTAATTCCTAACTACCTAACTCCTAACGTAAGTATTGAGTAAATTGGAATGAGTAGAAATTCGATATAGCTTCAGCCACGCATGAGGATGAGGAGACACAAGAGGTTGGATCAGATTCCTGGTTCTTAAACTTTTCCACGGCCCAAACCCCTTAAATGGGTAGCATCCTGGATTAGTGAACCAAGTAAATCCCAGTGGTGGGACGGTTAGTCCCCGGGCCAGAGGTCCCGACGACTTAACTTGAGTAAGTAGTAAGTAAGTAAGTATTGTATGAGTAATGGTCTTGGCTGGGTAAGTCATTGACCCCGAGTAAAAGAGTAATCTCCACCCGATTAACCCGGGTGGACAAATGGAGCTAACAAGTATTGGGAATTGTGTATTTATTGTGTATGTATTGAGTATGTATTGTGTATGCGTATTTCAGGAAAAGTAAGTAAGTATCAGTTGGCTTGTATGAACTACCTTGTATGTATTGAAGTGTATGTATGTATTCCTTGTGTAGTATTATGTATGAAAGCATGTATGTATGTATGTATTGTAAAATGAATTGCATGTATTCGACCAAGTGGTTGGCGTACCCTCGCTAGTACGCGGGTATGCGAAAGTCATATGCAGCGTAAGCTGAGCCCTTAGGGGCAACGTTTTTAGTGTGCAGGTACCGAAGCAGATATGGTCACAGTAAGAGACCGGCGACTATGCTTAGATAGCTAGGATGAATTGTAGTTAGTAGTGAATCGTAAAAGACTTGTAGCCTTGTAGGTAGAAGTGTACCAAGGGGTACACCAACATGTAAATTGCAAGTATGTAGTTGTGAGGAATGGGTAGATGTTAGACTCTTAGTGAGTATGTGTAAACTTGAAGGATTTATTGTATTGTATTTGGATCTTAGTAAACTCGGTGTATTGTAAAGTAATGTATTTTGAGAGTATTGAATTGGTTGGAGAATTGTAATACTCGGTTGGTAATGGGAGTATGTATAGTAGTTGTGTAGCACTCGGATTCCGGTCCATCAGATCGATGTTGTAAGTAGTAGTAGTACACCTTGTTAGTCACGTGGGTGGTTGACGGCATGTATCACCCACCGTTGTGTAAGAAGGTATCCGCTGCGAAGGTATGTAAGTAGGAAGTAATTGGATGGTAATGACGGATTAGCGGTAGGGGTGTTACAAAAAGTTGTATCGAGTTAGGAATTAGAAGCTTAGGGCTAAGGGCTGAGTGTTAGCATTAGAGATATGCTAGTTAGGAACCACCGGTGTGTACCGGATACCTACAATATCAGACCCGCCCTCCACAAACCCATTGTATAACTTTGGAAAGAACACCAGAGAGAAGGAAAGTCCTCTCATACTCGGGAATACCCGATCTGGAAGTTGTGAAACAATCGCACAATAAACAAGAACCTGACATACAGTAGATTCCAAGAATTGGAAGTCCCGGAGATGGATCCCGGTTGAACGACGATACCCGCACTTAATAGCGGCAGAATGAGTACTCCAGCTATAGGGAGACTACAACATGCAACAACATGGGGCGACATGCTTAGCAGTCGCAGAACCTGGCTAATCAACCAGCAGCAGGAAAAGAAACACTAAGCGTAACGGAGTGGAAAAAGGAACTGTAACAAAACCCGAGACACAAGTCTACGGGACAATAATAGCTAAGTATGTAATACCCCCATCCCACATCGGGATATGAGTAGTAATGTGAATGGTTTATAAGGATACATATGGATTGACTACAACAACAGGCCTTCCACTTTTAAGCCCAAGCTAGGATTGAGGGCCTAAAGTGGCTAGTTTTCAAGCCTGGATGGTTTGAGAGCTAGGTTGTTGGACAGTTACCCATATGGGGCGTTACATTTAGTGGTATCAGAGCTCGGTTTGGTTTTCATTGGGATTTGTGGGTGTTTGCCTGTCTACGCTTCCGTGTCTTTGCCTGTTATCTGCTATGTGCTAACTGCTGCGTGATTGTGATTGCTATATGGTGTCTATAATGTGTGCCTGCTCTGTGGTTGTCCGCTATCAGAGTAGCGCAGCGGAAGCGTAGTGTCTGTTTGCATGTGCTTGTGAGTTCTGAAAGTGAGTCGGAGGGAGTCGGGTCCTTTGGGAAAGGATGACCGAATGTGAGTTCTTGTTTGACAGAGTTGTTTGCTTCAGTTGTGAGCTTGTGTTACGTGCTTGTGTTGTATGTTCTGTGTTGTGTTATGGTGGGAGTTCACGAGTATGTTGGTCCTTTAGGTAAGGACACCTCTAAGAGTTCTTGTGCATTTAGGTTGAGTGTTAGTAATCTTCTGTTTCACCTCTTATGTCAGTGAGTCAGCTAATAAGTTCTGAGTGCTAGATTTGTGAGGTGCAAGCTTATGAGATGAGTGAGTGTTCTTTCTGTGCCTTGCGCTAAACTTTGATGATCATCTGCTTTGCTTCCTCTGTCAGTGAGTCAGCGAGTGTATTCTGAGTGTTAGCTTTGTGACCATTCCCTTCTGTGCCACAAAGCTAGGTTTAGTACTCTTCTGTCTGTCCTTCTGTCAGTCAATCAGCTAGTGCATTCTGAGTGTTAGCCTTGGGAGTGTTCCCCTCTGTGCCTTAGAAGCTATGTGTTAGTACTCTCCTGCTTCGTTTCTTCTGTTAGTGAATGAGCCAGTAGGCTCGATGTGTTAACTCGTGTAAGTTGGAGCTTTTGAGATGAGGGTGAGTGACCTTTCTTAACCTTAGGGATAATCTTCTGGTGTGTTCCTCTGTTAGCCAGTCAGCAGTGAATCTGAGTGTTATGTCTGTGGCTTCAAGTTGATTTCCATTCCAGTAATTATTCCCTTGTCCCTTCAATCAGTGAGACATTTAACAAGTTCTGAGTGTTAGCTCTGTGAGGTCAGGCTTCTGAGATGTGCAAGCGTTTCCTTTTGTGCTTTTAGGCTGAATCTCCAAAAATAATCTGCTATATGCTAATGTTAGTCAATGACCAGTGAGTGTGAGTGTTGTTCCTAATTCTTCAAGAGTAACCTTCTGCCGTCTTCTGCTTTGTTCATTATGTTAATGAGTCAGCCAGTGAGGTTTTTGTGTTAGCTCGTGTGGGGTTCGAGCTTCTAGGATGTGTGAGCATTCTTCCTTTGCCTTCGTGCATAGCCTTCAATAATCATCTTCTGCATGGTCTTTTATCCGCCAATCAGCAACCAGTTCTGAGTGTTGGCCTTGTGAGTGTTCATTGTATTCTGGCACTAGAAGTGCATTTGTTCACGTTCTGGGTTTCGTCAAATTTCGAGGACGAAATTCATTTTAAGAGGGTATGTTGTTATGCCCCAGATTTTTTTTTATTTTATCTTGTATTACTTCTTTCTGATTCGCAAAGGGAGTTCGTATTAAACTGTAATCTTATATAAGAATGTTTATGACATTCTTCTGGATGTTATCTTGTTAACTTTGAGGAATGAGGGTTAGAAGAGTTATTCTTTTATTTATTTATTGTGAAGGAGGGCTATGGATGTCCTTTCGGTTTTATTATCATTTAAGGAGTTAGGAAGTTTTTTTTTTCTTTTTCTATTTCCTAACTTTCTTTTTTCTTATTTTCTAATTCATGCTCTTCTCCTTCCACGACAGTTTCCTCGCTTCCTCAACCCTCTCTCACTTTCATATCTTCTTCCTCTCTTTGCTTCTTTTCCTTCTCTCTCAATCTCCTCCCTATAATCGATCAATGGAGATTTGCTAATGGAGTTTCGGTGTTGATAGTCGGTCGATCGTAAGGTTTGATTTGTAAATTTTGGTTCTCTTCTCCATTGAGTTTTCTTTTCTCCTTTCTGATTTTACTTTTGTATTTGGAATGGTTCAATTCGAGGGATTATCGTTCGAGTGGGAATTCGAGGAAGGCATTTCGTAGAGTCCTCTGAGATTGCATTGCGTCGGATGTGAGGTAGGTGGTGAATGGATTCGGTTGTGTGTGTTCGACCATGGGGATTTCTGATTTTGTTTGTTCTTCGTATATGATTATTTTAACTCTTTGATTTGGTGATGTTTTTGGTTGATTTTGATGTGCGTTTGATGCGTTAAAACCCCATGGAAATGTGTTTTCGATTGGTTAATTTGCTACAATAAGTTATGTATGTTTTGTGGGGGATTTGTGGCTTGGTTATGGCTGATTTCCGTAAGTGATTTTGCAGTTTTCGGTATGTCCTAACTTGTGTCCGAACATTGAAGTTCGGACATCATACGCCGGAGGATTTTTCAGACTCTCGAATTAGGTCCGAACATGCAAGGTCGGACGCATGTTCGGACCGGCCTTTGTTTTAGCATAACTTCTTCTTCGTCTGAGCTCCGTTTTGAGTGCCGTTTGCGGCGTTGGATTCCTCTTTTCGAGTACTATCTGTTCTGATATGTTTTAGCACATGTATATGTGTACCTTAATTTGAAAGTTCTCAATAAGCCTTTGAACTCTGATTTGCTCTAGAAGAGTGTTTGAGCTTCTATGCTTCTGGTTGGTTTTCGTGTTTGCTAGTCAGTGTATGATTTTTGTTTTGGTAAAGGATTATGATCCGTTTGATGCGCTTTGGCCCTCTGTTCTGTTCTGTAAAAGCTTCTGCTTTCTGCTCTGTTCTGACAAGGACTTTTGTCCCGTTCTGTTGAAAGCTTCTGTTTGTTAAGCTTCTGTTTTTGGGACCTAGTTACTCTGCTTCTGAGCCGTGAATGGCTGGGTCAAGCTATTCCATGGTATACCATGTAGACGTCATTCTGAGTGTGGGTCATGCCCAATCTGTTCTGTGGGGTTGACTAACCCTTTGGCCTTCAGGTCATTTCTGCGTTGTCGAGGGATCTGTTAGATCCATGGGTCTTCGACCCTTTCTGAGTGTTATGCTTGGTGCTAGTGTCCCACTTCTGATTGTTAAGAGTTCTGTTTTCTGTTAGCTCTAACTGTTTCTGATTTCTGACAGACTGCTATGTGCTTTCTGTCTTCTGAAAGCCTCTGGTTTACTAAGTGATCTGTTTCTGTCTGCTCTGTCTGTTTTCAAACGTCGACGACTGCTGTGTGCTTTCTGTCTGCTGGGTATTTCTGCTTTATAAGCGCTCTGCTTCGTCTGCTCTCTATCTATATTTGATTTGAGACGGTCTGCTGTGTGCTTTACCGCCTTCTGATAAGTTCCGGATTTTGCTATGCTTCTGATTTTGCTAAGCTTCTGATTTTGCTAAGCTTCTGATTGTGTTTAAGCTTCTAAGGTTCTTAAGCTTCTGATTTCGTCAAGCTTTCAGCTTCAGTTTACCTTCTGCTATTAAGTGTATGTTTTGACCACTGCTTAGCCTCTTCTGTTTAAGACTTCTGCCTATTTGAAAGTCTTCTACTTTGACTTTGGTTTCGCTCTGGCTAAGCGCTTCTGTATATGTATAAGTATGTATGTTCAGATTATGTTTTGAGCATGCTCAGCTGATGAAGTTTATCACCTGCTGAGCAATAGTTTTGCTCACCCCTATCTCCGTCTGATTTGTAGTTTTAGTTCGTGCTTGGAGATTCAGCTCTTACTTTTCGTTTTGGCATTTGAGTTTTGTATTTAGTTTGTTTGGCCTTAGGGCCCAGTTGTATTTAGATTATGCTTTGTAATTCAGTTTGGCTTCCGCCTGTGTATTGTAAAGACATTTTGTAATCGTTTATCTGGTAATATATGAGCATTAGTTCTATTTGGGGTTTTGATAGTGTAGCCTTGCGTGTCTTAGATAATAAGCGCGCGGCGTGTAACGGTCTCTCAACCAGGGTGGTTTTGGGGTCGTTACATCAAATGGTATCAGAGCCGACTCGGGACCGTGTCGGGATGGAAGACCTGACACGTACCGAGGAGGTCCATGGGACTTGGAGGTAGGTAGGCTTGCGACGATTACGTCGCGTTCTTTGAGTGGGGTATTATGTATACCCCCATCCCACATCGGGATATGAGTAGTAATGTGAATGTTTATAAGGATACATATGGATTGACTACAACAACAGGCCTTCCACTTTTAAGCCCAAGCTAGGATTGAGGGCCTAAAGTGGCTAGTTTTCAAGCCTGGATGGTTTGAGAGCTAGGTTGTTGGACAGTTACCCATATGGGGTGTTACAAAGTAACACCAACAACGGTATGCTAGCTGACTAAGGACATAGTCAGGAGCGGTTAACTCCAAAACTATAACGCCAAAAAGGTTACGAAACCTGGCCAACATAGGTCAGACAGCTACAGGAACATTCTCAAGATATAATCTGACGCAACTACAACCGTAGTGCTTAAAACCAACTCAGGCTCAGTAACCACAACAAACGTGTGGGAACGAGCAACAGGAAGAACACAACCAATCAAAGGGAATCTCCAAGGATTGAAGAAATACCCCAGATCTATGACAACCATGTCAAGATCACTGAGAAGCTATTAAGAGGATTGAATAGCCCAAATAAATGATCAGTGGATTAGGGGAGAAGCCGACAAGGCTACCGAATACGAATGGAAACCATGCCGTGACCGGTATAGGTTTACCCAAAAACCACTAGTACCACGCACTTGCCACGGCAAGTGCAGTAAGAACAGGAACATGTAGAGGAACTACAACACACCACAGGTACATAGTAATGTACCGTGAACGCAATGAAGCGACTACAGGATCACACATCCTAAAACTAAAAGGATGAAAACTTAGAAAGGTCTGACGGCCCGACTATTGTATTAAGAACATATTAGTCAGCGAGAAGCTGGACTTGGTCAAGACCTCAAACATGGCTATGCCATGAAAAACTTCTTTAAACACCGAACCATTGTTTCAAAAACCCAACTTTTTCTTTCAAAACCACAACCCTTCTTTTAAAACCTTGGATTTTAAACCAAGCCAACAGAATTATGATGAGTATCATAGAATGATACAAGAGGAGTTGACAATAGAATACTTCACCTAGGCGTGTGACGACACACGAGTGTGTATCCAAATACGAGATGTGGGACGACCGCACTCCAAAGGAGCTTGCGGGCCTGACAGATAGTCGGGTAAGTGGTAACGTATCAATATGGTACCCACACGTATATACACGTAGACGAAACACGAGAAGTAGTCAACTCCATTCTACGGACCATGAGTAAGATCAAACCAGAACAGCTGGACACTTCAGATGCTCCAGGAGAAGGAACTCATCTAAGTAATAAGTATAAGAGAACTCAGAGAAACCATCTGAAGATAAGGAATGAGAACTAGGAAGTGCAAAGAGCACAGACTAGTAAGTATATACATTGGATATTTCTCAAAGACATCAAGCAAATACATGACAGCTGGAAGTATACCCAGCCTGAACACAGTAAGGCAAATGCCTAATGTGAACACAATGATGTTCAACAACGGGACAAAGATCCCAAGAGCAATCACAAGATTACCGCGAAGTATAATCCATCATTGGAGAGGATTTTAAACCTAGTCTAAACACTAGGAGAAAGTATAAACAGTCTACCCACGAATAGGAGACGTCATAACCCTAAAGGGAATAACTCAAATACAATACCACAAGGCGGTATAGTAGACACGACATATCATGAACACTAGCCGGATGTAACGGCATAACCAACAACACACAGGAGCAATCCTTGAAGGGTGTCTGAATCGACAACAGTCAAACAAAGCGTCAAGATAAGATACGGGAGCTGGAACAAACACTCGGTTAGGTCACCAAAGGGATTTCACTTAACAGGAAATACCCTCAACCGCAAGAAGGCACTGATTAACACCAGATTGCCTGAAGGGTCTCCTATGAACGGAAGCGTGATGCCACGACTTACCATGGAGCCCAGTAATACCTCCAACCTATGGGGTATACAAGGAGTGGAAACATGTATAAGCAACTTGCAAAGAGCATAGCCTGCATCAATAAGGCTCAAAGGCCATGAACCAACTACGTTATGTAAACTCAAACGGTTGCAAACCCCACACCATTTAATAACAAGACTTGCAAGAGATGTTGCTTCATACGACAACAAATCGACAACTGAACCACTAAATTGGAGCTCAACATCATAAGTGACTTGGAGTAATGGCTACCTCAATGTCACTGTCACTAGAGCATCACTCTATATACAGTTGACGAAGCTTTTAATTACCCTTCATGCCTTCTGTAGAAATGATAACACAGAGGCATAGGAATCGTTATAATGCCAACAATGGCCTAGTCCACACTTGGACACTACAAGAACCCAAGGGAAGGTACCCCTCGTTAACCGAAGACCACCAATGTGGTGAAGATGTGAACCCATAGGAAAGACTCCCATCTACTATAACAATAAAGCCTACACATATAGATATTGCCAAAGGGCGATGGAATAAGGAAATGAGATTTCCAAACCATTACAACTTAAGGAGTAAGCATACTCCATATGCACCCAAGCATGTGGTGAACCATTGTATAAACACAACATGGTAAACCTTGTCATGAGACCTATGAGTGGAAACAAGCCTCTCAACAAGAACTTCATCTATCAATAATAGAACGGGACCAGAAAACCCTTGAAGTTTCTGAGGATGCTCCGGTGATGTACATACAAATGTAAACTGCACAGCTAGAGCCTATAACCAATGCTCAGCACTGGGAAGGTAGTAATTGTCAAAAAACAATCAATGTGAATACACATTGGACACCACGAATGACCAACGCTCAAGAGAGCTTATAATCCGATAAAATTATTTCATTCATTGTCAACCAAGGTACTTGGTAAATTGTACCATAAGTGAAGAAGTAATTTGGGGTGAGCTAACCTACACATAAAACCTAAATTGAATAAGACATCTCCACATTGGGAAGATGGTAACATTGCGGTATGCTACGACAACCGTCATACATATGAACTAGGAACCTCCTAGTGTATTCACATCATAAGGAAATGGTGCCAACAACAATGGCAATAAGTAAAGATAAGCAACCACAGTAACAGAGACCGTAGAAACGATGTTGTATAACGAGTAAGAATATGGTGCGCAACAAACGACCACTATGAGGAAGTAGTTAGTCAATGACACGGAGTATAAGTATGAGATGACAGGCAGAAATATTCATTCCTATCACATAAGTGATTTACTGCCAAGCATTTACGCCTCTACACTCTCTGTATGACTGAGTGTTTTGGTATTGCACTTGCGCAGTAATGATCTAATGGGATAGCTAAGAATATGGAAAATGTAAATCGTATTAGACCCTTCTTTTCACCAACGAACATGGCATAAGCCAGTTAAGCAAGCTTAGCAACAGACCGTGCGGCCTAGGGCCAAGGAAGCACGAAGAGTGTAAAGCACACCAACAATCACAAGATGTGAATTCCATTGGAATAATAGGGTGAAAGGAGACTTAAGAAAGTCACTAATACCAACGCATAGAAAATGCAAGGTCATACAAGTAAAGAACACTTGTACTGAACCAGAGAACTGGTATAATTCAGAAGCTATTGACAACAGAGGAAGCACTACAACTAAGTAGTGACTTAACCTCGCCCGACAATGAGTCGGAGGAGTTTAGCGAATAATCGTGGGAGTACGAATAGTATGTATAAATAGATTGCCAGAGAGCTGGTCATAAATCTAAACTCATTGAGTTGAAGCACGATAAAAGAAAACCACATTTGTTTTAATAAACCTTATTCCCACAATAGAGGGATAAAGAGATGATGTATAGCACATTAAGGATAACATGAAGGGTGAGTAACCCAAGTTATTAGGGTCGCGCAGCAGAAGCTAGTGGGCCCTAGCTACGAGGTTATTGTACCTAGTAAGTATGATAGAATGCCAATTAATGCCCTGAAGCCTAATAGGCTAGAACCGAATTAATTATGAGTTAAATAAACTCATATAGGAATTCTTGGTGCAAGGACTGAACCATTAGTATGGTTAAGACCCTTTGACCAGTGTACATTATATAATAGACCGTAGGGAAGCTAAAATGCTTTAGAGTGCCCAAATCAAATGAACCAATGTTCAATAAATAACATATGGTAGATTACGCGGGCGTAATCTCTTTTAAGGGGGGTAGAGCGAAAACCGCTTAATGTAAATCTCATGAATAAAACACATAAACCATAATGTGCATAGCACAAATGATAACCAATTTGATGATTGGTACTTATGTTAAATAAACATACCTATTCATTCATACTGTAATTGTGGTAATTAGGCACGAGAGATGCAAATACCATAACATGAGTCGGTATAAAACCGATGTAGAACCTAGAGGAAATTGAGTCCCCTAGGCGATTGTGTTGTGATAATTGAGAATGAGTAGTGGACGGAGTTCCACAAGTATGATATCCTTTAAAGAAGTAGTACGAAACGATTGAGAGTAGTAGATGATTGGAGCCCATGAGTAGTGTATTCGTAAGTAAGTCATTGGAAGTAAATTGAGGACAACTGAATTTCATAGGTAAGGTATTCCGTAGTTAGAACGTGTGAGATGATGGAGAGTAATGGATGAAAGTAGCGAAGGTCGATGAAATGAGCACTTAGGTATTGAATCTCGGAGTAAAGTATTTGAGAAGTAAAGTAAGGATGATAATTGATGGACTAATTCCATCCTTTGGAGTTGTATGAATTTGTAATTATGACTAGGAAGAGTACAAAGATAGAAAATGGAAATATTGAATTATTTGTGTTGTTTGAAACTGATGTGGGAAGTCGAACTTGATCCTGATCAGATCAAGGGAAACCGAACACAAATTGGGGTAGAAAGATAGTTCAACACTGATGCTGATCACATCAGGGTCGAATGATTCTTGAAGCTACCCTCAAGTGGTCACAAGAATCACACACAGGATAGAAGTAATGAATATAAATTGGAATTTGAGTTGTGTGTTTTAGAAAATTCTAAGTAGTAGTTGTGAAAGAATTTTCTTAGCCTGGAGATGAAGGATTTGTTAGAAGCGTATACCGGACAAGGTAGTAGTGTATCATATTGTATTATTCCAAGGGCAGCGGGACATAGAGGAGTCCAGTGTCTAGAAGACCTGAGTGCCTGCGGGATTGTAATGTGTGTTGCATTGCTTTGGGGATAGCTTTGCACTGTAGGTATGTATAAATTTTGTAATGAGGAACCGGATGGTTGTTAGTAATGCGGATCGAAGTAATTATTGTACATTGGTATGGTATGGAAAGGAGAACCTTGAGTAACGGATTTGGGAAATTGTAAGGAGGAGAATGTATGACTTTGGGCATTAGACATGTAAGAATAGTAGTGTAGTATCCTATAACCTTGAACAACTTTGAGGACAAAGTTCTTAAGGGGGTAGATTGAAATACCCCGAACTTAAATATAGTGATTAAGATTAGTCTAACCCGTATTTAAGGGCCTAATAACGCCTAAGTAATATTGTTAAGGAAAAATAAATCCAAAAGAAATAAAGAAACGCTTAGAAAGCGAAAAACGCTAAATAATCGTTAATAACCATAGGAGGTACGAGACCTCGGTTAGAGTATTATATGGATTCTTAAGGCTTAATAAGGCCTAAATAATATATGGGAACAACTCCCGAAGAAAACGGATCCAAATAATGTATTAAAACGCTAAGAGAGCTTTAGCACATGTTTTTCGAGAAAACCCGAAAACGTGACTTTAAGTGGTCAAACGAACCCGTAAAAATTATAAATCATTAAATAACAATAATTAAGCATTAATGGAAGCTTAATAACCAATAAAATTAAAGAAACAAGAAAATTCCGGAAAACGGGTCCGGTTAGTGAATAGTACCGAAACCGGGTAAAATAACGAGCGTTTTCTATAAAGACGAAAAACGCTCCAACTAGTAGTAATGTGAGGGGCCGGTTTTAATAAGCTAATTAACCCCCTCACACACACACATACTAGCTAAATAAATAATGAGTCAAAAGCAAAGAGTAAATAAAGTACAAAAGCACTCACCTTTTTTTCTCTCACCTCTCATTTCACTCACCTCTCTCTTTCCCTCCTTTCTTCCCCACTGATTTCTCTCTCTCTTCTCCCTATGGGGCTGGCAATTTTGAAGCTCCAACAACAACAATGGCTTCCTCACTTCTTCTCCATGCTCCACCTTCATTTGAACTCCAAATGCAAAAATAATTGCATATTCTTGCTCCCCTCATCATTCTCTACACTTCCCTCTTTTTATAATCTCAAAATGAGGAAGTTCATATCCATGGGTTTTCCCCATTCAAAGAGAAAATATCATCAATGGGTAGCTTGGAGTCTTCTCTCTCCATTAAGGTAAAAATCTCCAAGAAAGAACTCATATTTCTCCATCTTTCCTTGTAACCAATTTTTACCTCCTTGTAATGCTCCATTTTCTCTCTCTATTTTGAGCATAACTCCAACCTTGCAATGGTGGTGGAATCACCTTCTTGAACCAAGGGCTAAAACCCCTCCTAAAACACTTCAAAGGTAAACCCTAGAATTGTGTTTTAAACATTTCAATGAATTAGTATAAATTTAAGGGTTAGTATTTTAATTACACTTGTTTATGTGTGCTTTGGATGATGGATTCCCCATATGGCCGATTTGTGCAAGAAAAAGAGAAGGAGGAGAATTGGAAAAGAAACGAAGGAAATATAAGCTCAAGGTAAGAGCTCCTTCCTAATGTTAAATTTTTATTGCATTAGAGTAATGGGAATGGGTAACCTACTTAAAGAACCCAAAATCTTGTATTAGTATTGAAGTTTATGAAGTTTGAGTATTTGTGAGCAAGTATGTGGATTGTAGGCCTTAGAGCCAAATAATTTGTGTATGAGTATTGGAATTGTTGATTGATGGAGTATTGATGTATTGAGATTTGTTTTGAGTGCTGGTAGGACCCTTGTATGGGTTTGGCTAGATTAGGAATGAAATTGGTGAGAAAACATGTGTGTGGATAAGTGAAAGTTGTAGGTGAACTATTGCAAAAGTTTGGTAGAAAATGTACATTTATGGATGACTTGGTGAATGGGAGAACCAAGGTGTGTATTGGAGTTAGTAGAGATGTTAGTAGCTATGGATTGGTAGTTGTGGTATAAGAAAGAAAGGGGATGAAAATCTGTAGCAAGAGGTGCTGAAATGTATTGGAGAAACTAGGAAAAACTAGTGCGCAAGACCTAGTAAAATGAGTGTTGAACTTGAAGAGGCAAAGTAATGCATTGTAGGCCTTGGAAATGGATTAGGAGATGAAACAATGTGTGGAGGAAGTAAGAACCAAAATCTGTAGCAAACAAAACTAGGAAGGATTTGTATAAGTGTTGAAAAGGAAAGGTAGAAGGTAAAGTGTGTGAATTAGTATGAAAAGAAGAAAGAAGTTAGTAAAGGATTTGAGCATGTTTAGAAGCTTAATTAGGAGCTTAACATGTGGGATTAAGTGTAGGAACATTTGAGAATTTATTGGCAAAGGAAGAATTGAAGAGGAAAGAATTGAACAGAGGAAGAAAAAATAACAGAATATGAACTATGGTCCCGGGACTTAGGTCCAGGACCAAGTCCCGGACCACCCCCTGAAAACACCCCGAGAGTGACCAACCATGCCTGGTCCGGGACTTGAGATAGGCACAAGGTCCCGGACCATAGTAAGAAAACTAGTCGAGAGTAGAACCAAGCATCTGGTCCGGGACTTGAGTTGGGGACAAGGTCTCGTACCATAAGAGAAATCTAGCCGAGACTTATGACCAAGGTTGGTCCGGGACTAAGGATCCAGACAAGGTCGCGGATCTACACCAAAAATGAATTCCAAACTTATAAGAGGGTTTTAAGGAAAGGTAATGAATGGTAATGTTAGTATAAGGTAATTAGTACTTGATTAATGATGTTTAAGGGTCATTAAAGGTACAAACAAATTGGAGAAGTAAGTATGAAAGTTGAGAGTATAGGAACATTAAGTCAAACCGAAATAACGGGATAACGAGGTACGAACGGGAGTAGTAATTATGTATGTAGTGTAATGCTTAGTATTAATAGAATTATTTGGCATGTAGTCATTGGTTCGAGAGTAAGGATCGAGCAACGAGAGTGAACCAAAGGGACAAGAGAACACCCGGTAAAGTAAATTCCGGAAAAAAGGTATGATTTCTTCATGGTCTGTATCCTAACCTGGTTACCCCGATTTGTGTGCTTATTTGACCACCAAAACAAGATAAATGCATGAATCGGACTTTAATGCACTTACTTGCTTGTTTATATTTGTTCTTGATATATTTGTCTTGAACATTTAGTTTGTATAATTCATGAAATGAATGGATGAAAATGAAGTGTGTATGTACCTTGTAGTGTATTTGTGTATTGTATTATACCTTGTTAGTATGTGTATGGGAGTAATGAAGTATTGTGTGGCTTGGATGTGAATGACTTCTACTAATTCCTAAATACCTAACTCCTAACGTAAGTATTGAGTAAATTTGAATGAGTAGAAGTCTGATATAGCTTCGGCCACGCGTGAGGATGAGGAGACACAAGAGGTTGGATCCAATTCCTGGTTCTTAAACTTTTCCACGGCCCAAACCCATTAAATGGGTAGCATCCTGGATTAGTGAACCAAGTAAATCCCGGTGGTGGGATGGTGTAGTCCCCGGGCCGGAGGTCCCGACGACTTAACTTGAGTAAGTAGTAAGTAAGTAAGTATTATATGAGTAATGGTCTTGGCGGGTGTAAGTCATTGACCCCGAGTAAAAGAGTAATCTCCACCCGATTAACCCGAGTGGACAAATGGAGCTAACAAGTATTGGGAATTGTGTATGTATTGTGTATGTATTGAGTATGTATTGTGTATGTGTATTTCAGGAAAGGTAAGTAAGTATCAGTTGGCTTGTATGGACTACCTTGTATGTATTGAAGTGTATGTATGTATTCCTTGTGTAGTATTATGTATGAAAGCATGTATGTATGTATTGTAAAATGAATTGCATGTATTCGACCAAGTGGTCGGCGTACCCTCGCTAGTACGCGGGGTATGCGGAAGTCATATGCAGCGTAAGCTGAGCCCCTAGGGGCAACGTTTTTAGTGTGCAGGTACCGAAGCAGATATGGTCACAGTAAGAGACCGGCGACTCACTTAGATAGCTAGGATGAATTGTAGTTAGTAGTGAATCATAAAAGACTTGTAGCCTTGTAGGTAGAAGTGTACCAAGGGGTACACCAACATGTAAATTGCAAGTATGTAGTTGTGAGGAATGGGTAGATGTTAGACTCTTAGTGAGTATGTGTAAACTTGAAGGATTTATTGTATTGTATTTGGATCTTAGTAAACCCGGTTTATTGTAAAGTAATGTATTTTGAGAGTATTGAATTGGTTGGAGAATTGTAATACTCAGTTGGTAATGGGTATGTAAGTATTTATGTAGCATGCACTCGGGTTCCGGTCCATCAGACCGATGCTGTAAGTAGTAGTAGTACGCCTTGTTAGTCACGTGGGTGGCTGACGGCATATATCACCCACCGTTGTGTAAGAAGGTATCCGCTGCGAAGGTATGTGAGTAGGAAGTAATTGAATGGTAATGACGGATTAGCGGTAGGGGTGTTACAGCGCACGGTAAGAAATACCACGCATCGGTTGAGAAACCTTCATTCCCAAGATAATAGGGATAAAAAGGGAGATGTACAGTACGTTGTGAATAACGAAACGGGCGAACTAAGCTCTAGAGTTATCAAGGTCACGCAGCAGAAGCTTTGGGCCCATGATTCAAAAGTTAAATGTACACAGTGAATACGAGTAAAGGGCAATAATCTATGTCTAGAAGCCTCACAGGCCAGAACCGAAACCGGTTATGAGTTAAACAAACCGTGTGGAACGCATTGTAAAATAAACCGCGTGGAAGTTAAAATACTTTATGACGACAAAACGTCTTAAACCAATGTTAAGTAATAACATGGTCGATTACGCGGGCGTAATCCCTTTTAAGGGGGGTAGAGCGCAAAAACGCTTAGTGAATGTTTACGTACAAGTGTACGTAAACGGTGTTGTGCATAGCACAAAATAATTGTTACGATGTTGTGCATGAGCACAACATAATTTGTTCTGATGATTGGTGCGTATGTTACATAAACATACGTATTCATTCATGGTTTAATTGTGGTAATTGCGCACAGAAGATGCGAATACCATTGTTATAAAACGTACCTACTTTGTTAACCTTGGGTGAGAGTACAAGTGTAAGGGAGTGGAGAAACTCCTGGGAACTAAAACCCCGATAATATATGTTTATTTGAGATCAAATGCAGTATTGAAATGTATGAATCGGTATGAAACCGATGAATAAAAGTTGACTTGAGCTGAATTGAAAATAAATGATGGACCGAGTTCTATCCCTTGTAGATGTATTATCTTGTAATCATGACTAGGACGGTTAAAAGAATAGAAAATGGAAATAATTGAACTAATTGATGATGTGATTATGATTAGAAAGATAGAAAAGATGAAATGGTAAATGTTTGAATTAGTTGCTGGTTTGAAATGGAAGTGGGAGTGAAACTTGAATGGCCCGCGATCAAGGGAAACTGAACACAAATTTGGGTGGAAGAATAGTTCAACACTGATGCTGATCACATCAGGGTTGGATGACTCTAGAAGCTCCCTATAAGTGGTCACAAGTAATCACGTTAAGAATAAATACAATTAGCATAAATTGGATTTGGAGTTGTATTGTGTTCTCAAAAAGGATTTTCAATGGTATTTTCAAGACTTCAATTAATATTTCCAAGATTCTCAAATGGTATTTTCAAATGAAGGATTTTCTTTTACTCGACCTTGTAAAAAGGATTTTCAATTGGTACTTTTCCAATAAAGGATTTCGTTCTACTTAACCTTGTAAAGAGTATTTTTGTATTACTTGCTCACGAGCCGAGGACGTATGAGCCTTTGTCTTCGGACCGGTGACATGAGAAGTATATGTTAAAATGTATGTGATTGTTTTGATCTTCCAAAGGACCGGGGACCAGAAGGTGTCCATCGCGACCGGTATCTGCGGGATCACAGTGTATATGTACTCGACAGGGGACTCGAGGACCGTGATGTTCCTGTAGTCTTTAGACCGAGCCCATGAAGAAATGTAAAAGGTATTTCTGATTGTTATACATGCTAAGACATGTTGTGTGATTTGTGTGGTATATGTTATCCAGACCTATGAGTCTGAAGGTTGATGAGTTATCCAGACCTTGGGTCTGAAGGTTTATGTCAAGTGTAATTGATATGTGAGAACTATGTTGCAAAGTAATCCCAGTATCCTAATTAAGTGATGCAAGGGAAAATTTGGAACTTTGAGGACAAAGTTCTTTTAAGGGGGGTAGATTGAAATACCCCAAACCTTAATTTGATAATTAATTTGGTAATTATGATTTTATACGGCTAATTAAGTCCTTAAGATCATTGGTGAAGAAATAAAAACCAAAAAGAGAAAAGAAAACGCGTAAAAGTCACAAAGTGTAAAAACGCGTATTTAATTATCTTAGGAGTTATATAACCTTAACTAGGGTCCAAAATGGATTCCTAGGACTTATTTAGTCACCAAGAACATGTGGGAAAAATTCCCGAAGAAAATGGATCCAAATAATGCATTAAACGCTATCGGAGTTTTAAAGCGCGTTTTTCGAGATAACCCGAAAACGTGACTTTAAACAGTTAAATGACCCCGTAAAAATTAAAGTTAATCATATAACTATAATAAAACATTATTGAAGGTTAAGAACCATCAAAATTAAAGAAACGAGAAAAATCTGGAAAACGGGCCTGGATTAGTGAATAGTGTAAAAACCGGGAACTTATGGGGTGTAAATTGTAATAAGAGTAAAATGCTCTCTAAATTGTAAAATAAAATCTGATTCTCTTATTCTCTTGACACCCACACGTTTTTCCCCTCTCCTATACACATATACACTACTTTATTTACAAAGGTACAAAAAGCATAAAGTAAGACATAAAGCAACTTACTTTATTTCCCTCTCTCACATTTCTCTTTCCTCTATTCTTCTCTTCTTACGATTTTCCTTCCCCTTCAGCTGAGCTTCTTCTTCCTCTGAAGCCAACCATGGCGATTTCTACCCTCTCTCACAGCACCTCTCTTCTTACTTAATTTTGAACCCTCAAACAAGCTCCAAACTCCATAAAAATTATACCGTTAGATTCCTCTCACCTGGAGATTAATTTCCACCCTTCAAAACCTTCAAAGGCTTAATTTGAACTCCATGGGTGTACCTCATTTTGAAGGGAAAACCACTCATTCTTGAAGCTAATCAACTCCCTTGTTGTTCTAAGGTAAGAAAACCAAGAAAAATCATCTTCTCCTTCATTTTTCTTGTAACCGTTTTTGCCCTGTTTTAAACCCCATTTTTGTTTCATTCTAGCCTTGTTTGTACTCAAGAGGTGTTGGATAACATCTATCTTTGATTGCCTAATCCTCATTTGGATGTGATAAGGTAATTCCTTCCATTTCTAGTGCTTAAGTCATGTTCTAAGTACAAGTGTTAATTCAAGAGCCTTATTAGTTTCTTAATGCTCACTAGTATTCAATTTTACTTGGTCATTACATTAGCAAATACCCCATTTGAAAACCGGTTGTTGAACAAGAAGTAAAGAGGAGGAAAATTGTTGGAAGGAAACTCAAGGTAAATGGCTTACCTTAATCTAGAGTAATGCCTTTGGGATTGTATTTGTGCAAAATAAATGCTTTAAATGCATTGAGTGTAGTGTAGGTGAAAGCTTTATTATGAAGGAAATTCAGTGTTTAAATTAGTGTTATTTAAGGGCCTAAGAGCCGAGTTTTTCAGGCTTATGTATCTTGATGCTATTGTTGTGAAAGTGCTGGAAATTAGTGTGTTCTAAGTGCCTAGAATGAGTGTGGTGGTTGGATTAATGTAAGTGTGCTGAATAATGTGTGAGGATGATAGAAATATGGGGAATCTCTGTCAAAATTTGTATAGAACACTAGGTGACTTGAGTGTTTTGGGGAGAGGAAAGAACCTAGAACTAATTAGGTGCTTTTAGAAATAAACTTGAGTAAATATTCACCTTAGGGCTAGAATTGGAGTAAATGATGTAAGAGGAATACTAGGAGTATAGGAGTTGTGAGTCAACTAAAAGGGTGAAGATGGTGAGCAAAAATGCAATTTGGAACCTAGGAAACAAAGTGTAAGTTCTAGGTGAGATAAGTGTGAAAAATTAAGTGAATATAATCAAGAATTGAGTGATGAATTTAACAAGGAATTAGAGAGGTTTAAGATGTCAAATTAGTGTTAAAAACATGTTAAAATTCATGTAAAAGATTAGGAGAAAGTTAGGTTTGGATTAGAGGTTGAAAAAGGGTGAAAAACTACATTTTGGAGTAAATCTGGGATGGTCCGGGTTTGTAAACCGGTACCTAAACCCGGACCACCCCAAAAACATACCCAAGAGTGCATAACAGTGGTTGGTCCGGTTTGTATCCCGGTACACAAACCTGGACCAAACAGAAAATAAGGCAGAACGTTATGCGATGGATTGCTCCGGGTTTGTAACCCCGGACACAAACCCGGACCACCCTAAAAATGTTCCAGAAAGTGTTTTTAAGCAATTCTAAGGTGGGGAATTGAATGGTAATGGTATTATAAGGTTGTTAGGAGTTGATTAATGTTATTTAAAGGTTATTAGAAGTATGACAAGTGTAAGTTTAAGTGTGAAAGTGCAACTGCAGACGTTGTAAAATGAGTGGTTAAAGTGGTGTAAAATAAAAGAAAAGAAATTAAAAACTCAAAATAAACGTCGGGCTGCAAACAAAATCCCGGTCGTGGTAGTATAGTAAAAATGTAAGCGACCGGATGTCGAACCGTGGGACTAATGTGCATATTATAGTACCTAAGCGTGTCACAAGAGGGGGGATTAATTGACTTGTTTTAAATAAATAAAAACAGTAGATAAAATTAACTAAGTAAGCAGATAAACTAAATGGGACTCTGGTTCACGTTAATATAATATCTGCTCTTTCATGCTAGGTCTACTGGTTTAATTATAATTATTTGGCAAGATCCTGTTTTTATTCTTAAGGACTAAATCATAGCCTCATAAGAACTCGTTCCAGTTGTGCAAGGTCCGATGAAAACTCAAGCACCCACTGGTGGACGGCAGAGGAGTATGAGGATTTTATTCTTGCAACTTGAAAATACTAACTCATTAAATCATAATAAGCTTTCTCCAGTTATATGGCTTAATTAACCTATCTATTTATCACCTGGTCTGATCAAAATAGACTTAGAAAAGCAATTTAATAAACTCATGACATTTATTAAAAAGATGCGAGAAAACCTTTAAGTGTAACAAACTTCATTAAAATTAAAACCAGTAAAACATATTGCATAATTAATACAGATACATAATAATTATTCCCAGAGTATATGTAAACTAGCCTAACATATTAAATAGTTTGATCTTCTATTTAAATACGTGAGACTAGAGGTGAGAATAATGAGATGTAAAGAAAACAAATGAAGAAGCGGGAGATTAGAAATGAAATGAACGAGTGAGTGAAAGTGTAGTGGTACGAAGATGGAATGATGGTGTGAATTGGAACTCCAGGAGGAACCCACGGACGGAAAACCTCTGGAAGGGACACTGGAGGAAGGTAAATTGGAGCGTGGGTTTTTTTTAATATAGAGGAAGGAGAAAGGCAGAGTTGGAGCTCATTGATTGCAGGGGACACAGCTTGGCAACGCGGTGAGCGGATTTATGGTAGGCGGTGGGCGGATAGAGGATACTTAAGGACAGAAACAGGTCGACGGGCGAAGTCGACGAGCGAAAAGAAGAGACCCTGTCGCGTCAATTTCCAGATCTGGACATTATACACGCGTCCGCGTGTTGTCCGCATTTTTAATAGGCGGTTGTATCTTATTCATGTCCGCCTATAATGAGGTGGTACTTGGGCAGTCACGTCGCCTATATTGAGAGGGCGGTTGCCTATATGTATTGTCAGCCCGGTTTATGAAGCGGGTTGCTGCTTGTGTCTCGTCCGCCTTGAATGATGCGGTTGTGGGGCGGACCAACCTTTGTGTGCTTCTCACGTGCCTCTCTGTAATCCTTTATAGAAATATGTGTTATTTGGTATTTTTCCTACCATGTTACACATATAATACATCAGTTAATGTATAAACAAACATAATATAGGAAAAAACCCTAGATAAGTGAGAAACCTATAAAAATGCTACGATTTATAAGGTGATAAACCTATAAGGCTATATTGTTTGCACTTATCAGCAACAGTCTAATGTGAAGTTAAGGATTATGAGTTTAGTTTAATGTGAATGACAAAATAAGGAACCTTAAGCCACCAGTGTTAAGTAATGAGAAACATTGGGAAGGTGAGTGAAACTTAAGAAGGTAATTAAATGAAATGTAAGAAACAACGACGAAACCGTCGTGGGTAGTGATGAGTAGTCAGAGTTTATAAAGAAGTACCGTTCGACTTGAATGATTATAGGAGCGTGAACTAGTTGAAACTGGTAGTGGGAACTAAGAGATCTTCTGTTAGTCTAAGCAGCGTTCAGGGTGGGACAGGTCTTGATTTTTTTGCCACCGTTTGCTTCACGGACTACCAACGCTGTGTGGTTTTGTGTTGTTGTTCTGCGTGTTATGATTCTTATAAGATTTAAAGCATGAAATGAGTTTACAGTTTATTGTTATGTTGTGTGATTGTTCGATTCGTCTAACCTCGAATACGTGTAAACCCCGTTAGTACCACGTTAGGATCGCGTAAGGAAAACGGTATTCGGCTTTTAACGTCCCAACCTACGGGAATGTTCTAACCACGGCTATTCATTGTGCCATGTGTGGCATATCAGTGTTACCGCCCTTGTGTGTTTAAACCATGTTTGTAACAACCTATGGTGGTTCGTAATGTGATAAATTCCATAAGGGAACCTCTAACTAAATATATTAATTGGGGGGTGAGGAATCCGGGAGTCTCGGTTTGCACGCGTGTTGTTGGGAGTTTATATCTACATCTGATTCAACTCCCTCTCTGTTCGGTTGTTTCTTCTCGAATTCAATCTCCCACAAGCCAATAGCTGGCTCTCCTACCTTGATTATTATTCAGGGCTAGGGGATTTGTGTATGGTGTGAACGGGTCTATATTATGACGGCACATCTAGTTAAAGTAACTAAAAGTAATTAGTTACGATGTGTTAGATCTATATATTATATTCCGAACAATCATAAGTAAATTGTATACGTTCTCTAAGCAGAACGTGTATGGTGTTATGTAAGGGCCCGACCATGGGAATAAAGATATTCACTAGGCTCAATTAAAGTTGCTAACCTTATGCCGGACCGAGTCCTCACGTGACTCGCTCCTATGTTATGTTGCGTGTGTGTGATAACGGGTAAATTAAAATGATATTATGTCGGGTAAGGTTAACCCATGAAATCAACCCCCATGGTTTTATGGTGGGAAAGTAATTAGTGTAATCCGACGAAACGGATAAGTGGTTACTATAATAATGAAACTCCATTAAGGGAAAAATCCCACTGGCTAAAGTACACAGTAACATAATCTAACCAAACATTGATGTGTGGACTGTATTGGTTGTGTTACCCATATGATGTGTTATGTTGATTGTACTGTTCTTACTGTGTGAGTATTGTTATGATTATGCAAATAACCACCGCTATGTAATGTATATGATTGTTAAAAAAACGAATCCCATGTTCATTATGAGAAATTAGTAGTGTGTGGCCCGTTAGCCAACGAGTTGCACGTTAATCATACCAGCCATAGGTTGCTGAGCCTTTCGGGGCACCCCGTTTTATTCAGGACGAGGGAACGAAGCAGCGGAGTCATCTAGCTATGGAGTAGATGGAATTCTTTTGGTTATTTGGATAGTGAACCCGAGATGATGTGCACTCGTGGTTGTATAGTGTGACGGAACTAGATTAGAGTTGGGATTAATAACTCGGTACAGTTGTGAGTAAATGTATTCGATTTTGTTTGAAACGGAACAAAATTGTGATGTGTAAATGCTCGGTGATCTTGTCCACCAGACCAATACTGGGTACGTATATAGCCTTGTTACACGTGGTGGCTAACGGCGTTGTAACACCACCCCTGTTTGTTAATGATTAATGTTATATTTTGCGCTGCAGTTAGATGTTAAGTATGGTGTTTATAGTTGGGGTGTTACAATTGGTGTTTTAAACAATTATTGCTGAAAAAAAAAAAGAATAACATAGCTAGAATAAAGTAGACGAAAATACAAACGCGTGGGCATACAGGGATCCAAACGGATTAGAAGTTGGAGTTAAACGAAGAAGATAGAGTGTTTAAAAAGACCTGCCTATCCATAGGATTGACCCAAGTGGGTTGGTCCGACCGACCCAGACGACCTCCCCAGATGGGTCGGTCACCTACTGGAACTGACCGTCCCAGGTGGGTCGGTCGGACTTAAAAATCGCTCATGGTATCGTCTTCTACGGGGGTGACCGACCCACATGGCTCGGTCCTGTGGGTTGGTCAGAATGGAAAAATTCCCTAAGTTCAGATTTTAAAAGCTAGAAGTGAGGAGAATATAGGGAAAGTTCGAAACTGGACCAAGGTGACACAGGAAGAAAAAGAAGGGGAAAAGGGAGAAGAAGAAGAAGAAGAAGAAGATAAGAAGAAGAGGAGGAAGGCCCAGCTCCATTGAGCTCCCAAGCTCCATTAAGGGGCATTTCTTTCTCTCTCCCTCCTTTACTCTCTAATGGTTGTGTGAACTCTTGTATACTTGGGATGGGGTTTCTCCCCAAAATCCCCAAATTGCTCTTGTATACCTAAATAATTTTTTGTAGTCGTTTTCTCCTCATCATGCTTAATTAATGCTTTAGATTTGATCTCCTATAGCATTTGTTGTGATTCCTTGCAAAACTATGTCTTGGGCTTTGGATTAGACAAATTGGGGATGAACCCTAACTTTTATTTCTCTAAATTAAGAAGTGAAACTTTAGGGCTATTGTTAGGAGCTTGAAATTAATGTTATCTAGTGACTCTAGGCTTTCTTGAATTAGGAGGAGTGATTAATAAGGTAAGATTATATTAGTCCAAAATTTGGAGAATCTTCACATTAGCTCTAAAAGACAACTTAGTGACGTTGAAATGAGAGCATATTTGGGCAATTTAGGAGATTCCCGCTATCCTAACGTATACACCTATCCTAGATAGTTAGTTTAGTGTTACTGCTTTCCTTATTTCTCCATTACAACCAAAATCCAAAAATCCCCCAATTTACATTATGCACTTTATTTATATTCTTGCACATTCATTAAGCTTATAATTGACTAGATAGTTGTGAAGTCCTGTGGATTGAACTACAATGACTGGGTTCACTGCCCATAGTTTAGCAGGATAGTTTAATCATTATTTCTCTCAACAAATTTCTAGTTTCAAATTATCTCCTCTTCAGTTGAATGCAAAGGTACTAAAAAACAATTTAACCAACGAGCGACTTGAAACTGATAATGCAAAAGCTGGGTTTGGGTTGAGCTTTTTTATTTAAAAAGATTTGTAGGTCCGATTTGGGTTAGGTAATTGAAACACGCTTCGGACTCGCCAACTTGTAACTTAAAAATTTAAAAAAGTAAAAAAAATAGAAAAATATGTTTATATTAATAACTTAACTTAGTACTTAGTGATAATTATGACTAACCTAAACATTTATAATCACTAATTTATGACTTAATGTTGTGTTTTATCTATATAATTTTTAAATGTTAATATTTATTTATTAGGTAACTTAAAAAAAAGTAAAATAAAAAAAACTTAAACACAGTTTAGGTTTGGATCAACACGCTCCGTGTTTGGGTTGAAGAAGTAAAAACCCTCAACGGATTATCGTCAGGTTTGGTTGACTCAAAATATTGTCGGGTAGGGTTGGGTTGAGCACTACTCATACTCGAACCTGAATTTAACACCCCTACTCGCACAGGTCAACTGAATGAAAATGGATGTACAATTAAATTTTACAAGTCCGAGGCTTCCATCATCTCCCCAACGTATCTGAAACTATATAGAACTTCTCATAAGTCGAATTTGTCACATTTTGCACCTAGCAGTGGCACTTTCCTCCTCACATGCGAAATCCTGAGCATCTTCAATGTCTCAGCCAGAACACTCTGTGCTCAGCACAATGACAGTAAAAGTAACACACTTATTAATTGTACTAATTTTAATAAAGATGTGAAGAATAACTAAACATATAAGTATGTGAGCCTCTACTTCAGCATCTAAAGATAAATCACTTTGAATTTAAATTTTACTTTTTTATCTAGTAGCCCAAGTGCAGAGCCAGTCATATGATAAGCGCACGCTGGCATAAATCACCAACTAAGACATAGCTGATGGGACAAGGACTTATAACCGTTAAGAGCCCACTAGCCCAGCTCATGGTAGAGAGACATGTCATGTGACATGTTCTAGGCACTAATACCTAGTTAGACGTTCTTCACGCAACCCGAGTGCCCTATGACTAGTTCACCTAGTCATTGGTATGGACAACATGGGCCCACCACCGTCACGGCGTCCAAGCTTCCTAGAATCTTCACTTGTGGGTGTAATGTGGCACATGGGTGCCCACCTCGGATGCAGCCATGTGAGATCGATGCCTTACAGATGAGGTAGTGTTGTCTTTGCTTTTCTATCATCTTCAAATATAATTTCAGCTAACACTTCAGTATAGTCAGTAGGAGACTTATTGTAATTCTGTTATGCAAATTATGAGTAAGAACTTGGTAAATCACAGAGCTTAAAGTTGAAGGTCATTACCGAATGGGCCTAAAACTCAATATTAAGTTTTATCTATCCAATTTTATGAGTTGTTATCCAACAACAAGTTAGATAGTGGTCGTATTTATAATATTACCAACCTTTATGACATAATACTTCTAATAGATAGGGTATATATATATTTTCTTTCGGTTGGGAGATGTGAAACACTGATTCTTTTCCCAATTTTCTAGGTATATTGACCTATAAAGCATGGGCCCACTCACTCCGTAAAGCAGTATAACCCAAGGACTTTAGGGCTCAGTTTGCCCTTATCGTTCTTCTCAATGCACTGCACATTATTTTATATATAATCATGTGTTAGCAACAAGTTCTTACTGACCTGATTCCGATGTGACGGGTTTTACACGGTCTTTCATATTTGTGGAAATAGAGGTATCTTAGTCGCGTGCGGTATCTTATTGTATGTGCACACGATTAGATCTAAATTCCATCAAGGTATTCTAGAATTCTGGCGCACATGCGTGTAATACACTTCCAAGCGTTTCCTTTATCTTTTCTGGCTGACTTTTAGTCTAGGTGAAATGTAACATTGAGTTACAGTTAGTACTTAGTGCTTCTTACACTTGTCTCTGTAATCTTGAGATGTACCAGTTATACATCCATGAAGATAATCCTTGTCATCCCATGGCTCCAGATTGTTTCGTTCCAGAGTAATTCCATTAGTCTCAGTACTTTCTTGGTACTTTTTTTATATGAACCTTGCATCTTTCATGCGTCGGTCTATCAACAATGCTCGTATGGTTCGCCCTGCTTTTAGCCAGGGGAATCCATTCACTTGGCATAATACACCAAACATCTTATGCTTATACTTCACAACAAAATGGCGTTGTGGAGCGTAAGCATAGATATTTAGCTGAAACTGCAAGAGCATTGTACTTCACCTCCAAAGTTCCCATAGAATATTGGGGTGAATGCATGCTCATTGTCACAAAAATTATAAACAGACTTCCTAGTGCTGCCTTAAAAGGGAAAACTCCTTATGAAATAATTTATGGCCAGCAACCTGAATATAACAGACTCAAAGTTTTTGGTTGTTTGTGTTATGCAACAAATCTGTAAAAGCAAAAAGGTAAATTCGACCCCAGATCTGAGGCCTACATTTACTTAAGCCTTGTTGAACATCAAAAAGGCTATAAGCTTCTCAGGTTAAAGGACATGAAAATCCTCATTTCTAGAGATGTTGTATTTCATGAAAACACTTTTCCTTTTCATAACATTTCTCAGTACAATTCTCCTTCTCCAAACCACATATTTAACACTCCACAATCCTCTCTTCCTCTGTTTTATGATAGTGATGATGATTAGTTAACCAAAATGAGACTATTCACACCACCCATCACACTCCCACTCCACCTCAACCTGATGATGAAAACACCCACACTCACACACAAACAAAATCAACCCCTACACCACAAATTCTCCCACCAGCACCCACTGTATCTCATGACATCCGTCGGTCTACCAGAACCAAATCTGCCCCTTCTTACTTAGAAGATTACTACACAAACAGCACTCTCAGAGAACTAGACAGCTTCACTACTATCTTATCTAGTCGCCTTTCTCATCCCCCACTAGTACACAATAGGCCTATTGCAGCGGTTGTTTTGGGTCTATTGCAGCGGTTCTAGAACCGCTGTAATGAGGTGCGCCGCGATAGGGTATCGATCACCTCGGCGGTTATTGAACCCCTGTAGTAGGTAACCTATGGCAGCGGTTCCTAGCTAGCAACCGTTGTCATAGGTGGGTTTCAGGACAAAAAAACATACCTATTACAGCGGTTGTTAGCTAGAAACCGCTATCATAGGTGGTCTTAGGATAAAAAAATACACCTATTGCAGCGGTCCTATTGCAGCGGTTGTTAGCTAGGAACCGCTGCCATAGGTATTTTTTAAAAAAAAATTAGCTGCTTCATCTTCTTCCTCGCGCGGCCGTTCGCGAGTTCACGGTCGAGTTCTCTTCTTAGATTCAGCAAAAACGTATTCCTTGTTCGCCAGAGCAAGTTGTAAAATTGCCGTGAGTATAGTGGAAGAGGCGCACAACATGTTCCTCGTTCACCAAACCTGTTGCAAAATTACCGTGAGAAGAGAATATAGAGGCGCAACCCTTGTTCCTTGTTCACCAATCAGAGTTGCAAAATTACAGTGAAAGAGGCGCATATATGAGAAGAGAAAGAGGCACACAACATATATGTTCTTGTTCGCCAGTTTGGGTTGCAACATTACTGCTTGAGAATTTATAATGGAGGCGCAGAGCATCTGGTTTACAAGTTAGGGTTGCAAAATTACGAAGTAAAGATAAGTTCGAGCATATTACCATGAGGGAAGAGAAGAAGAATCAATGAGTGAAAGAAGAAAAGAGCGTCGAGCATGCGTACCTTGTTCGCCATTGACCGTGAGTGAAGAGAAGAAGAGAACACAGTGTTGTTCCTTGTTCGCCGCAGCTAGAAGAAGAGAGCGCATAGGCTAAAAAAACCGGGAAAATAAAAATTTAAAAAGAATAACCGGGAAAAATTAGTCTACTGCAGCAGTTGTTATAGGAACCGCTGCGATAGATTGCTATTTTTTTTTTTGAAAAAATAGACCTACCTACCGCAGTGGTTCCTAGCTAACAACCGCTGCGGTAGGTGATCCGAAAATTTTAAAACGTCCTATCGCAGCAGTTCCTCTTACAACCACTGTAATAGGGGCGCCGCGGTAGGCCTATTTTGTACTAGTGCCCCCATTGACCTACACCTGATCACAGTCCAGAACTTTTTCTCCTTAACAGATGCCCACCCTTCTCTTACTGTCTCTGTTCACACACAACAGTTGAAACAAACATACTTGCACTTGATGATCCTACTACTTATGAAGAAGCTTGTAAATGTCATCACTGGATTGAGGCAATGGAAAGAGACTTCATGCCCTAATTCAGAATGACACATGGAATTAGTAACCCTCCAAAAACATAAAAAACCAGTGTGGGTGTGTAATGGGTATACAAAACAAAGTAAAGGGTTGATGGAACTTTGGAAAGACATAAGGCTAGACTCGTTGCTAAGGGTTTTAGTCAAAAACATGGATTGGATTATAATGAAAACATTCTCTCCTGTAGTTGCATGTCCACATTAAGAACTTTGCTAGCAATTGTTGTTAAAAAACAATGGATTATCCACCAGTTAGATGTCAATAACGCATTCATACATGGGGATCTGCATGAGGACATTTATATGCAACTTCCTAATGGGCTTCAAGTTAATAAAGCCATCAATGCCTGCAAATTAAAAAAAAATCACTCTACGGTTTAAAACAGGCCTCCCGCCAATGGTTCTCAAAACTTAGTGATTTTTTAACAAATGGGTTATACAAGGTCAGACAATAATTACTCACTCTTCCATAAACAAAAAAATAATGTTACATACCTTGCTATCTACGTTGATGATGTTCTTCGTTGTGGTAACAATTTAACAGAAATAACAGAAATACACACACTGAAAAACAAACCTGGATAACCAATTTAAAATCAAAGACCTTGGTAAACTCCATTATTTCCTAGGAATGGAGTTTACCCATCATCCAACAGGTTTGATAATCACACAACAGAAGTTCTGTAATGACATTCTCAAAGAATATGAGATATGGAACAACACTCCTGTTCTGCCCCCTACAGTTGACCACAAAACTGAAAACAGATTCTGGAACATTACTTGAAAACCCAATTTAAATACAGAAGCTTGGTGGTAAGTTGAACTATCTTGTTCACACTAGGCCAGACATAGCATTCACAGTACAACTTCTCAACCAGTCCTTAAAGCTCCTACAGAAGATCGCTATCAAACTGCCCTCACTCTTCGATATCTAAGAGAACTAGTTCATATGGCTTTTTTTTAATAATGTTTCTGATTACAATCTTGTAGCTTATTGTGACAGTGATTGGGCTTCATGCCCAAACACTAGGAAATCGGTTTTCTGGTTTAATATTTTTAGGTGGCACACCCATTGCTTGGAATCCAATAAACAGGCAAGTGTGGCTCTCTCCTCTGCTGAATCAGAGTAAGAGCAATAAGGATGGTGACAACCGAACTTGCTTGGCTCAGCAGAATCTTTCATGAGATAGGCATCAAAAGACATCACTCCCATCCTCATAATGTGACAACAGATCAGCCATATACATTGCTGAAAATCAGTCCATCATCAAGAACGAAGCACATCGAGTGAAATACCCCAAATCTAAATAATATTATTAAATCATTATTTATTGGAATATAATCCAAATATAAATCATTTCACGTACGCATGCAAACCATGCATGAAAACGTTACGTAAAAATAGTCGTTTTCCATAAACGCTAAAACGCCTTAGAAACATGTGATCAAGCATGACCTTGTATGACCTTATAAAACTCAAACCAAATGGTCATACACTCATTATATGAATATACAAATATATTCCTTAAGCTATATTCAGTCAAATACGCAAAATGCTCGGGAGTGCTCACGCCCGCTCCTTAAAGCACGAAAAGTCCGGAGGAGTGCCGAGGTGGCACGAACTCCTATAAAATTAATTCCTAGAGTTCCTAACATCATTATTAATCATTATAAAGAGAACCCATGAAGTGGTTTCACAAAATTCAGCAAAAACCACAGGAGGATTTCTTAGCGCTCCTTTTGGCCCGGGAGTATCCCGATGGCCCGTAAATTATGTCACGGGTTGATATAACCCCACATAACTCAATGTAACATCTTAGTATATGTTTATTTACCATAATAAGTGTTTACAAACACTTGGAACTCATAAAAACAATTGGTTTCCCAAAAAGTTCCTTAGAGCACAAAAACACACCTTCGGGTGTCACGAAAATGCGTTTTACGCAATTGTCTTGTAGTTTTTGACATGCCACGAATTGATAATCTTAAAAAGGGTTAAGTTACCTTCTAAATCAGTTGGTGTGACTAGTCAACAAGGTGCTCTATAGGGCCGATTTTAAGAGCAAAAACTAGTATAAAATTTGCTTTAAAAGTTTAAAAGGCTTAAAACATGATGACTCATCATCCCATGTGTTATATTACTTAATGCCAAAGTATGTAGGTCTCATTTGACCAGAGATCTGTCGAAAATTAGGTCATGGAATAAGGCCATGTGAGCTAGATACAAAACAAATACTAAAAGCAAAAAGTAGATTCCTTTCTTTTGCCTTTTGATTTCTTAAGCATGTGACCTCCTTAGCTCTTCCTTGGCTCTTCATGACGGTGGAGACCTCCCATTGAGCTTGAATTCGTCCAGCTACAAGAGGAGAAGAAGACAAGCAAAACTTAGAAAAATCAAAAGAAGATACCTTACCTTTTCTACCTTGTCTTCTAGCCAACATTATTTCTTTCAACTCTTGCTTAGTCACACCACATGGCCGTTTTATGCAGTAAAGAAGGCTTTTATTGAGCCAATAATCTATGTAATAAACTAAGGAAAAGAATAGTCAAAAGACATTAAAAATTGACAAAACAAAAATCAATTTCAAAGGCATTCTTACCTTATACGTAAGTTTAGTCTCACTTCCCTCCTTGCACTCTTCATTCACGAATTGGTAAGGTTCTAAACTCTCTCTTCTTGCTTCATCTTCTTCCTTTGAAGCTTTTAAGTCCATTAATGGAGTTTTAACTTCTATCTTCATCTTTAAGGTAATTTCCTAGCATTTCTTGTCAAACCTTGAAGCAAAACTCTTCCTAGCATAACAACAAGAGTTCGGTATCACTTAGTTCACCAAGGAGGTTGTTCAAACCAACATTAATCCAAGGAGCATCTCAAGGTTATCTTAAGGTAGTTTTAATGCTTGAAAATCCTTAAAGCACATTTTTATGTGTAACCAAGTTCTACTCCTTCTAAGGTTCTTTTCTTCTTCATTTTGATGAAGGAAAATTTGTTCTTCATCCACCTTAGGAGTGCCGAATTCATAAGGAGAAAAGTCTAAGGTAAATCCTTGTAAAACTACTTACAAATCTACTTAAGATCTTTATTCAAGATCTAACTCCTAAAACTCCTACACCACTTGCATATAACCGAAGTGGAGCATCAAAATTTCCTTGGAGAAAGCTTGGAGATTCAAGAGGAGTTCAAGCACTTAACCACCTTTGTTAAGAAGTAAGTTTACTAAGTAAATCTTTATGTTATAAGCTTTGTTAAGCTTCTAAAAATTATACAAAAATTATGTACATCTCCTAGGTTTATTAAGACCGAAACTATATGGTATTATATGCCAAAATACAATCTATAACTTATATAGAAAATATTTACCTTAAGACACATTTTTGTGTCACAAAATTTAGTTATGTCACATATTAATTCAAGCCGAATTATCAAGGGCAAAAATGCTTATTTTTGAGCTAAGATTTTATATAAGACATTACAATAATTTTACATGAGTTATATAACTCCTATGAATTTATGTATAATTATTATGACATATAAGTCCACTTTTATATACTATATGGCCACCAAATAAATATGGCCGAATGTACTAATTGATAAATAGGTATTAATGACCTACTTAGGTATATAAACTTATATCACAAAGTTTTGGTGAGCTAAAAATATTTCATTAGTGCTTAAATGGCTAATTAATTAAGTTAGTGGCTTAAATGTAATTTTACAAAATTTAGTGTATATATTGTGAAAGCCGAGAGCTAAAGGGGTATTTGGTGAAATTATAATATGATATAAGGTTAGGAATTAAGTTTATGAATTTTAGATAATTTAAACAAGTGTTAAAATAACATTTTTATAAGTTTTGGGCTATTATGTAATTTATAAAAGTTGTTATGAAAGTTTAGAAATAAAAAGGGGCGAATTCATAATTAAGAGATTTATTAGGCTCACCTTTGAAATTTTGAGGAATTATATATTTAGACTTTAGTTTATAAGTCATTAAGAAGTTATTATAAGTTTGGGGGTGAAAATGTAATTAATGGAGAGTTCAAGACCAAAGCCGAATTATTTGGGGTTAGTTTGGTAATTTAAGAATTTATATATATATATTCGGCATTTATGGAGAATTAAAATTAAAACTATATTTTATAAGGCATTATGCAAAGTTTATAAGGTGTGGTTAAATTGTAATTATGGGAAATAAAATATTATTGCCGAGAATTTAAGGGCTAAGTTGTTATTTTTGAAAGTTATAGTACTTAAAAGCTATATACCAAAATATTAGTGTGACTATGTAATTTAGCTAAATAAGAAGTTAAAACTCTATAATATAATGAGATTAGAATTTAAATATAAAGTTTATGAATTAATGTGGTTGATTTATAAATAACCGAAATATAAGGGTAATAATTTAGATTTAAATAAATATAGGTCCTATATGGATATTTTGAGGAATTAGAAGAAAGAATTTTAATTAAAGAATTATGGAATTAGAACTATGGCTTATGTAGTTATAAGGAAGTTAAAAAGAAACAATAAGTATTGTTTATGACTAAAAGGAGATAATGAGATTATAAGAATATTATGTCATTGTAAGACATTTAAATATAGTTAAGAAAATTATAAGTTGTTATGTCACTTAGAATTAAAATAAACAACAAATATAGTACATGAATATATGAATACATATATGTACATTAAAGGATTTATAAATAAATCAAAAAGGAATAACAAATAAGTTATACACTAAATCATGAGGTAATTAAAAGAAATAAACCTCACATGAAATAACAAATAAGAGATTTGTTGAAAGATCCAATAGGATCATTATATAAGGGTAACATAAATTAACCCTCTCAGTTAATCCTATTCTAGGACTTTGTTTGACCAGACGTTGACCGGGAATTAAACAAGTACAGTCTACGGTGAACGGTATGGGATTCTTGCAACCTGTTTTCTACCGGATTACACCGGCTTGTGTGCTATCTGTTGTTTGAATTAACGACCAAGATAATTAATGTAAAATGTTTGTTACTCTTGTGCGCTGTTGTATTATTTTATGTGCGTGAATGATGCTGACTACTACGTGTATGTCCCACGCATACAAACACTACTATACCAGTGGATTAAATACCTGCGCTTCAGTATACCGAGGACTTGTACTCAAGTCTCTCACTAACTTCACTTTATAACAAACGTCATTATCCTAAACGTGATAATTGACAATACACATTGTGTTCTTGTTTAACGTCTTTATATGACATTAACAATTCTATACTACGAGAACGAGGAGCCCAGTTGGATCTGGCCATGCATGCTACAGGAGTTGTACCTGTCTCAGGTCGTCTCCTATCTACGTCGCGACAGAACTTTCAGTTGGGAGGAAGACTCTATTCTCTATTTCTCCCGGGTTTCTAATGCCCTTCAGTTTGAGGAAGACTTCATTCCTCTAGTGGGATTCTATTTCCCACGCCTCTCAGTTCAGGGTTTTAACTACGTTATCTCCTGGGGTTTTTAAACCAACCTTTCAATCTTAACGAGGTCACTATACCTCCACTATTTCAGATATTCAGTTATACCTGTCAGTCCCATGTGTGGACCGACTATCATAAAGAATTTCAGTTAAGGACGACCTTCTGCAGTCTTGTTCTACGTGACATATTGTCCTTGTATGGATACTTGTTATTATCCTGCTATGCTTGTTTACAGCTTTATATAAAAATGAACTGCATGTATTCGACAAAGTAGTTGGTGTGGCCCGGTAGACGATGGGCTGCACGTTTTCCATACCAGCATTGTTTGTTGAGCCCCTTTGGGGGCACCCCCATTTTTCAGGTACCTGAAGTTGAGAAGATTACCACACGAGTGTAGGTGGGGTAGATTCAAGCTATGGGAGTCTTCTTCTAGACATTTATTTTACTTAAGTATTTACATTAGAGTTTGATTCCTAGTATCTCGGATTGTATTCGTATTCAGACCGTGACTTTTGGAGATTGTATTTGGATTTAGCCTTATTGGTCACAAGGGTGGCCAACGGCATTGTAATACCGCCCGGTTGTTGTATTTATTTCCGCTGCAGTTGCATTTTATTTGGGAGTGATCGCCGTTCAGTTATTGGATTTCGGGTTGGGGTGTTACAAAAAGTGGTATCAGAGCGTAGTTACGCTCTGGATACAAGGATACACCGAGATTAGGATATCTAAGACTTTAGGTTACGGGTTGAGTGATAGTATTGAAAGGAGTTTAAGTTAGTTCTACTTAGACACTATCCAAGACCAAGATTGTGACCTCAGTATCTAATATACCTCAACATCCTGCAGATGTCAGGAAGAGGAGGACGCCGTGGACAGGCTGATGAGGAGCCAAACATCAGGCTGGCAGACATTGCTACTTTAATCACTCAGGCATTTGCACAGGCGGGGGTTGCACAGCAGCAGCAGCTACCTCCACCACCACCACCCAGGGAGAGAGATTGGGTGAAGAGTTTGGCTGATCTGAGGCCAACTGCATTCAAGGGGCAGACTGACCCTGCTCACTTAGAGACATACATCATGGAGATGGAGACAGCGTTCGAGACGCTTGCAGTCCCAGCTAGGGAAAAAGTAAGGCTTGCAGCCTTTTATCTGAAGGATGCAGCGAGAGATTGGTGGAACATGGTGAAAGCCGACCACCTGGATGACCCAGCTTTTACTTGGGGACATTACACTGCACTACTGAGGGCAAATACTACCCGGCCCACACCAGATGGTGAAGACTAGGGAGTTTGACGCCTTGGAGCAGACGGGGAAAATGACCGTGTGGATGAGTATTATGCCAAGTTTACTTCACTACTCGGCTACTACCCGGGATAGGATACTCGGACCAGGTGTTGGTCGACCGGTTCTACGGGGGACTGAGCCCTCGACTCCAGTTTGGGATGGGACCAATCATCCCTACCCAGTTACAGGTAAAACAGGAGAGACATAAACCAGTTGAAAATTTTATTACCTATGTACCCCGTCATGGAGATTTGGAGATTAACACCTTGAGGTTTCAGGAATGCTATCATGCTGCCTCCGTGGTGGAGATCACTTGTAAGAGAAGGGATGCTTTGAGCTCCCAAAAGAGGAAGGAAGGACGGACTGGTGGCGAAGATGCCAAGCAGGGGAACTCCAACAAAAGAAACAAACCCTATCAGAAAGGACAGGGGTCCTATCAAGGGAAGGGGAACCAAACTACTGGGACCCCCAATCAGGAACCCATGGAGCAGCAACTTCACAGAAAACCTACCCATCTAAGGGTAGGCACTCTAATCAGACAGTTAGATTTGAAAATTGTGATTACTTCAGTACCGTTGGAATGTATAATTAACCCTGATTGTATTAGGTTCTGGACATGGCTCAAACACGGGCCAGAAGTATGTCCGCCGTTTCAACTGTGACAGTGTGGGAAAGGATCACCCCGGCGTGGACTGCCAAGGGGAGAAAGTCCAGTGCCGCTACTGTCAGATACTCGGACATCGTGCCTTCGAGTGTATCCGAAACCCGAAGAGCAGGAACTACCGCCCGGGAGCAAAGCCAAAAAGGCCCCTAAGAATGGAGCTAGCGATACTCGCCCTCCACCAACAAACCATGCTCAGGGGTATAAGGGCAAAGGCCAAGCATCGGGACCCGCCCTACATGTCATGGACCGCTCAGATGAGGCTGGTCCTTCTACAAACCCAGGTATTTCTAAACCATGTGAACCTGTTATTGAGCAATGGATGATGTGAATGAGTGCTTGCATGCCTTGATTGCCTAATTGAGTAGGGAAAGAATTAGTAAGACTCACTAGTAAAATTTAAACCACGTAGGAAGCTATAAGATATGCTTTCCTATCCCCTCACCGCCCTCCCTGGAGAAAACATTATCAAAAACAAGAACCAGGGAACGAACAATGTAAGGTTATCCAACCAGGTTTGATATTACTCAAGGGATACCTAACACCGGAGACACAAATTACAATCATCAGAAAATGTCTAGAATTGGGAGCAGGACCAGGAGGGTTCTACACTCCAGAATTTCCAGGAGGATCAAAGATGAAGCTGAAAATGATGTGCTTAGGAAAGGATTGGAATCCTTACACAAAAACCTACCAAGATACAAGAAATGGAGATGGAGCACAAGTACCAAAAATCCCAGAAGAATTTTTACCATTGTGGAACAAGCAGTTAATACAGCTCAACAGCTAGAAGAAGATTCAGTTCCCAATCTAAGGGCTGATCTATGTATCATCAACTTCTATGAAGAAGGAGGCCGTTTAGGACTACACCAGGACAATGATGAAACAAAAGGGTCCTTGAACAGGGGATACCAGTATTATCTTTGTCTATTGGAGATGACGCAGAGTTCCTTTATGGCGAGCAGAAGCGTGTGGACCTTGCAAAGAAAATCATATTGAGTTCAGGAGATGTTTTAGTAATGGGTGGAAAGTCAAGGTTGCTATACCATGGAATTAAGAGGATCAAACTAAACACAGCACCTTCGACAGTGATAAACACCACTCACATGAAACCAGGAAGATTAAGTTTGACTTTTAGAAAGTACTAGTATTGTAATTGTTGGACATCTGGAAGGAGATCATCTCATCAATGAAGCATTATTGTTATGAAAGTGAATGTCTTTAGACCCCATCATGTATCAAAGTACTTACTCAGATTCTGTTATTAGGTTGTACTAAGGAGACGGAAGGTGCCTTAAGTATTCTTACTGAGGAGGAGGCCAGCAAGGGTGGCGCGATCCTCACTGGTACCTTCCCGGTTAATGGAGTGGATGCATTAGTACTGTTCGACTCCGGAGCCTCACATACTTTCGTTTCGCCTTCGCTAGCGGGGAAGTTGGGGCTAGACGCTGTAGGGTTACCTGATTTTAAGGTGGCACTCCCGTCTAAGGAGAAGATCAGTTGCACTCGTCTTTATAGAGGAGCCACTATCCGCATTAAGGAGGAGGAATTCCCTATTGACCTTATTGAGTTCAGAGGTCTAGGATTCGATGTTATAGCCGGGATGGACTGGCTGGGGCGGCACAGAGGCCGCATTCTTTGTGCAGAGCGCAGACTGTTGCTTAAGAGCCCATCAGGAGTGACAGTATCTTACCGTCAAAGCCCTAGAAGCACCGTCTATAAAAGTTATATCTGCTATGTCCATGTACAAGCACGTCAGGAAGCAGAAGGAAGTATATTTATGCTATGTTCAGGATGTAGAGCATGACCCTGATTTTGATTCAGCTATGCCAGTGGTGTCGGAGTTTCCAGATATTTTTCCAAAGGAACTTCCAGGCTTACCGCCATCCAGAGAGGTAGAGTTCTCCATCGAATTACTACCAGGTACCGGTCCCATAGCTAAGGCACCGTACCGTATGGCACCAGCAGAGATGGCTGAGCTGAAGGAGCAGCTGAAAGATTTATTGGACAAGGGATACATACGACCTAGCGTATCTCCTTGGGAGCACCAGTGCTTTTTGTGAAAAAGAAGGATGGAAGCCTTCGGCTATGTATTGATTACAGGAACTTAATGCAGTATCAGTGAAGAATAAATATCCACTACCACGGATTGATGACTTGTTTGATCAGTTGAGAGGAGCAAAAGTGTTTTCGAAGATCGATTTGAGATCAGGCTACCATCAGATACCCATCAGGGAGCAAGACATAGAAAAGACAGCATTCAGAACACGGTATGGCCACTATGAGTTTACAGTTATGCCTTTTGGCTTGTCAAATGCACCTGCAGTCTTCATGGATTTGATGAACAGATTATTCAGAGAGCAGTTGGATAAGACCGTGGTTGTATTCATCGATGACATCCTCATTTATTCAAAGTCTAAGGAAGAGCACGAGAGTCACCTCCGACATGTACTTGAGATCTTAAGGGAGAACCAACTTTATGCTAAGTTCTCCAAATGTGAGTTTGGTTGGACAGAGTTTCCTTTCTAGGACATGTCATCTCAGATGCTGGGATCGCAGTGGATCCAGCAAAGATAGAAGCAGTTCGCACTTGGCCTAGGCCAAAGACCGTTACGGACATCAGGAGTTTCCTTGGTTTAGCAGGATACTACAGAAGGTTTGTCAGAGACTTCTCCAAAATAGCCAAACCTATGACCAGCTTAATGAAGAAGGACGCACCTTTCACATGGACTACTGAATGTGAGACCTCACTCGAGCTTTTGAAGAATGCTTTGACATCAGCACCAGTTTTGACTATACCTGAAGGCACAGAGGGTTGAAGTTTACTGTGATGCATCAGGCAGGGGATTAGGGTGTGTACTCATGCAGAATGGGAAGGTAGTCGCCTACGCTTCCCGACAGTTGAAGAAACATGAGGAAAACTATCCCACACATGACTTAGAGCTTGGAGCTATTGTTTTTGCATTGAAGATCTGGCGCCACTACCTGTATGGTGTCCAGATGACCGTATATTCGGATCACAAGAGTTTGAAGTATGTATTCACCCAGAAGGAGTTAAACATGAGACAAAGAAGATGGGTTGAATTTCTTAAGGACTATGACATTGATTTGCAGTACAAAGAAGGGAAAGCTAATGTTGTAGCAGACGCACTGAGTCGACGAGCACATTCCTTAAATGCCATTGTGGCTAGCTCGAGTCTTATGGACGACATACGTAGAGCACAGCAAAGTGATCAGCGAATGATGGAGATCAGTCAGAGTTGTCTGACGGTACATTTGAGGGTGGAAAGTATGAGTTCCAGTTACATGATGATGGACTCATCAGATTGAAGGGCAGATTGTGTATTCCCAGAGACAGCACATATATAAAGGAGCATATTCTTCGAGAGTCCCACACTTCTTCCACATCTGTCCATCCAGGAGCTCTAAGATGTACAAAGATCTAAAGAGGTATTTCTGGGGAGTGGTATGAAGGGTGACGTGACAGAATATGTGATTCGATGTCTCACTTGTCAGAAAGTGAAATTCGAACATAGACGACCAGGAGGTATGGTACAGTCTATGCCAGTTCAGAGTGGAAGTTTTATGATATCTCCATGGACTTCGTGGTGGGACTACCACCTACGAGAGGAGGCCTTAATATGATTTGGGTTGTTGTTGACCGACTGACTAAGGTTGCTAGGTTTATTCCGATGAAAGACACTTGGAAAGTGCCAAAGTTGGCAGAACTATTGAGCAGGAGATTATCAGACATCATGAGTACCTAAGACTATTGTTTCAGATCGAGACACTAGATTTCTCTCACGATACTGGCGAGCTACTCACGAGGCACTTGGCACTGAGTTGAAGCTTAGCACAGCATTTCATCCTCAGACAGATGGACAGTCAGAGAGGACTATTCAGACCTTAGAGGACATGCTACGAGCATGTGCCTTGGATTTCCAGGCAGCTGGATAGATAGACTACATCTCATTGAGTTTGCATACAATAACAGCTATCACGCCTCTATACAGATGTCACCTTTCAAGCCTTATATGGCAGACCATGTCGCACACCCTTGTGCTGGGACGAGTCTAGTGAGACCGTCATCATTGGGCCTGAGTACTTAGAGCAAGTCCAGGCAGAAGTATAACAAATCAGAAGTAACATGAAAGCAGCACAAGACAGACAGAAATCATATGCTGATGAGAGGCGACGAGACCTTGAGTTCGCGGTTGGCGACCAGGTATTTCTACGAGTTTCGCCATGAAGGGTGTATTCAGATTTGGGCAAAAGGGCAAGCTAAGCCCGAAATTTGTAGGACCCTACGCTATCATAGAGTGGGTGGGCCTTGTGGCATATCGACTTGATTTGCCAGCTGATTTGGGCAAAGTACACAATGTTTTTCATGTGTCTCAGCTTAAGAAATACATGCCTCATCCTTCTCATGTTCTACAACCAGAGACACTCTCTTAGAACCAACAATGCGGTATGTGGAAACACCGCAACGAATCTTAGACAGAAAGACACGAGATACTCGAAATAAGTCTGTGAGCCTCGTAAAAGTTCTTTGGTCAAACCACGATGTGGAAGAGGCCACATGGGAATTAGAAGCAGATATGCGAGCGAAATTTCCCTCATTATTTACCGACTAGACACTTTAGTCTAGGGTACGGGGGCGTACCCCTCTTTTTTTTTGGGGGTAGAGCCTTTTTCGTTTGTGAGTTTAGTATGCATTTTGTTGCACTTTGGTGCATTTCAGTGACACTTTGTCTTATGTGTTCTTGTGTAACACTGTTCAGTATATTTCAGTGACAATTTGTCTGTTATGTGTTTTGTGTAACACTGTTCAGTATATTCAGTGACACTTTTTGTATGTGTTCTTGTGTAACATGTCAGTACATCTCAGCGACACTTTGTCTTGTATGTGTTCTTGCGTAACACTGTATTTGATGTACTTGTGCACTATTAGATATGAAAAGTGACTGTGTTATTACATCCACATATATTGTTCAAAGTATTCCTGTTGTGTTTGATGTACACTGTGAACTTAGGAATATAGAGACTTGGGACCTGATCCCTAAAAATTAGATTGAGTTGTGGATACTTAGTGGAACTTGATTCCCCACAACCTTATAATTTAGATATGAGACTTCGGGGCGAAGTCCTTTTTAAGGGGGATAGATTGAAATACCCCAAATCTAAAAATATTATTAAATCATTATTTATTGGAAATAATCCAAATCCAATAAATCATTTCACGTACGCATGCAAACCCATGCATGAAAACGTTACGTAAAAATAGTCGTTTTTCCATAAACGCTAAAACGCCTTAGAAAATGTGATCAAAGCATGACCTTGTATGACCTCTAAAACTCAAACCAAATGGTCATACACTCATTATATGAATATATAAATATATTCCCTAAGCTATATTCAGTCAAATACGCAAAATGCTCGGGAGTGCTCACGCCCGCTCCTTAAAGCACGAAAAAAAGTCCGGAGGAGTGCCGAGGTGGCACGAACTCCTATAAAATTAATTCCTAGAGTTCCTAACATCATAATTCATTCTAAGAGAACCCACGAAGTGGTGTTCCACAAAATTCAGCAAAAAACCACAGGAGGATTCTTAGGCTCTTTTTGGCCCGGGAGTGTCCGATGGCCCGTAAATTATGTCACGGGTTGATATAACCCCACATAACTCAATGTAACATCTTAGTATATGTTTATTTACCATAATAAGTGTTTACAAACACTTGGACTCATAAAAACAATTGGTTTCCCAAAAAGTTCCTTAGAGCACAAAAACACACCTTCGGGTGTCACGAAAATGCGTTTTACGCAATGTCTTGTAGTTTTTTGACATGCCACGAATTGATAATCTTAAAAAGGGTTAAAATTACCTTCTAAATCAGTTGGTGTGACTAGTCAACAAGGTGCTCTATAGGGGACCGATTTTAAGAGCAAAAACTAGTATAAAATTTGCTTTAAAAGTTTATAAAAGGCTTAAAACATGATGACTCATCATCCCTGTGTTATATTACTTAATGCCAAAGTAATGTAGGTCTCATTTGACCAGAGATCTGTCGAAATTAGGTCATGGAATAAGGCCATGTGAGCTAGATACAAAACAAATACTAAAAGTAAAAAGTAGATTCCTTTTCTTTTTGCCTTTTTGATTTCTTAAGCATGTGACCTTCCTTAGCTCTTCCTTGGCTCTTCATGACCGGTGGAGACCCTCCCAATTGAGCTTGAATTCGTCCAGCTACAAGAGGAGAAGAAGACAAGCAAAACTTAGAAAAATCAAAAGAAGATACCTTACCTTTTCTTACCTTGTCTTCTAGCCAACATTATTTCTTTCCAACTCTTGCTTAGTCACCACCACATGGCCGGTTTTATTTATGCAGTAAAGAAGGGCTTTTATTGAGCCAATAATCTATGTAATAAGCTAAGGAAAAGAATAGTCAAAGACATTAAAAATTGACAAAACAAAAATCAATTTCCAAAGGCATTCTTACCTTTTACGTAAGTTTAGTCTCACTTCCCTCCTTGCACTCTTCATTCACGATTGGTAAGGTTCTAAGCTCTCTCTTCTTGCTTCATCTTCTTCCTTTGAAGCTTTTAAGTCCATTAATTGAGTTTTAACTTCTATCTTCATCTTTAAGGTAATTTCCTAGCATTTCTTGTCAAACCTTTAAGCAAAACTCTTCCTAGCATAACAACAAGAGTTCGGCATCACTTAGTTCACCAAGGAGGTTTTTCAAACCAAAATTAATCCAAGGAGCATCTCAAGGTTATCTTAAGGTAGTTTTAATGCTTGAAAATCCTTAAAGCACATTTTTATGTGTAACAAGTTCTACTTTCTAAGTTCTTTTCTTCTTCTTCATTTTGATGAAGGAAAATTTGTTCTTCATCCACCTTAGGAGTGCCGAATTCATAAGGAAAAAGTCTAAGTAAATCCTTTTAAGTCTAATCAATCTTGCTAAAACTACTTACAAATCTACTTAAGATCTTTGAAACTAACTCCTAAAACACCTACACCACTTGCATTAACCGAAGTGGAGCATCAAAATTTCTTGGAGAAAGCTTGGAGATTCAAGAGGAGTTCAAGCACTTAACCACCTTTGTTAAGAAGTAAGTTTACTAAGTAAATCTTTATGTTATAAGCTTTGTTAACTTCTAAAAATTATACAAAAATTATGTACATCTCCTAGGTTTATTAAGACCAAAAACTATATGGTATTATATGCCAAAAATACAATCTATAACTTATATAGAAAAATTTACCTTAAGACACATTTTTGTGTCACAAAATTTAGTTATGTCACATATTAATTCAAGCCGTATTATCAAGGGCAAAAATGCTTATTTTGAGCTGAATTTATATAAGACATTACAATAATTTTTACATGAGTTATATAACTCCTATGAATTTATGTATAATTATTATGACATATAGTCCACTTTTATATACTATATGGTCACCAAATAAATATGGCCGAATGTACTAATTGATAAATAGGTATTAATGACCTACTTAGGTATATAAACTTATATCACAAAGTTTGGTGAGCTAAAAATATTTCATTAGTGCTTAAATGGCTAATTAATTAAGTTAAGTGGGCTTAAATGTAATTTTTACAAAATTTAGTGTATATATTGTGAAAGCCGAGAGCTAAAGGGGTTTGGTGAAATTATAATATGATATAAGGTTAGGAATTAAGTTTATGAATTTTAGATAATTTAAACAAGTGTTAAAATAACATTTTATTAAGTTTGGGCTATTATGTAATTTAAAAGTTGTTATGAAAGTTTAGAACATAAAAAGGGGCGAATTCATAATTAAGAGATTTATTAGGCTCACCTTTGAATTTTTGAGGAATTATATATTTAGACTTTAGTTTATAAGTCATTAAGAAGTTATTATAAAGTTTTGGGGTGAAAATGTAATTATGGAGAGTTCAAGACCAAAGCCGAATTATTTGGGGTTAGTTTGGTAATTTAAGAATTTATATATATATATTCGGCATTTATGGAGAATTAAAATTAAAACTATAGTTTATAAGGCATTATGCAAAGTTTATAAGGTTTTGTGGTAAATTGTAATTATGGGAAATAAATATTATTGCCGAGAATTTAGGGGCAAGTTGTTATTTTTGAAAGTTATAGTACTTAAAAGCTATATACCCAAATATTAGTGTGACTATGTAATTTAGCTAATAAGAAGTTAAAAACTCTATAATATAATGAGATTAGAATTTAAATATAAAGTTTATGAATTAATGTGGTTGATTTAGAAATAACCAAAATATAAGGGTAATAATTTAGATTTAAATAAATATAGGTCCTATATGGATATTTTGAGGAATTAGAAGAAAGAATTTTAATTAAAGGAATTATGAATTAGAACTATGGCTTATGTAGTTATAAGGAAGTTAAAAAGAAACAATAAGTATTGTTTATGACTAAAAGGAGATAATGAGATTATAAGAATATTATGTCATTGTAAGACATTTAAATATAGTTAGAAAATTATAAGTTGTTATGTCACTTAGACAATTAAAATAAACAATAAATATAGTACATGAATATATGAACATATATGTACATTAAAGGATTTATAAATAATCAAAAAGGAATAACAAATAAGTTATACACTAAATCATGAGGTAATTAAAAGAAATAAACCTCACATGAAATAACAAATAAGAGATTTGTTGAAAGATCCAATAGGATCATTATATAAGGGTAACATAAATTAACCCTCTCAGTTAATCCTATTCTAGGACTTTGTTTGACCAGACGTTGACGGGAATTAAACAAGTACAGTCTACGGTGAACGGTATGGGATTCTTGCAACCTGTTTTTCTACCGGATTACACGGGCTTGTGTGCTATCTGTGTTTGAATTAACGACCAAGATAATTAATGTAAAATGTTGTTTACTCTGTGCGCTGTGTATTATTTATGTGCGTGAATGATGCTGACTACTACGTGTATGTCCCACGCATACAAACAACTATACCAGTGGATTAAATACCTGCGCTTCAGTATACCGAGGACTTGTACTCAAGTCTCTCACTAACTTCACTTTATAACAAACGTCATTATCCTAAACGTGATAATTGACAATACACATTGTGTTCTTGTTTAACGTCTTTATATGACATTAACAATTCTATACTACGAGAACGGGAGCCAGTTGGATCTGGCCATGCATGCTACAGGAGTTGTACCTGTCTCAGGTCGTCTCCTATCTACGTCGCGACGGAACTTTCAGTTGGGGGAAGACTCTATTTCTCCCGGGTTTCTAATGCCCTTCAGTTTGAGGAAGACTTCATTCCTCTAGTGGGATTCTATTTCCCACGCCTCTCAGTTCAGGGTTTAACTACGTTATCTCCTGGGGTTTTTAATACCCAACCTTTCAATCTTAACGAGGTCACTATACCTCCACTTTCAGATATTCAGTTATACCTGTCAGTCCCATTGTGTGGACCGACTATCATTAAGAATTTCAGTTCAGCTGACTTGACCTTCTGCAGTCTTGTTCTACGGACATTATGTCCTTGTATGGATATTGTTATTATCCTGCTCTATGCTTGTTTACAGCTTTATATAAAAATGAACTGCATGTATTCGACAAAGTAGTTGGTGTGGCCCGGTAGACGATGGGCTGCACGTTTTCCATACCAGCATTGTTTTGCTGAGCCCCTTTGGGGCACCCCCATTTTTCAGGTACCTGAAGTTGAGAAGATTACCACACCGAGTGTAGGTGGGGTAGATTCAAGCTATGGGAGTCTTCTTCTAGACATTTATTTTACTTAAGTATTTTACATTAGAGTTTGATTCCTAGTATCTCGGATTGTATTCGTATTCAGACCGTGACTTTTGGAGATTGTATTTGGATTTAGCCTTATTGGTCACAAGGTTGTCCCAACGGCATTGTAATACCGCCCGGTTGTGTATTTATTTTTTCCGTTGCATTTATGTGCATTATATTTGGGAGTTCACCGTTCAGTTTATTGGATTTCGGGTTGGGGTGTTACATCAAGATAGACATGCACTATGTACGGCAGTAACTCTCAGAGGGCATGATATGTGTTGAACATGTTTCCAACCGTCAGCGGCTTGCAGATTTCATGACAAAAGCCTTGCCAGGACGACACTACAGAGAGATGCTTCACAACATAGGCCTCCATTTACTTCAACAACAACAGTGACACTCTTGTTTTGAGGGGGCATGTTGGACTCCTATGTATTTTGTCACTAATATGTTCTTAGGTCCATGTAATATCTTCCGCTTCTATTTCTTTTCTCATATTTCTTACTCCTATATAAGTAGACTTCTCTCTGTACTCAACATACATTAAGGGGATTAATTGATTCCCTAATACAATACAATATACACACTTACGTTTCTCACGTATAGGCACACAAGGAAGGAATCAAAAAAATATTTAACTCCAAGTTGTGTGGATACATTCATTCTTTACGTGATTATGAAACAAGATTATTTGATTAGCTCACTTTTTCTTTCTACAGGTCACATAATGGGATATTCATGACAGCAGCAGGAAATAAGCTATCTCGTGTTAATAAATTCACGTGTAAAAGAATAGCAGAGTAAGAACTAATCGTGAAAGATAGAACTTTAGTCGTAGTGTTTTGTCTCGATTCATACAACTTATGTTGTTAAACCACTTTTTTATGGTTCATTTGCACAAGAAAGAAAAAAACGAGTAACCACTCTCCTCTCATCATCTCATTGGATGGATATACCACTGGGTACGTAATAGTAGCCACAAGGCCACGACATTTGAAAGATTTCATTTTATATTAACAGCTACCGTGAGTGGATCATAGGGATTACATATACAACTATTAATCCATATAGTAAAACTGCTCATTTTGCAACAATTATGAACACTTGATAATCTAACAACAACAAAATTATGTAGTCAAACCAGACCAAAGAAGCAAGTAGCCAACAATTAATCCAAAGTTGAAATGAAATGAGATGTTCATGAAAACATATTCAACCTCCAGTAATTCAAGGCACTATAGAAGGCCGTACTTTGAAGTAGTAAACTTATATTCACACAGTGAATGTCTTCAGTAGATTAGAGAACTTGAGTAGGCTAAACAGAGGTACACCAATAATACTTTATGATTTAAAGAAAGAAGCAGAGATCTATCAAAATACATTTGGTATCACTAACACCAGAAGCGTGGTGGGCCCATAATCCACACATGGCTTCACCCAGGCTTGAACCGGGGACCTTGTGTGTTAGACGACGTGATAACGAACTACACCGCGAAACCAGCTATTCAATGGTTCAAAATTTCCATAGTTATAAAGCTGTTCTCAACTCCACACTATTTGCTTAGATTGATGATACATATCTGAGCAGTAATCCTAACAAGAAAATGATGACACAGAAAAGTACGGTTGGGAAAATGAAGTTCTCAGGAGCAAATAAAACATGAAAATGTCAAATCTAAATTACAACATTCAATTACCACTTCTAATCTATACTAAAAGTAGTAATTTCACATCAGAACAATATCAAACACCACCTCGCTAGCTAGTGACAAACAATATGTAGCCAAAACAACCCAATGTCAATCAAACAAGAAGTGCAAACAATCAACTCGAGGTTGAAATGAGATGAGAAGGTTATGACACAAGAACCATAATCTGCACTAGTTTCAGCCATTATGGAAAGGTTGTACATTAGGTAGAAATTGTCATCGCCCAGTGGTGAATGGCCAGGTGTATATGAGACATTTATAGCTAGATACGTTACTATTGTTAGGTCATTACACGGCTCACTTGGTAATTGTTCCTAGGGGTTGTTGACAGTTGTCACTATACTTAGGTAAGTGATGTTACTACTTAAGTCAAAGGCTTTTGACTGTAAGGAACAATCTCTATCATTGAATATAAACTACAGGGGGAGTTTTCAGAGAGTAATCTATGTGCCTCTATCAAAGTGTAACGCGCTATTGAACAAAACAACACCCAAACATCTCTCAAGTCTACGTAGGATATCTATGTCTAACACAATATAAAGCATCATCATTAATTAGAGTGGGCGTAGAAGCACGGTCATAGAATTGAAACCTAGGTATGACATATGTGTCAGATTCCTGCCATATTATTTCTTACATTTTCTTATTTGCTACAATAAATTACATACTCCATAGGAAATTTATTTAACATTTCCCAAGTAAAACAGAAAAAATAATGATAGAACAGCTGGCACAAACAATTTTAGGTATGCCTACCAGAGGAAAGTAATGCCTCCCAAGTAAAATAAATATTTGATCATATATGAGTTGTCAGGCACAATATTAAGTCTCATCCCAAGTAAAAAAACATAGGGAAAATTCACGATATACCCCTGTTTTCTTTCGTAATTCACAATATACCCCTATGTTTTTCGTAATTCAACTTTAAACATGCTTAAAAGTTGTCCGAAATTGATGAAACTTTACATGGACGATGCTAAAGTGTTATATTTTGGTCCAATTCCAAATTTGAAGTTTTTTAAGCTCACATGTGACCTGTGGGACCCAATGAACATGTGGCATATTCATTGGGTCCCACAGGTCACATGTGAGCTTAAAAACCTTCATATTTGATATTGGACAAAATATAACACTTTAGTATCATCCATGTAAAGTTTCATCAATTTTGGACAACATTTAAGCATGTTTAAAGTTGAATTACGAAAAACACAGGGGTATATTGTGAATTACAAAAGAAAACAGGGGTATATCGTGAATTTTCCCAAAAACATATATGGTCATATAAGAGCAACCAGACATAATACTAAGTCTACCTACCGATCATCCCAAGTCCCGATCCTATGAAAACCTAGATCTTCTTACTCGCAAATGCGTTTTACTTAGATTATAGTGTCGTTTCTAACTCACTTTCTCAGCTATACATTGAGATAAGCAAAATTGTGCATAGTCTAGCAAGGAACACCAAAATGTTTTGTCACATATGGCTTCACCCAGGCCGAGGACCTTCAATGTGTTTTTTATAGACACATGAGCAGCTCCAAGACCATAAAAGAACACAATGTTGTAGACAAATAACATGAAAATGATGAACCACGAAAGGGGACATAGGTTGGGAAATGAAGATCACTACAATCCATAAATTTGCTACACAAAACTACACATTTACCTCCATTATCACGACGCTGCTAGTTTCGTCCCAACTCTCCTCAGTCAGCTGAATCCAAAGGTGCATTGAAGCAGACCAACAACCTAGTACATGAACTGATTTCCATAAGTCCCTGTAATTCACTCTCATAGCACAACTTTTACTCAGTACCAAAACAGAGATCGGGTAAATTAACAATTGCCCCTTTAATTAGCTTAATCACTTGCAGGGTTCAGGTTGATGATTACAGTACCGCCAAATTAAGTCAAAAATACCATTCTGCTTAGTAATTCGTCACTTTTGCAAGTAGACCAGGAAGAGAGAGGCTTACCAATGAGAGCGGGTAGTACAGAGCGGATAGACAACACACCAATAACAAAACTTGAATCTGCGAAATCACAAAACAACTATGCTGACACTGATTTCAGGTACTGCATACTTCTTTATCTTTGATTTCCTCAAAATTGCACTCAACTTCACATTTCTAGGGGCAGCGGATAATGCGATAATGTGATTGTTATCAATGACCTCGTCTATGAAGCCCATGAGCTTCTATAGGAGACATGCAATGGTCTTTAATCCATGTCTTTCTCGTCCAGCTCCAACGAGCAACCACTAAACTACGCAAACTATTCCGAGAATTAGTGAAGCAGTTGAGGCAGCGGTACGTCACGGGGAGATTCTGCATATGGTGTCAAAGATGACCAGTTCAGCATTGAAGCCGCACAAGTCATGCTTCAACCAGCTTATTGAACATCAAGTTGGGAAATTTGCATAAACATTACAGGATATTCCACCAGGAGTTCAAGATTGATCCTTGGGAACAATCAGAAGTTGAGTATGACCAGAAAGACTCATGTAACTGATTAGTGTACACATAAACATACAAATATAGTAAGGAATTTGACTAGAGAGTCAAACAAGGATTGACATATCCAGGTTAGGTTGTGCTGATACTTACATGATAGAAAAACACATGAACTACAGAAGGTATCACTCGACGATCAAAGACTCGGAGGTTCATAGAAAGGTCAAAAAAATTCTTGAATCATGTATCATGCCAATTCTGAACTAGGTGAACTGAAAAGCTTTTCAAGTATTCGATAACCCCTCTCATCTGCACATTGGAGAAATATATATATCACTAGTTTAGGTTGAGTTATACAAAATCTGTCTAGAACTTTGGATTAGAATGACAAATGACCAGAAAAAAGGATAATTTCTCACACTAGCTACAATATTTGCAGGATTTCCTACTTAACAGCACGTAGAGAGGATGATCTGGTTACTAATAATTAGTCAGCCAGATGATGTGCTGAGTTGCAATGGCTTTTCTCCTCAAAGGTTTTTTGGAGCAGGATTTAGCTTGGGCCAAGGGAGGTCAATGGCAATATGAACGTTCAGATGGAAATTGTTTGGTAGTTCAATGGGATGACACACATGACAAGATCAACATGTATCTGTTTTACTTCTTTTGCAATTTTCATCTAGCTTATTTATTAATAAACATTAAACATTATTTCTCAAAATATATAAGTTTTTAACAAATTACTAAGAGTGATACAAGTGACTTTAATTTTATAATCTCCATTGACCATATTACTAGCAATTACATTTAATATGATAAAATTTAAGTATTATAACTTATAAACCTAAATCAGATTAGCTAGTTACTTTTAGCTATCAATTTACCTTTTTTTTCGTGTGTCACACACATCAACCACAATATAACTAGCTCACAATTTTAACACATATTCTTACTTCCAGTGTTCAAACTCTAAAATTACCGCTACTTATCCACACTAAAATTCATCATTTGACATCAGAACAATATCAAACACTACTCTAACAGCTAACAACAAAGAGTACTTAGCTAACCCAAAACCACGTGACAGACCTTTACTAGAAAACTGAGATGTCCCCGACAAAGGACGACAACCCCCACTAATTTGAGGTGTTGTAGTACATTTTAGATAGCTGCTGGTGAATGTATTGGACAGACTAGAATATGACAGGAGCTATGAGACAACGAAAGTACAGAATGAGACATCTATTACGGTTTTAATAATGTATTGTTTTAGGTTTCATAAGATTTAACAACAACATCAGAGTGGCGCAGCGGAAGCGTGGTGGGCCCATAACCCACAGGTCCCAGGATCGAAACCTGGCTCTGATAAAGAGGGCTTCTGCATATTTTTAGGTAATTTTTCGTTTACTCCATAGGAAAGCAATGCAATCCAGTAGAACCCCAAAAAAAGCAATATGGCTTCGCCCAGGTTCGAACTGGGGACCTTCAGTGTGTTAGACTGACGTGATAACCAACTACACCACGAAACCAACTGTTTATCAGGGTTATAAAACAAATTATTGAAGCAATGGTTGCAAGCTTCAGTGTGTTTTACCATTTAATCAAGTCTTGTCTTGTGTTGCCAAGCTCCCATCCCACCATACTAGATCCTAGTTATCCTACAAAGGTTGCCAAGCTCCTACTACCAGAAAAGACACATGAAAGCAGATAAAAGTTGGAAACTGAAGATCTGAATAACTACGATCCACAAATTAGGATAATCAAAACTATATATTTACTTTGATTTTTTATCACGGTACTTGCTATATATACCTCCATCGTCAGCTGAATGCAAAAGGTACATTGAAGAAAGCCTGCATATCCAAGTAACAGGAACCGATTTCTATAAGTCATTATTTTCATCGAAACCCTAAAATAGACACCAGTCAACTCTTCAAATTAATGATCAGCTTACTCAGATCAGCGTTATGCGATACCACCAAAAGTCGGAAATCCTACTACCATATTCTGCTTAGTCTTCTGCCACATGCAAAGTCCTGGCTGAGATCATCCTTTAACCTTGTCAGGGGACGGGTTCTTCATCTTCAGCTGCTGCAATCGTAGTGTTGTAGAGTTGGGGAGGAAGGAGGGCGAGGAATGTAGATGGTTGGTGAGAAGAAATGAGGGATGGAGGACAAGCATATCAGAGAGGATGAGAGATGTTTGCCCGAGAGAACGAGTAGCTAGCATAAAGCAGAAGAAGAGGGCAATATGTTTCTGGATAGGGCAAACCCAGTACCGGTCGAGCGAATTACGGAAGGATCGTGATTTTGAGAAAGACTGAGAGTTCGGGATGGAATACCTAGCAAAGAGCATAGAGGAAGAACGTTTTCTGTAGGTGGTGGACGTGGCGATGGCTGAGGTGTTGGAACACTGCTCACACCACATCATGATCACAACTGCTGCAATTTGTTAGGCCCATTCTTGTTTGTCAGCTCAAATATATTTTCATCATAAAGAACAGCATAAATGTAGTGGACTCATTTATTTATTTTGTTATTCGGTTAAAAGAGCATAAATATCAGTATAAATATCAGTATAAATGTCAGTATAAATGCCCGTAGCAAATACTAAATTATCGTTTCCGCGCTTTCACTTTCGCTTCTTTTCTCCCTTCATAATGCTATTAACTGTGAATATTGATTAAAAAAAGCTATTTATCTTAAGACATTTTTTACAAGTTATTTATTTGTTACAAATTATACAATGCTTCAAATAATTTATAAAAAATAGTACTACTTTTTTAGCCAATTTTTTTTTTAAAAAAAACCCACATTAATAATACTAATTTACAATATATTATTTGTAGGCAATTTCGATGCCGCGGACCTTCCGCACCCATTATGGTGCAGCCATGTGATGTGGCAGGTCCGATCAGTAGACTGTTTTGTTGACTGGATTGCATTTTTGTTATATTAACTTTAAATGATTGTAACTTTTAATATATAAGTCCAAAATTAAAAAAAAGTATATCATTATTCATCTAAATTCAAGCTCTTCAAAACAAAACCAGTTATGAATATGTTTTGACAACTTTGAAAAAATTATTTTTACATGTATACAATGATACACTAAAATCATAATATAATTCATTAAAATTAATTTTATGATTCATTAACTGATAAGTGGGGAATGAGATTACAAACTTCGAAACAGATAAAATTATTATTGTTTTGTAGTGTATTATTATTGTTGTATGATGTATTTTAAATCTTACATGGTGAATTATTTATTTTTCTTACATACCAAATATTGTTTTGTGTTGTATTATTGTTTAAAAATTGTTATATTTATATGTTACTCATGATACACTAAAATGATGTTATGATTCATTAAATTTGATATTATGATTCATTAAAATTGATATTATGATTAATTAACTAATAACTGAGGAATTAGATAAAACAACTTCGAAACTGATAAATTTTTTTATTGTTTTGTAGTGTATTATTATTGTTGTGTGGTGTCTTTTAAACCTTATATGGTGAATCATGTATTTTTCTTACGTATCAAATATTTTTTTTGTGTTGTATTATGTTTAAAAATTTTATTTTTACATGTATACGATGATACACTAAAATGATAATATGATTCATTAGTTTTGATATATTATGATTCATTAAAATTGATATTATGATTCATTAATTATAAGTGGTGAATTACATAACAACTTCAGGAACTGATGCAAATTATTTTTGTTTTGTAGTATATTTATTGTTGTATGGTGTATTTTAAACCTTATATAGTGAATCGTGTATTTTTCATACATATCAAATATTATTTTGTATTGTATTATTGTGTAAAAATATTTATTTTTATATGTTTGTGATGATACACTAAAATAAAGATATGATTCATTAATTTTAATATTATAATTCATTAAAATTGATATTATGATTTATTAGCTAATAAGTGGTGAATTAGATAACAAAATTTGGAACCCATAAAATCATTTTTGTTTTATAATGTATTATTATTATTTTGTATATAATATAAAATTTTGAAGTTATCAAAACATATTCATGTTTGGTCTTGTTTTGAAGAGTTTGAATTTAGATGAACAATGGTATATTTTTTTTCATTTTGGACTTATATTTTAAAAGTTACAACCATTAAAATTAATATAATAAAAAGACAGCCAATCAGCAACAGTCCAATCAGCTGCTGACTGGACTGCCAAATGGACAAGACTGCTTCTTCATTCTATACGCGGCATGTCCGCTTCATCGACGGTCTGTTATTTGTAATACCACATAGATTAATAAAATTAAAAAAAAAACCAATAAATATACACATTTGTTGATATATGAATTAAAATATTAAAAAAGTATATAGAAATATGAATGTATATAAATTTATTAACATATAAAGCTACAAAAATATTATATATTATTAAAAGTTACATTTTACTAAATAATTCACACAACATTATCAGAAAATTTGAATGTTTGTTCTCTTTTTTTACGCTTTGTATTTGTAAGAATTATAAAATTAAGAAAATAACAATATATTGTTTAGAAGTTACAATTTTTACTTAAATAATAAAAATTAAAATTTTATTGGTTATATAAATATTTTTATTTTCTTTGGTTTCTCAGGTTTTTTATTGTAAATTAAATACCCATAGTATTTGTGAATTTTTATTTTTATTTTTTCTAACAAAATAAAGTTACGTAGTGTAATATAATAAATTGTAAGTGTAATACAAAACGGTAAACACACTACATATAACTAATTTAACCAAATATGTTGCATATATGCCGCACTGCCAAACAGCAGTTTTCAAAACAGCTACAAATATGTCAGCGCTAACCTACCAGCAAATATGCTGCAAATATGTCAGCACGAACCTGCTACCAAATATGCTAGAAATATTCTGCCAAAACAGCCATGCCGAACAGAGTCATAGCTGATGTGAGTTGTTAGTAGAAATTAGAAAAATTTGAGAGAGAAATATATTTGATATGACAATTGATGTTTGTGACATACAAAGAGAAAAAACTAGCTGATCAAATAAACTCGTTTGATAATGTGATAAAGAGTGGGGTCTATGTGTGAGCTATCAAAGGCTTCTTGGAGATTATTATCACCGCCTTTTTATGTTTTTAGATAGGGGTTGATGATTGATTTCAAAATTAAAAGAATATGTAAAAACTAACATAAGTTGTTCTTTTTGTATTAGATTTTTTAAACTGATTAACCAACTGATAATTCGTAAACCAATTGATCAACCAACTGATAATGTGTAAACCAGCTGATTAACCGCCTGATAATGTTGTTTTGAAAAATTCTTTAGGTATATGGTACCCGATCGATAATACACACCCAAAGAATGGACTGAACTGATCATCCCAGCTGGTATTGAAATTTGTGCAAAAGAATTATGTCGTTATCAAGCTTTCTTAAAAGTAGTCGTTGTATGTTGTTGTAATTATTTGTTTTAGGTTAGTTGTCATATGTATAAATCAGAATAAAGTAGAGAAGAAATGGAAAGATTGACAGTGAAATTGATAACAGCCGTTAGATCAACATTTAGATATAGCGTTTAAATAAAGTAAAGAATAAATTATATGACTGATACTAAAATAGATGCAAAATGATGTTTGAAAAGCCTCTTCTTATTCGAATCACATAAGGCATACTTTAAAGTTGTGAGCCTTATTTGTATCAGTCAACTACGGGGATCCTTTTTCATGATAATAACTTGTATTATCAATCACCTACCACTTTTTTTGTCAAAAAACGGAGGTGGTTGCCTTCAACTTCTCATTAAAAGTAAGAGTTTTGCTCTCAATAAGGAGACAAGAGATACATGTCGGATAGTTCTCTAAGATAGAAAAACCATACTCTCCAGCTATCCTATATTTGGCTAAACTGTCAGCCACCTTGTTCCATTTACGGGGAAGAAAAGGACCTGTACATCACCAAGTGAATTCAGATCTATCCTGCAGCTCTCAATGAGAGGTCTCAGCGGATGAGATTCCGGACACTCACTCAAGACCTTGCTAAGGCTAAGAGAGTGTGAAAATTTTACATGGTTCAAGTTCCTTTCTTTGATAAGTCGAAGTGCGAAAACAAGGGCCATCACTTCAGCATGCATGCGCGTTCCGTCCTCCAAAAGTTGCTGTGAACCCAAGCATCCAACCACCATTACTGTCTCTGCATATACCTCCCGCTGCCGCATGACCTGCAGCAAGGTTAAAAGCACCATCAATACTAATAATAGTACAATTAAAACTGGATGGATTCCATATATACTCCCTTTGCTCTAGTTGAGAGACCATATTATTACTATGAGCCTCCAGCCCATGCTGAATCTTCCACGCCTTTTGGTTTTGCAAACAGGCGAGAATAACTTTCCTGAAGGGAAGAAAAATAGCGGTCTCTCTGCCAAAAACTTTGGCATTACGCCATTGCCACAACAACATACATGTAATGGGGAAAACCATTCTCCATTTGATATAAATTAAATGATGCCCCTTTTTTAACAAGTTTTCTTCCAGCCAATTATAAAGGTCTAAGCTAAAAAAACGAGACCGTTTTTCAAATGGAATAAGTCTCTTCCATATCCTTTTTGCAATGTTACAATCTCTGAAAACATGAAGGATTGGCTCTTCAACTCCACAAAAATGACAAGAATTGTCCACCGCAAAACCAAGGGAGACACGACGAGAATTGGTCATAATCCTGCCATGGATAATCTCCACAAGAGGACTTTGACTCGTTCCTGTACCTGCAGACTCCAAACTATTTTAAACAGATTCACCCCCACTCCAGAGTAAGAGTTAGCAAGATAATCATGTTTAGTAAGTAAATTATATGCAGTTTTAACACTCTAGCGTCCATCTTCTTCCTGATGCCATGAGATAAAATCTGATCCTGCATTGGGAACCACTGCAAACTGATCAAGTAGAGATAAAATATTTTCAGGAAAGAAAGAAGCTAATATATCCTGTTTCCAGCCTATTGTGCTATCCCAGTAATCTTCCACTGATTTTCCTAATTCTTCCATAGGAACATCAATAATAACCTTATTAATAAGAGCAAAGTTAGTCACCCAATGATCAGACCAAAATTGAATAACCTTACCATTGCTAAGCACCCATCGCGCTCCCTCTTTGATCAGAGGCACACATTTCTGAATGCCTTTCCAGTTTGGGGAACAACGGGAGGTGTCAGGATTTGGGTATTTCCTAATCAGAATATTGTGACATTGCCTTTGGGAGTTAGTAGCTAAGTTCTAGGCTATCTTTCCAAAGCAGGCTAGATTCATGGCTGCAGCCCGACGGAAACCCAACCCCCCCAGTTCCTTGGGCCTGCATAAGGTATCCCAACTAATCTCATGGAACTTCCTAATATCTAGACTATGACCCCATATGAAGTTCCTACACATCCTATCAATCGCTTTGCATACCTTGGAAGGAAGTATTTGACATTGCATCACGTGAATAGAGATAGAGGAAACACAACTTTTAACCAGACATATGCGTCCAGCCATAGAGAGAGTATGTGCTTTCCAACCTGCTAACTTATCTCTAATTTTGGCTAAGATAAGATTATGGTTTTGACTTTCAGATCTACCCTGTTTGAGGAAGACCCCCAAATATCTACCGAAACATCTAGTGGTAGCCATGCTGGCCTCCTATTCAATGATACTAGCCTTGTATTGATCCACATTTTTGGATAATAGGATTGAAGATTTATCAAGACTAATAGCTTGCCCAGTGTAACACCCTCGTCTATTAATCCTAATTCTCACCGAAATTACTGGGTAATCGCAACAGAAATTAAAAACGTTATAAGCGCAGCGGGAACACTCATTAACTAGGCGGGTGTCACAACCACCATTCCAAAGACTTACCCAACCATCCGCCGTGATGATTGAGACTAATCCAACCACAACACTTACCAACATTTCTCCACACACCATTCGCCCAAAAGTGATTCCAAACATCATTCTAGGAACTAGTGAGCAGCTAGTATGAATTATAATTGCATTAAGACTTTGGCATAATTAATATAATGCCACCAACCAAATTAAATCCGAAGCCATAACTCGTAGCTTAACAAATTCATTGTCTAAACCATGACCTAGTCCACAAGATTATAACCGAAGCACCATGAGTCGTAATCACTTGGTGCGCATCGTCTAACTAAGTGCATTACCAAAATCCAAAACCCGAATCTCGCACACTCGCGTCGATCAACAAGCACCTGAGATAAAATAATATGTCGTTGCCCATGCAAGGCTCATCACTTGGCCTAGTATGTTAAACTATGTAGTCCTAGACCCTTATGGGCCACTAAGGTTAATTAGCTGTCTGGACATGCAATTCATCTTTCATGCTGGGTCCGGTTTAGTAATTATAATCAACATGTAAATGCAGAAACGTAAACACCCATCGATGCACAAATAAACCACCAATATCCACAAGTAATAATAACACAATAACAATCAATTAACCGAGTCGAAGTCGAAGTCGTTTGTTTGTTTTAATCGCCTGGAGCCCCGCTCCCACTAATCCTCTAATCAACAATCTTTTTGGGTGTCACTTAGATGGACAATTCCCCATTAATACCTCACCAAGTTTTAATTACCATTGGACAGTAGTCTCATTTCCAACAATCAGAGACTACTGGACTTCCCTGTGTCTCGAGTGAGATGTCCATAAGGCCGTAGCCAAGTGTACCTACATGTGTACCTACGTTAGTACCCAACGCCAACGATCTAAGACGATCAATTGGATTCCACAATGAGTGTAACACCCCAACTACAACAACGTACTTGAGCAATACTTTGCAGCGGAAATCATAACTCACAACATTACTTAACTCCTTGGTGTTACACGCCGTTAGCCACCCACGTGGCTAACAAGGCTAACATACATACATCGTACCGGTCTGATGGACTAAACCCCCGAGCAACTACACATTAATCCCGTTCCATGTCCAACATTTAATATACACTTACATTACAACTGTACCGAGTATTTACAAACTAATGCCGATAACAATTTCGGTCTTACTACACCTACAATACACTCTCAATTTGAACGACCACCCAGGTGCAACAACTACCCGTCCTACTCTCGAACGGCTTGCAGCTCCTTCGTACCTGTAGAGTAATGGGGGCCCCCAAAGGGGGTCAGCACCTTTGCTGGTATGGTAATCCCGCAGCCCGCATGCTACCGGGCCACGCACAACTATTTATCATCTTAGCATGCGGTTGATTTATTTCAAACATGCACAAACTCATACACACATCATGCTTATAAGCAACATCCATTAATGAATACATACACAAGGTTAGCGCACCCCAACATAACAACACACACTTCACTTTATAGCATACACAACTTAATTTCACTCTTCTTAGAGTGCATGAACTCCATTTAGGGAGTGCCGGGGGGATATAAGCCCGAGCACACATACATACATTTTCTTTACTTGAGTGGCGGCCTCATATAGGACCGTACACCACATACGTAATTTCCCCCTAACTCCAATAGTGATGAGGTAGGTAAGCCTTGGTTAAGCTTGTGGGTGGTTGTAATCCAAGAAGAAAACAACCGTAACATAACAAGAGGGAGTCGAAGCAACATAGGCGTCAACACCCTAACAACATTACACATAATTTCCCTCCTAGCCCGATATGGAGGTCGGGTAGGTAAGCTTTGGCTAAGCTAATGGGAGGTCGAAATCCAATGAAGGAAATCAACCCTTAACATAACAGGATGGGAGTTAATTTACATATATATATATATATATTACTCCCAAACAATACGCGCGACCGGAACAACCGGATTCCTCTCCATACATAACATATACTTATTAGTTAGAGATTCCCTTATGGAACTTATCACATACATACCTCACGTAGTGTTACTAACTTGGTTAGACATATAAGGGAGTAATACTCCTTTTTAACTAACATGGATATCTGTATCCGATAACAACGACAATATACCAAACACTCACATACATCACATATAATCACAACATATACTAACGCACTGATAGCCGTGGTTAGAACGTTCCCATGGGTTGGGACGTTTATTCCGCATACCGAACTCTTATGTGAACCTAAGGTCGGTTACCTATTATTTAACACATAACTAAGGTTAAGCGGTATCGGAATTAATTACGCCACAATAATGAATTACTGTAAACTCATTTCATGCTTTATCTTGCAAGGTGGCAAACACACAGAAAACATGCTGGCATACAAGCCGGTGTAATCCGTTAGGACACAGGTTGCAAGAAAACCATACCTCGGTCCTTGTTGAGTTCGAGTTCCACCGAAGGTAGTTCCTATACATAATTAATAACGTTGGTTAATTACCTTTCATGAACTCTGGGTTTACTAAGTGGTTCACATGTTTACACAACGAGTTTTCACCCTAAAACTTACACTTAATTATCCTCATAATACACACTAGGGTTTACTACATAAGCCTCATTACCTTACTTAAATTTATTTTTTTTTATTTTCTGGTCCGGACCTCCCCACAGGGGCGGTCCCTAGGGGCGGTCCATGACAGAGGCTCCGACATTTTTTTTTTTTGCCCGGACCTCCCCACAGGGCGGTCCCTAGGGGCGGTCCACGACAGAGGCCCCGACGAAAATTTTTTTCTCGTTTCTGGTATGGACCTCCCCACAGGGGCGGTCCCTAGGGGCGGTCCACAACAGAGGGCAATTTTCAAAGTGTTTTTCTTCTCATTTTGAACTCCAAATTCATCCAAATTTTTTTCCACTTATTCCTCAATCTTTCCACATGTTTCCCTCATGTTTAAACACCTTAAAACATGCATTGAACCTCTCCAAATCATTGGTTAAATCCACCACCCAATTCTTGCTCAAATTCAACAAATTCGTTTTCTCACATCTTGCATTTTGCACTCTTTTGCATTTCTAACTTCTTCTTGTTAGTTTTTACATCCTTCCAACCTCACCAAATGCATCAATGACCATTACACATCATTTCTAGACAAATGCATCATCTAAACCCAAGTTCACTCCTTGTTTCACAAGTTATAAACACAAATCCTTTCTCTTGGAATTCTAAGTTCCTATCACCATTATGCTACAGATTTTGCATCCTTCCAACATCATTCTCCATCCACCTTTACAAGGTCATCAAGTATCTCAACTCAGCCACAACACACCTAACTCCTCCATTTTACCAAGTCACCTTAAAACACTTATTTTCTATCGAAATTTCGCCATAACCTCCCCATAAACTTAACATCTCCCAAACCATCAATTCACATCAATTTACATTCCTAATCTAGCCACACCCATAAGGGTCCTACCAGCACATAGTATCCATCCAAAATTCACCAAACAACACTATAAACACAATTCCCAAATCACTTGGCTCCAAGGCCCTCAATTCAACCAACATTTCACAAAGTCCAACTAACCACAATCAAGCACATTATTGCTCCAGATTTTATTTCATCTTTTATTTTTCCCAAACCCAATTCTAAAACAATTTATATAGGCATTAAGGTAGATTTCTTACCTTAATTCACAAGTTTTCTCCTTAATCCTCCTCTTGCTCCTCATCTCCTCAAAACCGGTCAAGAGGGAATGGAGTTTCCAAACTCCATCCCAACATTAAAGAAACACAAAACATACTCAATTAATTATCTAAACCCTTAGGAAATCTCAATCCAATCAAAGGGCTTAGAACACAAGTTAGGGTTTACCTTTTTAGGCCTTTCAAGAGAGGTTCTCACCCTTGAATCAAGAAGGGGATTATTCCACCATTGGAGGGTTGAAATGGAGCTCAAAGTCAAGAAGAAAAACAAGGTAAGAGAGAGAGACAAAATCGGCTACCACTACAAGATGGAGAAAAATGAGGTTTTTCTTGAAGATTTTTACCTTAGGAGAGGGAGGAGACTCCAAGCTTCAAGAATATGCCATTTTCTCTTCAAATGGGAAAAACCCATGGAGATGAAGTTCTTCATTTTCGAATTTTGAAAAGAGGGAATGATAGAGGATGATGAGAGGATGAAGAATATGTAGTTTATTTTCGATTTGGAGCTCAAATGGAGCTTGGGCATGAGTTTGAATGTGGAGTAGCCATGGGGGCTTCACCATCGTTCAGCAACAGAGGGAGAGAGGAGAAAAAACGTTGGAAGAAGAAGAAAGAGAGGAAAGAGAGGGAAGAGAGAAGGGAAAAGAAAATAAAGGAGGAGAGAGAGGGTGAGTGGGTATAAGTTATTTTTGCTTTTTGACTTATTTAATTAGCTAACTAGTCATGTGTGAGGGGGCTGTCTACATTAATAAAACCGGCCCACATAACTGTTACAGGCTGGAGCGGTTTTTGTCTTTTACAGAAAACACTCATTTATTACCCGTTTTAGCACTATTCACTAACCGGGCCCGTTTTCCGGAATTTTCTTGTTTATTTAATTTTAATGGTTATTATACTCCCATAAATGTTTATTTATAGTTATATGATAAACTATAATTTTTTTACGGGGTCATTCGACTGTTTAAAGTCACGTTTTCGGGTTTTCTCGAAAAACGCGCTTTAGACTCCGTTAGCGCTTTAACGCATTATTTGGATCCGTTTTCTTCCGGAATTTTTCCCATATATTCTTAGTATGTAATTAGGGTATAAAATATATTTATAACCCTAGTGAAGGTTATATACCTCCTAAAATAATTAAAACGCGTTTTCACGTTTTGTGACTTTTACGCATTTTATTTTTTTCTTTTGGTTTTTATTTCTTCACCCATGATCTTAAGGACTTAATTAGCCTTAGAAAATAATAATCACATATTTAATTAACATATTAAGGTTTGGGGTATTTCAATCTACCCCCCTTAAAAGAACTTCGTCCTCGAAGTTCACACTTCCCAAGCATCATTTGAATTAGAACACAGGGATTACTTGCAACATAACTTCCATAACAAACATTTTACATCACAACCTCGGACTTAGCGGTCCGGGTACACATCCATACATACATAACATGACATAACGTACTTACATAGTATCCTCGGACTTAATGGTCCGGGTACCTTAACAACATTTGCACATACGTAACAACCCTTAGACTCTTGGTCTGGGTAACCTAACACATTTAGACTCGTAGGTCTTGATAACATAACATCCTTTAGACACATAGGTCTTGATAACACAACACTTTCGGAACTTAACCACATTAGGACTCAAGGTCCAAAATAATATTATTACACATACCACACAACATGTCATAGCATGTATATCAACCAGAAATTCCTTTTCCATCTCTTCATGGGTTCGAGACCCATGTTGAGTACATATACCCTGTGATCCCGCAGAACCGGTCGCGATGGACACTCTGGTCCCCGTTCCTTTGGGAGATCAAAACAATTGCATACATCTTTAAAATATACTTCTCATGTCACCGGTCCTAAGACAAAGGCTCATACGTCCTCAGCTCGTGAGCAAGTAGTAGGAAGATACCCTCTATGAGGTTAAGTATCAAAATCCTTATGGAATTGGATACAAGTTGAAAATCCTCTACGAGGTCACATAAAGGTAGTCCTTCCTTTGAAAATACCACTTAAGAATCTTAAAAATATTTATTGAAGTCTTGAAAATACCAATTGAAAAATTTCAAACCCAATTCAAAATTCTTTTGAAAACTCAATACAACTCCAAGTCCAATTATTGCTAACTGCATCTTATTCTTGATGTGATTATTTGTGACCACTTATAGGGAGTTTCAAGAATCATCCAACCCTAATGTGATCAGCATCAGAGTTGAACTATCTTTCCACCCCAATTTGTGTTCGGCTTCCCTTGATCTCATGATAATCAAGTTTCACCTCCCACTTCATTTCAAACAACAGATAACACATTCATTTCCAATTTCTATCTTTTAATCCTTCTAGTCATAATCATACATCTCCAAGGGTGGAACTATGTCCATCAATCATCTTCCCGATTTATTTTAAATCAAGTTACCTAGGGAATTTAATTCTCACTAGGTTCTACATTGGTGTCATACCTCTTCATAAATCACAATACTGTATATATACATATATCCTATATATATATATATATATATATTTATCAAAATATAGTACACAATATTACATTTGGTATCATATGAACATACACTGTCGGGGTTTTAGTTCCCCGGGAGTTTTTCTACTCCCTTATACTTGTACTTTCACACATATTTGTTGACACAATAAACACACTTATCGCAAGGGTATTCGCATCTTCCGTGCGTAATTACCACAATTAACCATGGATGAATGTGTATGTTTATGTAACACACACACCAATCATCAAAACAAATCATTTTGTGCTATGCACATCATAGTTCACGTACACTTGTACGGTAAAAGACACTAAGTGGTTCTGCGCTCTACCCCCCTTAAAAGGGATTACGCCCACGTAATCAATCAGTTAATCATTGGTTTAGAACATTCTACCGTCGTGAAATGTTTATCTCCACGCGGTTTATTACACAATGTGTTCTGGTTTGAGGATCTTAGTCATATTGGCGGTTTAGTCCCTAACCAAGAATTCTCATTAGAGTTTATTTTAACTCTTAACTGGTTTCGATCCTGGCCTGTGAGGCTTTTAGGCATCATTAGTTTGTCATTCACTCATGTTCACTATTCACATTCATCGTTTGACTCACTGGTTCACCAGTTTCTGCTGCGCAACTCTTGATAATTTAGAGCTTAGTTTGCTCCATACATTATCCTTACTGTATTATGCATCCCCGATTATCACCTTTATCTTGGTAATAATGGTTTCTCAACCGACGCGTGGTATTTCTTACCGTGAGCGAATTCGGTGAGTTACAAACTTTCCATTCATTTCCACGATAATCTATTGTATTCTACAATGATTTACTTGGTTTCTTCCGACTTACTGTCGGTTAAGTTTGAGCTACTACCTTTTGTGTAGTACTTTGTCGGTTATTTCCAACACTTGAGGTATGCTCTACCGATATTCAACAATCGTGCTACTGTAGTCACTTATGTCAACCAAGTACCCTTTGATTGGTACTACCGTGCTTCTCTTATGCATCGGTTTTATCACACCATAAGTCTTGCTCTTCTATCACATTTAACATTTCCAATTTCCTAGCTATCTCACTCGATTATTACCGTGCAAGCGCAATACCAAAACACTCAGTCCTACAGAGTGCAGAGACGTAAACTCTTGACAGTAAATCTCTTATGCGATTGCAATAGGAATTCACACTGCTTTCCGTATCACATAGTATTAATTACTGGCTTATTGCCCAGTCTGTTTATCATCACTTACTTGTATGTTCATTGAGTTTCACTCATAACTGGTCTTATTTGCCACATTGTTATTTAACAATACTTCTACAATGGTCACTTACTGCGCACCGTGCTCTTACTCATTGCATAACATTAACTTACACTGCATCCACTGTTATTTTAGCTTCCGCCACTACACTGTGTTTCGCCATTTATTTGGCTGGTTGCTGAATACGCTATTCTTCGAGTCTTTATGCTCCTTGAGCGTTGTTCATTTCACATCTAGCATCCCACACGTAATGGTGGTTGCTATTCGACTTATCACTCTTTCAGTCTCCACAACTGGTACAACTCTTTTCATAGTAACAACATGGTCAACCTTTAACACATTCCCTGAACTTAATTCACATAACTACCGCTGTGCGGTCTCCCATATCAAGAGGTATCCCCACACTTTAATCAGTGGTTCGTTATCCGCTTACCTACTTATATAACATAAACTTCCATAATCAATAAAATTTCCTTAACACATTTTACTTGTGGCTTATAAGCCCTATTGTCTCGAGCTCTGCTCATTGTAGGCTGTTTACACATTCACTTCTCCGTACATATTACACGGTTTATAGATTGTATTGGGCTCCATGATTTATTCCTTTCATGGGATGCCCCTTCAAGGATGTCAGACTTCCCTCTGACGACTTATGTTTAAACTTGGTGTTAATTTCAGCCTTTGCGTTTCCGTCACGTATCTTGTTCAACCATTGTTGACCCAAACACCCTTTTAAGGATAACTCCTGGGTGTTATTAGGTTATGCCATCATATCTGGTTTGCACTTGTTGGTATGTTTAATTAACTACATTGCCTTGCGTTCTTTGTTGGGCTAAATATCCTCTTTAGTGAAATTGATATCTCGGGAGTCTCATCCCGATCATTGCACATTAACATATCCATTGTAGGCATCTGCCTCACCATATGTAGGCTGGGTACTTACTCCAGCTATTGTGTTCATCCATCCAGATCCTTAAGACATATGCTGTCTTTACTTACTAACCAGTGTACTTCGCACTTGTTCACCTTTAAACATTTCCTTAAAATAAACTTACTAATTCCTTTAGTTTCCTTAACTTGACTGGGTTCCTTTACTTCAACCATTTGATGTAATCCATTGCTCTTGCTTGACTTTCACTTCGGACCGTAGTATGGAGTCGACTACTTCCCGTGTTCCAGACTCCACTCGTATACATATGTGGGGTATCCTACTGATACATTGCTACTTACCCGATTAACCTATAAGAAGGTTTGTCAGGCCCACAAGCTCCTAACGGAGTGCGGTCGTCCCACATTACTGTTGGTACACTCGTAGTGTCCGTCACACGCCTAGGTGAAGTATTCTGTTGTCAACTCCTCTTATATTATCCTGTGATAATATGCATTCCGTGCTTCCCGAACTTAATCAAGGGAAGTGTATCCACTGCTGTATTATTATGAACTCACTCCATTTCCTCGGGTTGTTACCCTTGGGTTTACCGGTTTCCATCCGGTTAATTAAAAGTAACTGGGTAAAACTTACCTACCATATGGCACTGAGGCCGGTGTAGGTCTTCTGGTTTGGTTTTAAGAAAAGAAGAATTGAAATAAAATGGGTTTGAAAGAAAATCTGGTTTTGAAAAGAGTTTGAAAGAAAATGATTTTAGGTTTAAAGAAAAATTTCCGTGGTTTTACAACGTTTCTTGCCTTATCTAAGTCTAGCTTCCTGCTGACTGGTGTGTTTCCAAGCACTGAGGTCAGGCTAATAAGCCCTTCCACGGTTATGATAATCCCACTTAACTTCATGGTGCTTTACTGAGTACTTTGTAGTTGCTAAAAAAAATCTCCCACACAACCTTGTTGTAGCAGCACTTGCCATGGCAAGTGCGCCATGTTAACTGGTTATCGGTTCAATACACACCGGTTGCGGTATCGCTTTCATCATCCGCACTGACATCAGTGGCCTTGTTGGCCCTTACTTGATCTTACAATCTTAACAATGAATCCTCTGGGTACTTCTCACTGTCTTCACATGATAGCCATTGACTAGGGTGTTTCCCATTCTGGGAGACCCCTTTTCCTTAGTTTTGTATCCTCCTCGTACTGTGTTGTAGTTCCTTAATCGGTTGGTATATCGTTGGTGTATTAGTTAACATTTGTAGTCCCGTAGACACTCGTCTCGGGTCTACTACTTCACTTCTCTACTGTTGCACGTTAGTGCGTTGCAAGCTGGTGTCCTCTACTCTGCTCGCATGTCGACCCAGGGTGCTGGAAATTCCATTCTCTTGTGCATAAGATTCTTCACTTTTCGCTAACAAGAGCGGTTAATTTTGTTAAAATGGAGACCGTCTTCGAGATCACACCTTTCGGGATCTACCGTATGACAGGTCCTCCGTACTTATAAAGACATTTAATATCAGCCAGATCGGGTATTCCCGAGTAAGAGAGGATTTTCATCTCTCTGGCGCTCTTTCCGAGTTATAATATAGGGTTTGTGGAGGGCGGGATGGATACTGTAGGTATCCAGTACACACTGGTATTTCCCTAACTAGCGTACTCCTCACTCTCTCACTCAACCCTTAACCCAAAGTACTAAACTCTTAACTCGGTACTTCCTAAGCTCGGTATTTCAGTCATCAGAGCGATACTTCGCTCTGATACCACTTTTTGTAACACCCCAACTACAACAACGTACTTGAGCAATACTTTGCAGCGGAAATCATAACTCACAACATTACTTAACTCCTTGGTGTTACACGCCGTTAGCCACCCACGTGGCTAACAAGGCTAACATACATACATCGTACCGGTCTGATGGACTAAACCCCCGAGCAACTACACATTAATCCCGTTCCATGTCCAACATTTAATATACACTTACATTACAACTGTACCGAGTATTTACAAACTAACGCCGATAACAATTTCGGTCTTACTACACTACACTACAATACACTCTCATTTGAACGACCACCCAGGTGCAACAACTACCCCGTCCTACTCTCGAACGGCTTGCAGCTCCTTCGTACCTGTAGAGTAATGGGGGCCCCCAAAGGGGGTCAGCACCTTTGCTGGTATGGTAATCCCGCAGCCCGCATGCTACCGGGCCACGCACAACTATTTATCATCTTAGCATGCGGTTGATTTATTTCAAACATGCACAAACTCATACACACATCATGCTTATAAGCAACATCCATTAATGAATACTACACAAGGTTAGCACACCCAACATAACAACACACACTTCACTTTATAGCATACACAACTTAATTTCACTCTTCTTAGAGTGCATGAACTCCATTTAGGGAGTGCCGGGGGGATATAAGCCCGAGCACAACATACATACATTTTCTTTTTACTTGAGTGGCGGCCTCATATAGGACCGTACACCACATACGTAATTTCCCCCTAACTCCAATAGTGATGAGGTAGGTAAGCCTTGGTTAAGCTTGTGGGTGGTTGTAATCCAAGAGAAAACAACCGTAACATAACAGAGAGGGAGTCGAAGCAACATAGGCGTCAACACCCTAACAACATTACACATAATTTCCCTCCTAGCCCGATATGGAGGTCGGGTAGGTAAGCTTTGGCTAAGCTAATGGGAGGTCGAAATCCAATGAAGGAAATCAACCCTTAACATAACAGGATGGGAGTTAATTTACATATATATATATATATAACTCCCAAACAATACGCGCGACCGGAACAACCGGATTCCTCTCTCCATACATAACATATACTTATTAGTTAGAGATTCCCTTATGGAACTTATCACATACATACCTCACGTAGTGTTACTAACTTGGTTAGACATATAAGGAGTAATACTCCTTTTTAACTAACATGGATATCTGTATCCGATAACAACGACAATATACCAAACACTCACATACATCACATATAATCACAACATATACTAACGCACTGATAGCCGTGGTTAGAACGTTCCCATGGGTTGGGACGTTTATTCCGCATACCGAACTCTTATGTGAACCTAAGGTCGGTTACCTATTATTTAACACATAACTAAGGTTAAGCGGTATCGGAATTAATTACGCCACAATAATGAATTACTGTAAACTCATTTCATGCTTTATCTTGCAAGGTGGCAAACACACAGAAAAACATGCTGGCATACAAGCCGGTGTAATCCGTTAGGACACAGGTTGCAAGAAAACCATACCTCGGTCCTTGTTGAGTTCGAGTTCCACCGAAGGTAGTTCCTATACATAATTAATAACGTTGGTTAATTACCTTTCATGAACTCTGGGTTTACTAAGTGGTTCACATGTTTACACAACGAGTTTTCACCCTAAAACTTACACTTAATTATCCTCATAATACACACTAGGGTTTACTACATAAGCCTCATTACCTTACTTAAATTTAATTTTTTTTTTCTGGCCGGACCTCCCCACAGGGGCGGTCCCTAGGGGCGGTCCATGACAGAGGCTCCGACATTTTTTTTTTTTGCCCGGACCTCCCCACAGGGGCGGTCCCTAGGGGCGGTCCACGACAGAGGCCCCGACGAAAATTTTTTTCCCTTTTCTGGTATGGACCTCCCCACAGGGGCGGTCCCTAGGGGCGGTCCACAACAGAGGGCATTTTCAAAGTGTTTTTTCTTCTCATTTTGAACTCCAAATTCATCCAAATTTTTTTCCACTTATTCCTCAATCTTTCCACATGTTTCCCTCATGTTTAAACACCTTAAAACATGCATTGAACCTCTCCAAATCATTGGTTAAATCCACCACCCAATTCTTGCTCAAATTCAACAAATTCGTTTTCTCACATCTTGCATTTTGCACTCTTTTGCATTTCTAACTTCTTCTTGTTAGTTTTTACATCCTTCCAACCTCACCAAATGCATCAATGACCATTACACATCATTTCTAGACAAATGCATCATCTAAACCCAAGTTCACTCCTTGTTTCACAAGTTATAAACACAAATCCTTTCTCTTGGAATTCTAAGTTCCTATCACCATTATGCTACAGATTTTGCATCCTTCCAACATCATTCTCCATCCACCTTTACAAGGTCATCAAGTATCTCAACTCAGCCACAACACACCTAACTCCTCCATTTTACCAAGTCACCTTAAAACACTTATTTTCTATCGAAATTTCGCCATAACCTCCCCATAAACTTAACATCTCCCAAACCATCAATTCACATCAATTTACATTCCTAATCTAGCCACACCCATAAGGGTCCTACCAGCACATAGTATCCATCCAAAATTCACCAAACAACACTATAAACACAATTCCCAAATCACTTGGCTCCAAGGCCCTCAATTCAACCAACATTTCACAAAGTCCAACTAACCACAATCAAGCACATTATTGCTCCAGATTTTATTTCATCTTTTATTTTTCCCAAACCCAATTCTAAAACAATTTATATAGGCATTAAGGTAGATTTCTTACCTTAATTCACAAGTTTTCTCCTTAATCCTCCTCTTGCTCATCTCTCCTCAAACCGGTCAAGAGGGAATGGAGTTTCCAAACTCCATCCCAACATTAAAGAAACACAAAACATACTCAATTAATTATCTAAACCCTTAGGAAAATCTCAATCCAATCAAAGGGCTTAGAACACAAGTTAGGGTTTACCTTTTTAGGCCTTTCAAGAGAGGTTCTCACCCTTGAATCAAGAAGGGGATTATTCCACCATTGGAGGGTTGAAATGGAGCTCAAAGCCAAGAAGAAAAACAAGGTAAGAGAGAGAGACAAAATCGGCTACCACTACAAGATGGAGAAAAATGAGGTTTTTCTTGAAGATTTTTACCTTAGGAGAGGGAGGAGACTCCAAGCTTCAAGAATATGCCATTTTCTCTTCAAATGGGAAAAACCCATGGAGATGAAGTTCTTCATTTTCGAATTTTGAAAAGAGGGAATGATAGAGGATGATGAGAGGATGAAGAATATGTAGTTTATTTTCGATTTGGAGCTCAAATGGAGCTTGGGCATGAGTTTGAATGTGGAGTAGCCATGGGGGCTTCACCATCGTTCAGCAACAGAGGGAGAGAGGAGAAAAACGTTGGAAGAAGAAGAAAGAGAGGAAAGAGAGGGAAGAGAGAAGGGAAAAGAAAATAAAGGAGAGAGAGAGGGTGAGTGGGTATAAGTTATTTTTTTGCTTTTGACTTATTTAATTAGCTAACTAGTCATGTGTGAGGGGGCTGTCTACATTAATAAAACCGGCCCACATAACTGTTACAGGCTGGAGCGGTTTTTGTCTTTTACAGAAAACACTCATTTATTTACCCGGTTTTAGCACTATTCACTAACCGGGCCCGTTTTCCGGAATTTTCTTGTTTATTTAATTTTAATGGTTATTATACTCCCATAAATGTTTATTTATAGTTATATGATAAACCATAATTTTTTTACGGGGTCATTCGACTGTTTAAAGTCACGTTTTCGGGTTTCTCGAAAAACGCGCTTTAGACTCCGTTAGCGCTTTAACGCATTATTTGGATCCGTTTTCTTCCGGAATTTTTCCCATATATTCTTAGTATGTAATTAGGGTATAAAAATATATTTATAACCCTAGTGAAGGTTATATACCTCCTAAAATAATTAAAACGCGTTTTCACGTTTTGTGACTTTTACGCATTTTATTTTTTTCTTTTTGGTTTTTATTTCTTCACCCATGATCTTAAGGACTTAATTAGCCTTAGAAAATAATAATCACATATTTAATTAACATATTAAGGTTTGGGGTATTTCAATGAGAGGTTCCACACTCGGATCCTCTCTGGTGATCACACTGCGCGCAACCTCCTGGAACGAATGCAGACCAGGGTTTCCCGTACATAAACCACACCACCATTTCATTTCATCCACCATATCTCCATATTAATCGTTTAACAGACTCTCCATTATTAATTGTGTTCTTAGGAGATTACATTTTATTTATTCGATGCCCCGTAAGGTCTTACTCATGCCTAGGAATAATCTAGGTTATATTCATGTTCGAGTCAAGCTCTAAGATCGGTAATACCGGATCTTTCCTAAGTTTTAGACTTAGATGTTTTAGAAGTAGTTCTCGACCGTGGTGTCGTGCTTCATACGTTCGCCATCCTTGCTCGTATTATAGTCCAGTGACAATCAACATACATAGCCCGAAGCCGTTCACGCACAATTATAAACGTGTGGTTGTCAAGCAGACATATATAATCACATAACGCATGCTTTATCATTCATAACATCTTTAAGCAATTAACACACAAGTTTGTTTGAACCCAAGGAAGTCCTCAGGGTCAGACCACACCATCCAACATACCGTACACCAGTAGTCGCTCGCTCTGAGAAGTAGACGCGACCCCCCGACGACCATAATCTCGCTACTCCTCTGATCTTCTATCTCTATGTACTCTGGAATAAGTAACTCTAGGTGTTAATACTTGTACATCGAGTCCTATTATGTGTTCCAATTAATACAAATCCCTTCTCGTTAATTAACCCATAGTTGGTTAACTACCTTTCCCGGGTTATTGTCAAGTTTGGGATTATATTTTTTAAAAAATACTAGATTACATTTGTTTATAAGAGCATTAATGTGATATTCATTTATCACTTAGGATTCCAAATTCGTTCCCTTACGTATTTTATTAGTTCATAGGTATCATATACTTATACATAATCATAAGCATATTATATACGTGCTTCACTATCATTATCGTATGTATTAATTCTTCAGCTCAACAATACTCAACCCTTAATTACTCCAAAATATATCCCTTAACATCCTTAACCATTCTTACCTTATAACTCATTACCATTAAGGTCCCATGTGATTATGTAATCACTTCCTTTAGTCTTATATATTCGTATTAGTTAGTACGAATTATAATCCTCTTTTCCTATATGGATTACTCCATTATTTCATGTGAGAGTGCTTTAACATTTACAAGTGTTATTCCTCACACTTTATTCACTAGGGATGTAATCTTAGCATAGGATAATGACACTTATAGTGTTTTAAGTGCATTATATCTTTTTTCTCAATTTTGTAAGGTTTCTATATCTCTTGTGATTATATAAAATCTCATTATTTATGTGAGTACTTATCTTCCCATTCTTATAACAATTTCTTCATCAATCCCAGCAACTCTTATCTTACTAATATTTATGTGTCACTATGACATGGTATTATCCCATAGGTCATAAAGTTGTAACTTTATATTATAACCTTTATTCAATAACCCTTATATTTCCAAGTAGCTCATTATCCCATATAACTACTAATTTTCACATAATCCCTTATCAAGCTCCATTTAAATCCCAACTAACTATATACTAATGTCACTTCATGACATTTTCCAACCTCATATTAATTCAATCCAAACTTCCTTTAATTCTCGCATATACCCCATAGTCTCGAACTTTATAAAAATTACCACACAAACTTTCCAATTATTTTAAACAACTCTAATATCACATGTTGTGATATTTATTCTCTTATTTAATTTTAACCTATAGTTTTCTCTCACTTATGATGTTTAGCCGAACAACCCTTAAGTTCCCACAATTTTGTTTCTTTCACCCACAACTTTCTTTATTTACACTTTAGCCCACCTTAATTCCACAAACTTACAATTTAATCCTGAAACTTTATATTATACATTCTATATATTTAAATACCAAACCAACCTCTAATTTCCCTATAAATTTGCGTACAACCCCTATAAGTATCTCAAATTCATTTTGCACTCTAAGTTTCGGTTATTGGCACATTAACTCCGAAAGTTTTATAAATGTTACATGATAACATTTAAACTATATATTATACTTTTTAATTTATCTAATCACCAAAGCGGGCCCAAATTTTCTCTAACATCCCAAGGCCGCCCCTAAGGCTATTTAAATTCCATTTAGCCCCCAAACTTTCGATAATTCCAATTCTTGCCCCATAAGTTTTATAAGTTTTATATTTTAACATTTAACCATATATTATACTCCTTAACTCATTAAATCCCAAAACTTATCCAACAGTTGTTCTAAAATTCATAACAGCCCCTAGGGCCTTAATAATTATATTCCGACCCGAAAATTTTAGGTAATTACCAAGTTACCCCATATATTTTCATAAACTTTCATTTTAACTTAATACTTCATTAAATCTCCAAACTAACTAACCTTATCAAGTAATCTTGGTCAAACCTCACCCATGGTCAAGGTTGACCACTCAAATACTCTCTTTGACCCATAACTTTTATTACTTACGGTAATCACTCCTAACTTCCACCATATTTATGTTTTTAACCCTTTAATCTTATAAAATTTATATTCAACTCTATAAGTTATTTCTAATTCCTAACTTTCGGCCTTAACATAGTTTGGCACTCCTATTTTATTTTAATTACACTTTGACCCCCCCAATATTGGGCCCTTTGTTCATAAATGACCTTTATAAGGTTCGTAATTTATTTATGTTATACTTTCCACCCTATAATTATTTTACTTAGCACCTAAGTTCATTATTAATTTTCCTAAACATCCTTAGGTGATTATTTTCACCATAAACACACTTTTGCACCAGAATTTTATTTAATTCACATATTATCCCCAAAACTTTATAATTAACATTTAAAGCTCTAAATAATCATAATTAAATAACATAAATCTAATACAACATTATATAACTTAATATAAATCATCAAATGACATTAATTGTCCAAACTAACTATATACCCCACGGCTTTCACTTAATTTTACCCAAACCTCCTCTTTAATTAATTCCTTTCACATTTAACTTATAAATATAGTCTTTATAAGTCATTTATACTTAGATATATTAATTAAACATATCACCATGATTAGTTACACATCTGTAGGGATTTATTATCCCATTAATCATAACAACTCTCGGTCTCCATATACATGTAGTTAATATTTTGCTAAATGCTCATTAAAACTTAATTTAATTAAGACTTGCATATTTAGACTTCAAAAATCTCTCTCCACATTCCAAAGGTTTCGGCACTAGTATAAACATAGGCCTAATTAATTATTTTTGCTCTAATCCAAAACTCAAACATAACTAATGGACTATTATTTAGTTAAATCACCTACCTCCAAAAATAGATTTTTTTCTTAAACCATTTTTTTCTCCCATCAATATCTTGTAAAACACATGTTGATAGCCATTACAATTAATCTCACTACTCAAATATTCGGCTTGGGATTCAATTCAGGGCCTTAACAACTTCCCTGATACATCCTGGACTCACTGTCAGCCATTAGATTAGGATAATTATGTACAGAGGGTCCAGATTTAAACTAATTATGAATTATTAATCAAAATTAAATTAACCGGCAATTACTTCATCCTATTTTGTTGGAGAGTATATTCTGTTGATATCTATTCTCAGCCAAATTAAAAAGATTTTTAGTCCGGTAATACCACCAACACAATCGTCTTCAACTGATTTTTTTTTTAAACAGAGAAACAATACAGACGTCTAGTGTATCACCATACGCCATTGAAGAGTTAATTACTTCAGTCCTCGTTCCTTTAATGAGGGTCTGAACAGAGAAACAATACAGACGTCCAGTGTATCACCATACGCCATTGAAGAGTTAATTACTTCAGTCACTGTTCCTTTAACGTGGGTCTGATTTTAGAGAAACAATACAGACGTCATCTTCGGAGAAGCAAAGGATGGACGGCTTCATTGATATGTCAGAGAGGTCAAATAATCAATGTTCTTCATCTTCTACACTTCCAGAAAACTCTGTTATGTTTCCAAATCCCCCAGATTCATCAATCTTGCAGTTGGCTTTGTTGACTGATGTCGATGGCAGAAGAAATACGAATGAATGTGAAATCGTTGATTTAAACATGGAACCAACATCATCGTTGCATATTGATCTAAACTGTTTCCCCCGACGATTGTTGTGATAATGGTGGTGTAGTTCAGCAACTTACATGCGTTGAAGAAACCCAGGAAGAGGATGGGCTTAAAAATTACGATGGTTAGTTTTTTGTAATGTCATTAAGTTTTATGAGAATCGTTTTTTAATGGTACAACATACAGATTTATCTGGTAGTTTAGTGACAATTATCTGGTATTATGTACACATACGCTTGGTATGTCATCAACCAATATTTTGTTTTATGACGTATACAAAGGATGAGAATGTTCGACTTAAAATTCACGATGTTTAGTTTTATATTATGAGAATACTCGACTTAAAATTTACGATGATTTATTTTATATAATGAGAATGTTCGACTTAAAATTTATGATCATTAGTTTTATACCGTTTGACTATGTTTACTGTTCAATCAATTATAAATGGTACAGTATACAAACTTGTATGGTAGTTTAATCACAGTCGCCTGTGGTGTTATGTACACATATGTCATAAAACTAAAAATGTTGTTTAATTACATACACATGATACTTTATATACGTAGATAGATAATATTGGTTCTACCCTATGGTTCATATCAGATTATATTATTTATAAACTGTTGGTATGAAAACAAATAATTTTTCTACTAATCATGCAGGGCTCAGTGTATTAACACCACAAAATGAGGAGTACTGGCGAAAATTAGAGTTCGCCTCGGTTATTAGCTGCAAAAAGTTTTACAGTGATTACGCAAGGACAATTCCGTTTGTGGTGAGAACAGAATATGGTCGTAAAGGCAAGAAGTCAAATTTCCAGAGTATGTTAGGATGGCATGTACCGGGCAGGCTTTAATAAGGAAGTAAGATAAATCCTAAAAATCAGATTTCAAACCCGGAAGATGCCGCAGACGTTATGAACATAGTGAAAAAGAAAAGAGGCATGAGACGAGAACTGGGTGCAAGGCACACATGTACTTCAGGTGGAACAAAGTCAAGAATATCTACTACCTAGACAAATGGGAAGATGAACATAATCACGATTTTATGGATGAGGAGGGAGCATTCTTACTTCTTTCAAACCATAAGTTAAGTGAGTCGCAAATGGTGTTCGCTGAGACAGCTGAACGTGCTGGGTTAACACTGAGGTCATCGTATGAATTAATGAGCATACAAGTAGATGGCAGAGATTGTTTGGGATTTCTCAAATAAGATCTTAAGAATCATCTTGCCCGCAAGAGACAAAAAGCATGAAACATGGTGAAGGCACAAAGTTGTGGAGCATTTTAGAGAACGTGGATTTATATCCCCGTGTTTCTACTATGATGTAGAAGTCGACAGCGATGAGAAAATAGCAAACATATTTTGGGCTGACGAACGTATGCGAATGGACTACGCGTACTTTGGTGATGTTGTCACTTTTGACACCATATTTCGTACAAACAAGGCATACCGTCCTCTCGGTAAGTGCATATAATTTAGATTAGAATAATATAATAATTTATATATAGTTTACACATTATATTTATTGGTGTAGTTTTATCGTGTTACTTGGATTTAATTAATCATCACAAACAGACTTGCATATTTGGAGCTGCGTTACTTTTTGAGGAAACAGCAGAATCGTTCATATGGCTTTTCAAGACTTTCTTAAGATGTATGAAAAACAAACATCCGTCAACTATATTCACTGATCAAGATGCTGCAATGGCAGTTGCTATACCTGCTGTATTTACAAATACATATCATGGTTGTGCACGTGGCACATCATGTAGAATGGTATGAAAAATCTTGGGTCAAAGTTCAACAACAAATTCTCAAGGATAATAAAGAGGATGATGTATGATGTTGAAACAACCAGAATTTGAGAATTTATGGAACGACACCATTTCCCGAACAAAATACCTCACGAACAATATGTACCACAGGCTCAGAAGTACCAGAACATAGTTAAATAAGCACCAAACATATACAGGAAGAAGCACCAGCTTCCTGTGAATATATATTCAGTAACAAGTACTATCCACAGGTTTGTATATCTACCATTTACGATAATATATAAGTACTTGGTCCATGCATATATACCACAGGCTCAGACGTCTTACCAGAAACATAGTTAAATAAGCACCAAACATATCCAGGAAAGAAGCACCAGCCACCTGTGAATATTTATTCAGTAACAAGTACTATCCACAAGTTGTATATCTACCATCTACAAGAATATATAAGTACTTGGTCCATGCATATAGTTATACCATACAATCAAACAACAAAATACCATCAACATCTACATAAATAACCAATATCAAAATTATTTTACATAGAATGCAACATCACCATTCAGAATAGATAGATGTTTCAATGCAACAGAACAAAATGAATAAAAGAATAAATTAACAAGAAACTGAAAAAATACAGCAGTAAACAAACAATATCATTGTTTGCGACACCAATATAATATAGTTTTGAAAGAAAATCATGTTATTAAATTACTTATGTTAGTTTGAAATACTCACTGTTTTCTTCCTTCTTGATTTCGTAGTCAAGATTGGATGATGCAATCCGGACGTGGACATATCGCTGTCTGGAAAAATAAAAATCATTAACACTAATCAACATAAAAAACAAAATAAAAAAATAAAATAGCAATTATTAAACAATCACGGTTCATTGGCGCAGCGGTACCCCGGTGTATCTAAAACAAAGCCATAAATAAGAGGAGAATGATCAGATATGTACACATAAATGCTAATTGTTTTCTCCACAGTTAAACATAATCACTCGTACAATTAAAATAAGTGTAGTTGGTTGTAACAAAACTGAAGAATGTTTGTTCATTGTTCGAGAGCAACGGTTGCTTCATATGGTGTAGCAAATTTAAACCGACTGGGATTGTATTCTTCCAAAACAACTATCTATCCTTGAAATACCCCATGAAACTGATTGACTGTAAATTCTCAGCAAAGAACACGAATACCAGACACCAAGAACATGAGAAAGGTTGTGACCTTTGACGCAGGTTGTCTATTATAAAGCAAAATAGTTTTTGGAAAAATTGAAGCATTGAAAGTGTATTTTGGAGGCGGCTCAGTATTTTTCGAGAGGACTTTCTTCTTTGGTGTCACGGCGTGAGTAATTTTTTGTTCAGTGAGTGAATTTTGAAGAATAGGTACCAAAATTTAAAATCTGGAACCTTATTACTGCAGCAAATTTGCATTAGCAAAACAAAGAAAATATTTTATCAGCAGAGAAACCGCTCAAAGAAGGAAAACAGAAAAAGAAAACGAATAAAAAAACCACCCACAACCATATAACATAAAACTATAGTAAAATGAAGTACCATACATTTTATAAAACATACTAATTACAAACCACCACCTAATACCACCAACCACCACCAGATAATACCACGCACAACCATCATTGTGTACTAGCCCCGTGATAATATAAGTGCACCACACATCATATAACAAGGTACCAGATTGTTTTAAGTTTGTGGTACCGTAGACACGCATTAACTGGTACCATTGGCATCATTGCATGAGCCAAAGCAAACCAATTATTTTAACAGCATAAACCCACAGAAAAAAATAAAAAACCACCAACAACAATACAGCATAATCCACTTTAAATACAAATTACCATATACTGTGTAAAAACATACCGATTATAAGACCATCTAATACCACCAAACACCATCAGATAGTACCAACAAACATCATCAGATAGTACCACCCACAAACCACCCAATTTTCTATGTTTTGGTAATTACAAACAGAATAGGACGATAAAATTATGTACCTTGGTAATAACTATTCCATTCAGCAACTTAATCAAACTCAGCAGTTCTTACTGTGTTTCTGCAGAAACAAAACCGACACCACTTTAGAGTTCAGTTCAACCAGATTATAAATTAGAATGGTATCACACTCTTCAAGTACTTCAATACAGCAAAACAAAAAGCCGCAGAGTGTTCAACTTCACCCAGAAAAAATGCAATTACCTATTGTTGTAATTGTGAAATCAACACCCCACTAGAGCGCAGAGATGCGGTGTCGATTCACACTATTCGAGTAGTTCGGTACAGAAAAAAAAGCCGCAGAGTGTTCAGCTTCAGCCAGAAAGAATGCAATTACCTGTTGTTGTAATCGTGAAATCGACACCCACTAGAGCGCAGAGATACGATGTTCAACTGAGACAGGAGGTCAGGATGTTCAGCTACGGCTTGGGAGACGCAACCCACGAGCGGAGAGGTTTCAAGCTTGCAATTTCAGGTTCTGCTGTGAATGAATGCATGCGGTACTCAGTTAGGGTTTGATGAAGAGAGGCACAAAGGTAGTAGCAGGGTTTTGTCGATGTGAAATCTATAATCGAAAGGCTTAGTTGGGGCAGTGGAGGTAAATATGGTGGTTTTGAGCAGAACACAATCGCGTCAGGGAAGAAGAGAAGTTTAGTATCGTGGAAAAGATAGTGTTGGTATTCAAACGTGAGTATCCCACGAAATATGGTACCAAAATCAGTTTTTTTAAAAAATATTATCTAATTAATACCAGATGTAATCTTGACCCTCCATTGCTATGTAGTTTTATCTAATGGTTTAAATTTAGTCCATGATGGATCAGGGACTTTTAATAGCCCTTATTACTATCTATATTCCAAATATTCACCCCTTAGTTTTCTACACATAATTAGGATCTAAACAAACTATACACATACACATCTCGGTAATATTAATTAATTTTTTTCCAACTAATAATTAACTTAAAATATTATCAAGAGTTTAGTTATGTTTATTACCTCTTCAAAAATGGATTTCCTCCTCTTGTAATTCATTCTCAACTCACGGTTGTTCCCTTGGTGGATGAGCATGCTTTCGGTCTCCCATAATGCATGAAAGAAAGATGGTTAAGCCTTCTTCAAACTAGCTAGTTTAGAGGGATTTTTATGCATGGCTTTTAAGCACTTAAGGAGTGGTTGTTACCTTGGTGTTTTGCTGGAGTTTAGAGGCAACTTTACGGCAGCCAAACAAACAGAGAAGAGCTTCAGTATTTATATGAAAAACTAAGGAAAGAGGAAGACTACACAACCCTGTTTTAGTTGAGTTTTTACCTGATTATTTGTCCACTTTATGGTGTGTTCTGGTGCCAGTTTTTAGCTCAGGAAAGCCACTGTACGTGACCACATTCAGGCAGGAGAAGCTGTCAAAAGGAGCAACATTATCGACATCAAAACTGAGGGAAGAATGTAGTTCCTGGTGAGTTTCTCACCGTAGCAGAGCAAGGATGTCCCCCCCTTCAGCTAGCGTAGCTTTCGCTGGTTTTTTGTAGCATCCAAGGGTGAATAAGCCTTGAAACACAGGGAGAATGGTGGAGGAGATTGTTGTTTTCTCTGCCCAGAAGGCATGGTATTTCTCTTGCTGTTCGTTGCTGTAGCCCGGCTGGAGTGGGGCGTTAAGACTCAGGAAATCTCCTCTCCAGTTGGTATCACTTCCGGTGGTGTTTTGGCTTTCAAGAGTGGATTATAAGCCTTGGAGATATGGAGAATGATGAGCACATCTGTTGGTTCTATGCCCAGAAAAAAAGAACGAAAGCAAGGAGATGGAGAAGGGCTTGACATTTACCGTTTTTTTTTGTGCTTGTCCTCTGTTAACACCGGTAATGTGAAACTCAAACAGAGAAGCTTGTTGTTGCATGAAGAGAGGAATGAACTGCATTATAGTGGTAGAATTTGAGGAGAAAAAAATCTAGTAGAAAGGGTTGCTACCGTGGAGAAAAGAAGAAGAAAGGAATGGAGGCTCCCAGTTTTTTTTTTCTTGTGTTGTTAGCTCCCTGCTGCTGTGCCGAGACGAGAATGTGACAGGAAGAGACTGCTGTGGTTCTTCACTGTTGTTGCCGTTCAAGATTGAGTAGGGAAGAGGGGGTTGGCTAGCGGGGTAAGGGAGGAGGAAAACTGGCGTAAGGGTGAAGAAGAGGGGCTACTGAAATGGCTATATTTAGTCTGAATTGAGAAGGCATGGGATAAAAGGAAAAAGTAAGACTTCTTTGTACTTGTTTTGTACTATATCATTTGTTAAGTAGACTAATGATGTTTTACTTCTTTGTGTCTAGGGAAGGCAGCCGGCTAGTAGAAAGGTTGAAGGGAACTTGAAATTTCCAATTTTCTATCATTGTAACATTTGTGTACATATATATGTGTGTGGCTTTGTTATTTTATTTTTTTTGTTCCTTAATTGTAGCCCATTCAACCGGCCAAGGAGAGAAATAGGGAAGGTTTTGAATTTTCCATTTCTTAATAATGTAACACACAAGTTATAAATATATATGACTAGATTTATTTTTTGAATGGTGACTTATGGTATTTTGTTTTAAATATATATAATATATGGATATCTATTGTATATATGATTTGTTCATACTAAATAAATATATATAGCTAAATGAGTGCTATATGTGGTATTTAGTACATGTACTGATATGTTACATGTGATATTAAATTTGGGAGTTAGTTTTTCCTTAATAATATTCCATCTTTGATTAGAGATTTAGTGTATAGTTTAATGTCCATTTTGGCCCATATGTTTATCCCATAATATTTATAGCAATTATTGCTCATGATTTAATTTAATCCTTATTAGTTAAGGTAATAAATCTTTGGGGTATTTCACCCAGAGGCTAAACAAAATTCATCTAAGCACTCACGCGTTACCTTTACCTAATTAATGGATGCAGTCCCAAATAGAACTAGATCATCAGCAAAGAAGCAGTGGGATATAGATGTACCTTTTCTTCCAAGGGAGAGGGGTTTCCATTCTTTTCTAGTCACTCTGTATTGATTAATTGAGATAAACGTTCAAGACACAACACAAAAATAATTGGGGATAGAGGATCCCCCTGCCTCGCTCCTCTACCAGCGGGGAAGGATTCAGAGAGGTTGCCATTACAGCTGATCTGGTATGTACTGAAGTAATGCAGTCTAAAATTACTTCTTTCAGTGATCTTGGGATACCTAATGCCTCCGGTGTTTCCTCAATAAATTTCCAGGAGAGTTTATCATAAGCTTTGGCTAAATCTACTTTCATAGCCATGAAACCTTCTCCGTTTTTTGTATTCTGCATAAAGTATAAAGCCTCTTGCACCAGGATTATGTTCTCAAAAATATTCTGCCCGGAACAAAAGTAGCCTGTGTTTCAGAGATCCAACAGGACATGTAAGGCTTTAACCTATTAGCTAGAACTTTGGCAAATAATTTATATTGTACTTGACATAAAGAAATGGGCCGAAACTGAGAAGTAGATGTGGGACATTCAATCTTTGGGATAAGGACAAGGATTGTTTGATTCAGCTCTGGTGGGATCTTTCGATTTTGAAAGCAGTCTTGGGCAAAGGCCAACATGCTAGAAGATATCAGGGTCCAAAATTTCTGAAAAAAACCAGCAGGAAACCCGTCTTTCCCCGGGGCTTTAAAGGCTTTCATGCTTTTTAGAGCTGCTGTCAGCTCTTCTATAACAATGGGTTTGGACAAATTTTCCATATCGGCCCTGGATAGAGTAGGAAAGGAATTATCCAGGCCATGCCGATTTGGGTCATCCTCAGCTGTGAAAAGTGTTTTAAAGTGTTGAACCAATAAAAGAGATATCCTATCATCACCCGACACCCAGCATCCATCTTTATCAATTAATTTATAGATTCTGTTCACTTTCCTTCTCATCTTAGTTTTGGAGTGAAAAATAGGAGGTATTTCTGTCACCTAACCTAACCCATTGCTCCCTAGATTTCTGGAACCAGAGGGCTTCCTCCCTCTGCATCCAGACCTCCAAATCCTTGGTAAGCTTCTTTTCTAGGCCAAGAAGATGAGAACCCCTACCAGCATCTACAGCTTTCTGAATTCCTTTTAGACGAGCTAAAAGTCTTCTTTTATTCATTATAATATGACAAAAAACATCCCTATTCCAAGTTCTCAAATAATTACCCGGCTTACCTAAAGAAATATGCAAAGGACTCTCAGAACACCAATTTTGCTCAACTGAGGTTCTAAAATTAGGGAGGGAGCACCAGACAGCTAACATTTTAAACTGATAAGAGTTACCATATGCTCTATGATTGATGTTTAAAAAGCAAGACAAGGGGACTATGATCAGAAGCAAACCTCGAGAGGATTTCAACGAAAGCTTCAGGAAATTTGTTATTCCATTCAATAGATCCTAGTACTCTATCCAAACATGCACAGTGTCTACCATTGGACCATGTAAATCTTTTACCAAGAGCATTAACCACCGTCATGTTTCTATTATGAAACCAATCCACAAAATTCCTATCAATGCCAAAATTGCTTGCAGAAGAGAAGTTTCTATCTGTAGGGAAAAGAGTAGCATTAAAGTCCCCACCCACAATCCACGATTCAAACGGGGCAGGTTGAATACAGTTGATTTTATTCCAAAGCTGGTTCCTGATAGAGGACAACGGTTTAGCATAAACAGTAGTTAGCAAGAAGGAGGTATTATCACTTCTAACACTGCAGTGGACAAATTGCTCATCGCTACCCAGGATATTGATGCAAACAGGACTATTCCATAGCACCCATATACCACCACTAAATCCGACTGCTTTAACACGGTAGTTCTCATCAAAACCAAGCTTAGAGCACACAACATCAGCAGTAGCACCACTTATTCTAGGTTCAATCAAAACCACAATGCTAGGACGAACAGACAGAATTAAATTCTTCATAGCATGATGAAAGCTAGGCTTTAGAGCCCCTCTCACATTCTAGAATACTATTTTGTTAATCATAATTATAGATCAAGGAAGAGAATTACGTACCAATTACCCCAGAAGTGGGTTGATTCGGATTTACCTTATGATTCCTGGACTAAGAACGAGCTTCAAACTTACCCGTGGATGCTTTCGAGTTGTATCCCGCGTCATTAATGACATCCTTCACACCATCAGGAGGCGGTTCTTTGTCCGTCACATCTATATTCACGTCTGAGTTGTTCTGAGCCCTAGTCAAAATTCTGCTGTCGTTATTATTAATTTGCCCTATTGCGACTTCATCTTGGACAGATTCAAGTTGAGAAGCATTCGCTCCCCCGTCTTCCAAAACAACGAATCTTGACTTCCGGGTACTGAAATCGCCTTGAGGATTAACCGCTGTAGGTCTAGGATTAGTGGGTTTTTTAATCATTCCCCTCCTTTTAGGAATCATCCAATCCCGTAGTCATCTGTGATATGAGAAGTTTGCTCCTTCCCAGAATCTTGAACCAATTTGACTCCTTCTTCCTGTAGAATATTACCTTCTGATTGACGGAAAGGACAGGAGTCGTCTTTATGTCCATAGCAGCCACATTGAAAGCAGACCAAGTGAAGTCCTTCGTATTCAATCTTCATCACCCGTCTTCAAAACCGGTGCTTTGCTAACAATGGTTTAGTCAGATCTACCTCAATTGCCACACGAGCAAGACGCGATTTACCGAAGTCCACCGCAGAGAGGTCGATTTTCTTTACCTTTCCAACCTTGGCACCAACGATGGAAAGGAACTCCGTGTTGTAGTATTCACTTGGAAGTTCAGGGAATCTGACTAGGACTTCTAGAGAGGAGAGAGCTTCCGATTTAGGGTTGAAGTTCGGTCTCCATCTCCGAATGGTGAGGTAGTGGTCCATGATAGACCATGGACCCTCAGTAAGGACAAACTGGAGGTCATCTTGAATGTCAAACGAGATCTTGAAGAAACCATTTGAGATATCGTCCATGTAGAAATTACCTTGAGGGTTCCAACGCCTTTTTAGTCTGTCGTAAAGGATTTGCATCGGTAAGGTTTTTCCAAGAAGTTTGACAATTATTGCATTATGCCATGGTTTCCTGAATCACATTTTCTGCTCCCGGGATAACGTGATAGAGGGGCACTTCGGGTCTTCCTCCTCCAGCATTTCTTCTTCATTATCAGATATTTCGTCCACTCCTCCTCCGTCAGATCGGGAACGGCCTCTCTGAAATTGCCCAGGGTGACATCTCGAAAAGAAATTTTCGGACCTACCGAATTCAAATTTTGCAAACCTTGATCTTCCGACATCTTCTCCCGGTCATCAATTCGCTGCTTTTTGATTGATTGAGTCGGGGAATCCATCGCGAGCAAGACCTACCACACAAAAAACCCAGCAGAGGATACGATGGATGGCCTCTACTTCTAATTCGTTTCTATCCCAAGAAACCCTAGACTTTGGACAATGGAAGTGGCGTGTTTAACGCGTTCATTTCTTTCATTATGTTCAGTTTACTTTCCCTATAGGCTTTTTTTTCACTTAAAATACTCTTTAATAAGTCAACTTATGAAATTATGCACTCAGGCAGACCATACTATTTTCAGAGAATTAGGAAGCGTTTGATATGATTTTTTCTAGTAAAGGAACCTCCAATTTCCACCAAGAATAGTTCAATGCAACAAAGTTTTAAAATGGAGCAGCGAATTATTGAACTTGCCGATTTTGAGATTCATTAGGTATGAATTCAAAACGTAGAACACATTCTCTTGACTGGATGAAGTGGATCACTTACTTAGAAAAACCAATGAAACGATATACAGTTGCCATGTATGATGTGTAACGAAAATGATTTAGCTAATTTTGTTCCTGAAAAATAGTGATCTGGGTCAAAAGTAGAAAAATATTCGTAGATCAAGAAAAAATACGCTGCCACAAAAGAAGCATAGATGAGTCACTGTTCACCTAAGCATAGATGAGTGACTCATCTTTGTGACATAAAAGGATGATCCCGTATTATCCTATAATAATAAAACTCTATGGATAAGTTCTGCAGCTTTGGCCATGTGCACAAATTATATATAAAAAAAACATAATACTAGTAGGATGTACAATGATACCCGATTTTCTTTTTCGTATTTTTGCTATAATGACGCACATTTTTCATTCTGCGATATGTACAATTGTCTTTGCTGCATCCCCGCAAACTATATTGACGGTAACAAAAAAACCATAGTACTGTTTAATTTTTTTGTGATAATTAGAAACAACACAATTCATAATTGTGGATGTTACAGCGAAGGCTGTAACTTAGATAGTTAGAGGCATTCTTACCTACACCTTTCCTCTTTCACCGAACCTGCTTTATCGGGGACAAGAGGCTAGCTAGAGACTACAGACCAACTATCGAAGATGAGATTCAACAAGTTTTCCCAGATGTCAAAAATCACTGTGGTGAAATACATGTAATATGAGCTTCTAAACCCGTGTCCTCCCCTAAGCCGCAGGCTAGAACTTCTACCACTAATTGCTGCAAAACCCAACTCAATCATCTAAACTGCTAAAAAACAACTTGAATCTGTAGAAAATACTGTATCAACATTACAAAGTAGATAATACCCAAGACTAGTATATCTCATCGTCTGGTATTTCCGGTATCATGAACTTCTTTAGATCTGAATTAATCTCCTCAAAGTTGTACCGTGATCGCACATTCCTTGGGACAGGGGCTAATGGGATGATGCGGTCTTTATCAATGACCTCATCTATAAAGCCATACTCCAGTGCTTCCATCGGAGACATATAATGGTCCTTATCAATGTCCTGCTCGATCTGCTCAAATGAGCGACCACTGAACTCAGAAATGATTCTTACAACGTTGTTCTTGCTCTTCATGATCTCTTCAGCTTGGATTTCAACATGTAAGGCCTGCCCATTGCTTCCTCCGATGGGCTGCTGAAACATAATCCGGGCATTGGGCATGGCGAACCGTTTGCCTTTGGTACCGCCTCCAAGGATTAAGGAAGCTGTTGAGGCAGCAGTACCAATTGCAATTGTTGATACATCTGAGCGAAGAATCTGCATGGTGTCAAAGATGGACAATGCGGCACTGAAGCCACACAAGTAATATTTTAACAAGCGCAACAGAACACCAAGTTGTGAAACAAGAAAAGCATAAACAGTATTGAACCTACCCCTTGGAATACCAGAAATTCAAGAATGATCCTCAGTGTGTATAATACAGAGCTGAATGGTATTGGGAAAACTCATTTGACAGATTCAACATAGGGACACAATGAATCAAACTTGAGAGTCAAACTTGGAATACATATTCAGGTTGTAGCGATACATTAAGCCAGCAGATCACATACTGGAAAAGGTAGACTCTGAAACACTAATAGAGGGTATTTCACTTAGTGTCTATAACTTGGAGGCAGACAACGCAAAAGAAAGTTCATGAATCACGTATCAACCCTCTCCTGAGCTGGGTGAACAGTTCATCAAAACCCTCTCCTCTGCTCATTGAATGTATCACTAGGTTGGTTGGCTTGACTGATACAAAATCAGTTGAAGAGTTTGAATTATAGATGCCAAATGAGCAGAAGAGAAGCATAATTGTAGCCACAACATTTGTGACATCTCCTACTTAACAGCCGCATTGAGAGGAAGATCTGATTACTAATAGCTAAGCGGTCAGAAGATGAGCTGAGTTGCAATGGCTTCTCCAGCCCAGGGATTCCCAGAAAAATAGCTGGAGCAATAGTGTAGGAGGTTTGTGGCAACAAAAGCGCGGAGTTCAATGAAGAGTTAATCAAAGAATACAGCTGATGGTTATTACAGACCCAATAATCCATCCCAGATTCCAAATATGGACAACATGACTCGTCGAATTGGAAACCCATCTCAGGTTCAGACTCTCCCCAGCAAGTTCCAACATAAGCAAACACTTACAAGACCAATCACTAGCACAAACATCAGATAAACGAAGAGTATACCTCAATGAACCACCAGAGGAGTGAATGAAAAGTCTGATATCCTGGTAGAGTCCTGAGCATCCAACATAAGCAGCTGACTAATAATTCCATCCCCAACAACATCGTTCAGTTCGCATCCCAGGAATACAATCCTCTCCTTCAAAAGCAGCCCCATGACATCAGCCTCCGCCTCCCGCATAGCTGTTGCGGACGTTTGTGGCGGTGCGGTACCGCCGATTTTCCCCAAACCGGACTCCCCGAACTCCTCGAAGTCATCGAACACGGGAGAAAGCGTCAATTGGGAATAAGGGGAGGAGATTCGAGGGATCAGCAAGGGTGGTGATGGAGAGAAATAATGGGGTTGTGGCGAGAGGGTTTTAGGGGCGAGGGTTTGGGAGGAGATGGGAGGTGGGGCTTGAGCGAGGGAACAGAGGAATAGTTTGGTGGAAGAAAGGGAGTAGAGGATAGTGAGGAGAAGAGGGAGAGGAGCTCCATTGCGATTGGCGGGTAGAACGGAAGGTGCTGCTTCTGGTAGTGCCGCACGGTCGGAGAGGGGCTGGTTGGTCGTACTGTGCTGTGGAGTTCTCTGGGTAAGGGCGTAAGGCGGGTGAATTAGCATGAAAAGCAAAGCAGGGGTGACCTGGGACAATGTTGGATCATTTGAAATCTGAACAAAACTCTCATTTCTTTCAAAATTTCATCAATGCCATTATGTTTTACTATATAAACTACAATTTTTAAAATTAGTTTAAATATCATAGATTTGGTATCTTAATTTATGAATTGTTACATGACCAGTATAAAATAAAATAAACTACAAAATTGTTTAATATATTTATTCCATATTCATATTATACAAGTTTTAAATTAAAAAAAAAATCACTTGTAATTATTAAAATATCAAAAACATAATTGTAGAATTTAATCAAAATTTAAAATATCATAAAAGGAATAAATTTTTTAATTAAAATAATATTTTGAAAGATTTCTAACAAATTTAAAAAGTTATTTTCTTTATCTTTCAGGACTCTTTTTTCTTTAGTAAAGTATTTAATTAAAAAGGGTTGAATATTATCAAATAAGAATATAAATGTCAATTTATCAACAAGACTAGTTTAATATAACATGAATTAGTTTTATATAATCTCAACTATAAAACTTGACCTATCATGCAACACATTAATTTTTCTTTAGCAATCCAATTTTTATTGTTTGTTATTTTTTAAATTAGTTAGAAGGTACCGAAATTTTACTATTGAACCCCACAAAATAATAATGATATTGTTTAACTACATTTGCAATGCAATAATTTGTTTCATTTGATTAATGACATATATAATATCAATTAATAAGAGTAATCCAAAATAACATGAGTATTTGTATATAAACTGTAACACCCCAAAAACTAGTCGGTATTTATTAAGGTTGAAGTTTAGTTAAAACTCAATTTAACCTATTATCTATTTAGCAGCGGAAGTGGATATCTAAAGGGTGTTACCGCCACACTCACCAACCTAGTGAGTGCTAAGGCAAAATAAAAAGAAACTTCAACCTTAACCGAACACAACATAAACAATAAATGTAATAACATCTCAAAACTAATTCAAAAACCTTCGACACAAAACTATAAACCGCCTAATTATTTTAAATTAACCGAAGTGGAGTCTATGTCAATTCCCAACCCCAACTCTCATACACTAATAAAGAAACCTTAATCAACTAGAACTTTTATATTGTTATAATTAAACGGAAGAAACTGCTGCTTTGCACTAGCAAAAGAACGGTTGATCACTGAGGGATTTGTTAGCAAAAGCAGCAAGAGAAAACAATATTAATGAAATAGAAACTTGTATAAAATGCAAAACCCTAAATCAACAAGAATGCCCAAAAATCTCATAAATATACTAACCATGTTGTCTATCTAGTGCTTGGTTATTGACATTCACAACTGGAGTAGACATAATGAAGGAAGGAGATGAAGCTTTGTTCGTGTTTTTAGATAAGTAATTCTCGCCCACCTGAAATAGTTCTCACGCAGCTGCACAGATTAAATGAAGCCATGAATGGTCAATGGAGTATATAATGAAACAACCATAGGTCGGGGTTAAGTATTTTACAAGAAGAAATCACAAACAAAATTTCTTTCCAAAGCTTAGAGATATGAAAAAATTAAGGATAATTTACCGAGGTGAAACGAAGCGGTCTTGTTCAGGAAGCTGTAGTGGTGTTCGGCCCATGGAATGTAGTGGTTAACGATTCCCTTACAGAAGAAGATGATGAAGAAGAGAGTAGTACGACAAGAGTATGGTAATGAAGACCCAAATTCTTGACTACAAGTGACTGTAGCTCAGACGCATTGAATGAAGAAGAGAAGAACGAGAGTAAGTGGTTGAAGATTTGCTTAGCGGTTGAAGATTCGCTTATAGAAGAAGATGAAGAAGAAGAGAGGGGTAGGGCAAGAATACGGTAATGGAGAAGGGAAGAGCGGGAGCTAGTCGGATTGAAAAAGAGAGTGAAATGAGGAAGGAGAAGAGAAAGTAAAAATGTGGTTAAATGACCAAATTAACTTGCTGTAGCCATCGGTAGCTACAATCACTAGAAGCCAATAAATTGGGCTTTATTATTGCTCAACATTACCAGGGCATGTCTCATACAGATCGATAATAAATCAATCACACCAAAATATAGGTTTGCAAAAACCATAGGGAAGACAAAAAACATGCACATTCAAAAGAACAAACCAAACTTGTTAGCGCAAGTATGTTAAAAGCAACAAGACAATCAGACCTACGTACCGGAGTACGTAATAAAAAAACATGTAGATAGTTTTTGTAACACCTCGAACATGTTACAAGTAAAATTTATTTCATTTCTTCGTGGATAAATATGGTCATTAAAGTGATGTATATATTATTCATTTAAATATGTCCTTGTTGCATGTAAAAGGATGAGTTACCTAATATAAAGAAGAAAAAACTAAAAAGAAGAGTTCTAGCAACTTATAAGGGTAACAAAAATAAAAGTGACAATTATGTCTTCTTGATAAGGGACACTCTAGCTGGAGAACGGGGTGTTGGGGCTTCGTTCTATGCCACGAGAGCAAACCCTAACTTAGTAGAATGAGATTAGGGGGTTATATACTATGAATGTAATATGTGGAATATATTAACGTGGTTTAGTCTTTAATAACCTAGTCCGCAGGAGAGCATTGATCAATGTTTGTGCTATCATTTTTGTTTACAAAAAGTGAATACATATGTACTCTACATAAATAACCCCTATTTCTTTGATTTCCACTTTTCATTTTGTAGAGGATCTAATAGTGGATTATTTTAGCGTTGACTAACACCGTAGCTGATATCCATTCGTCTCTTAAACCGTTTCCAATTCTTTAAATTTTAGTTCAGGCGCAGGAGAACGGGGGATTTTCATTGAAGGCAAGAGCTATTTGTTTATGAGACTGAAGTGCCGCAAGAGTTGATCTCCCTGCTGAATTCAGCCCCAATTAGTAAAAACATTGGTGACTCCCTCATTAGAAAGATAAACTCTAATGGTACTTTTAGTTCAAATTCTTTCTATGCAGTTGTCCAGGAAAATGGCATCACTGAAAGGCTCTCTTAGCATGAAAAGTGTGGCTCCAAACTTCCCCCGGATAATCTTGCTTGCATGGTTGCTTTCAAATGACACACTAAACACAAAAATGAAGCTCTTTGGTTATAATTTGGTAACCATTGCTCAACTAAATTGTGCTTTCTATCAACGCATCCTAGAAAGCACTGACCATCTTTTCTTTACATTAGTCGGAGAGTTATGTTTTCTGGTGTATGGTGTGGCATTGAAGGGGTATTGAGATGATTCTTCAAGGAAACATCAAAGATTTCATTGATCAGTCTGATGTTGTTCTATTTAGAAGCCCATTGCATAATATGTGGCTCTCCTCAATTATGTTCTCGTTGAATGAAATATGGACACAAAGAAATCATTTAGTCTTCGAAGGAGTACTTCGCCATGGTGTGATGTTGTTGATTTGGTCAAGCTCATGGTTTGGCAGTGGACAAGGAAGAATAAAAGAATGAACACTTGTTTATGTGTTTTGGTGTTTTTTCAGAATGCAAGTGGTCTCATAAATCTACCGCGCTCTAGTCCATCACTTGTAGTTTGATGAGCCCTTGTCTCGCATCATGTTCTTGGTAAGACTCCATTTGCACGCCTTTCAGCCTCTTTTAGTTTTTTTGTGGCTGGCGTCTAAGCACAAGCAAAGTCTACCAGTTACCATGCTCCTTGCCTTCGTTTGAGCTCCCATTGGCTACCCTCTCTCGATACCTTGTGGATTTTTTGATGGTTTCAGTTGGTTTCTGGTTATTGGCTTTATTATGAAACCCTCACCCCTAAATTTCCATGTTTCTCTAGATGTCCAGTCTTTCTCTTTTTGTCTATCTTTTTTTTATGTTTTGTCAATCCATGCGATCTTTAAACCTATTGTATTAAGGGTGAGCTTTGGTACTCTTTTTCCTTCCTAGGATTTTCCTCACTGAATTTTGTTTAGGTTTTAATGAGACCGTTTTATTTTCCCCGTCCGTTTTTCGAGTTTTATTTAATTAAGTGAGGAAAGTTGTACTTGAACTTATAAAAAAAAGTTCAGACCCATCTTTAAAATGAACTAATATTTTAGAACAAGGGGAGTATATTTTTTTTTTGAAAAGAGAAGCCATATATTAGGAATTGAGTTTAAGTACAACCTCCGGTATAGTTTCCGGAGTCCATGAACCTGAGAGTTGCACACTTCGGGCATGGTTAGCTAAAACATGCGCTGATACATTATGACTGCGCGGAATATAAAAACCATGCAACATCAGAGACCGATCCTAACTCCGCTAAAATGTTATCCAAAATAGCCGTGGTAGTAGGTAAGAGGGTAGAATTCGTGCCCGTTTGCAAGTACTGGACGATCCCTTTGCAATCTGAGAGGATGCGAAAGGCGGTAACCCCTTGCTCCCGTGCTGCATTCAGTGCCTTGTGGATTGCCATAGCTTCTGCATCAGCAGTGCTTATATTTCTACAATAGTGGATACCGGCTGAAAGTAGAGTTGACTGTAGCCGTCCCACCCAAGCCAAGCCCACATGCTTATGCGAGTCCAAACTGGCATCCGTAGAGAACTCCGCCCACAGAGGATAGTCGGTACGATGACGCTGTAACGCATGAGAGGTAGATTGATCTATAGAGAACGAGTGATGAAGGAAACTCGCAGCCTGACTCCACCCGTGCTCAAAGCAATGCACTTAACCATGAGAGACTTGACAACGCGCATACCAAAGCTGCCATAGAAAACAAATATACCACGCCACCTCGACCCTGGACTTGTCCAAAATGAACTGAAAAAGCCAATTCTGCAACTCCTGATCAGTACCAATATGAGGTGGGAGGTGAAAGCCAAACATGCTCCAGAGAGGGTGCACGCTTGGGCAGGCATAGAAAGCATGGAACATTGTTTCGTTGGTGTGGCACAAAACGCACGCAGTGGGCATGTCGATACAAATTCTATCTCTGATAACGGTTCTGCAAGCAATCTTAGAGCTTATAAATTTCCATGCAAACAACTTAATGCGGGGTGGAAGTTGAAGACCCCATAACGTCTTATAAACTTTGGACTTTGGCCCTGGTTTGAAGGAGACGGCTGAGCCAAACTGTTGAGGTCCAAAGCCGCATAATAAGCTGAGGAAACAGTATAAGCCCCCGATTTATGAAGCCCCCAATACCAGTAATCAGCTATGTGTGTTGCCAGTGATGGAGGGGTAAGAGGAGTTGCAAGAACATGTTGAATATCCGAACTATCACACCATTGTGCCAGTAACTCAGTATTCCAACTATATGTCGAGGTGATCAAGGTAGCAACTGATGCATGCTGACGAACCAGTGGGGGAAGGTGCCATGGGAAAAGCTTGCCCCCCGGTTTCGTTTGGAGCCAATGATCTGTTAATCTTGTGTCTAGGCCATTGACAATTGCTCGTCTGCCACCAAACTGCACTAAGCTCCGGACACTGAGGAGGGCTCGCCAAATCGGGCTTGAGAAGGAGGCAGGTTGTGCCAGCATACAAGGAGTATGTTGCAAATACTTTGCATGATAAAACCGTGAAAGAAGGGTCGTGGGCTCAGTGAGGATCCGCCACAATTGCTTTGCCAAAAGAGCTTGATTAAAACTACGCAACTCCCGAAAGCCCATACCCCCAACCGACGATCTTGACATAAGGTAGACCACTTTGTCCAATGGATTGCTTGTGAATCCTTTGCGCCTCCCTACCAAAACTGATTTATCATCTGCTGAATCTTTTTAAGAATGCCCGGGGAAGTTGGATGATAGACATTGCATATGAAGGAATAGCTTGGAGGACGGCTTTTACTAGCAAAGTGCGGCCTGCTTGAGACACCTTCTTTGACCAGCTTTGGATACGCCTTGCCACTCTGTCCTTAATGTAACTAAAAAACTGAGCACTTGTTCTTGCCAACTGAGCTGGGAAATCCCAGATATAGGCCTAGGTCCATCGTATGGTGTGCTTGTAGTTTGTGCTGCAATGGACTCCTTCAAATGACGATGTAATCCAAATGAGACATCACGCTGATTTGCTAGCATTAACACACTGGCCCGAGGCAGACTGAAAATCATCCAAGACATCAACAAGGGCCGCAGCATTTGAGGGAGTTGCTTCCCCAAACAGCACAATATCATCAGCAAATAACAGATTGGAGATAGGAGTGTCCAAACCGGGTAAGCAAAAAGGCCGGTAAAGGCCAACGTCAGTGGCAAGGTTGAGCGCTGAGGTGAGAGCTTGCATACAGGTAATAAATAAAATAGGTGACAGAGGGTCACCTTGTCGTAGACCACGAGTAGGCTCAAAGAACTGACCCGGACAACCGTTAATCACCACAGCAGTGCGGACAGTAGTGATACACTGACGGACAAGTGCAATCCAGGAGACGTGAAATCCCATAGTAGTGAGAACCTCCAAAACAAAACTCCATTCCATACGATCAAAAGCCTTGGACATGTCCACCTTGTATGAAAAATAACCCTTCGTCTTAGCTCGTGATCTACGCATGGAGTGTAGGATTTCATGCAACAACAGAATCTGATCCGTAATGAGCCTGTTCTGAACAAACGCCGCTTGGTTATGGGAGATAACAGTTGGGAGGACCCCTGAAATCCGATTAACGAGAACTTTTGATATTACTCGGTAGATAGTATTACACAAGGATATGGGCCTGAAGTTTGTGATCGAAGCAGCACCTGGAGTCTTGGGAATTAATACAATATGCGTATCATTCAAAGTCGGTGGCATCACGTTATGATTAAGAAAAGAGAGACAAGTCTGCAGGAAGTCGTTGCTAATAGTTGGCCAAAAAGTACGTAGGAATGTACCATTAATGCCATCAGGGCCTGGTGCCTTCCCTGGATTCATTTGATTATATGCCGTGATAATCTCCTCTGTTATATATGGTTGCCCCATAGCCTGATGTTGTTCCAGGGAGACCCTATTGGCAATGCAAGCCTGTATATGCGGATGTGAAGGAGGTTGTGTAGTTGTGAACAAAGTTTGAAAATAGTGACGTGCAACTAACTCAATCCCCTCCCAGGTTGACTGTGGTGGATAATCAGCTGATGACAGTGAGGCTATATAGTTCTGACGAGACCGCATGTTATACGGTGCAAAGAAAAAGGAGGAATTGCGATCCCCTGCAAGCAGCCAATTTTGTCTTGACCTTTGTTGTAGTCTGACCTCCTCTTTCAGTAAGAGGGAATCATAAATTAGATTGAGTTCGTTCCAGCGTTTAATGTGATCAGGTTGGGCCACATCTGTGGCAATTCGATCAAGCTCCTGCTGCGTTTGACATAACAGACGTTTCTCTACCCATAGTTGTTTCTTGCCCCAAGATTGAAGTCTCTGGCCACACCGTGCTACCTTAGCACAGTAACCCTGCTGAGTAGAGTTCCAAACCGATTGGACTAAATGTTTACATTCTGGGTGTTCAGCCCAACAGTTTTCGAATCTAAAATGGCGATGGCGACGATGTCGATTCGGTTGGAATACCAACTTACTCGGTTTGTGATCAGAATGACCCCAGGAGAGATGGAAGTTTGTTGCAGTTGGAAAAACAGATAGCCATGCATCATTATAGATGAAACGATCTAGACGACTGAGTGTAGGGCGATTGTTCCTACTTTTACTGGTAAACGTGAACTTGGATCCTCTAAACCGAGATCCTGAAGATTGCAATCAAGCAGACAATTACGAAACTCAGTTATAGTGGCAGCAGATCGTGTGCCTCTGCCAAGATGCTCATGCAAGTATAATACTTCATTAAAATCTCCACCTAGTACCCATGGTCCATGCCATTGCGCATCAAGATACCGAATTAAGTCCCACGTTTTCCATTTAAGCCGAGAATCAGACCAACCATACAGTCCAGACAGACGCCATTGAAACCCCCCCTGAGAACCTATGAGTACATCCACATGATGACTAGATACACTGAGAACAGAAACATCAAGACTAACAGACCAAAACAAAGCAACCCCAGCACTCCTACCAACACTATCCCCACCCACCCAGTAGTAATTCCGATAAGCAGCTGCAAAAGTTCGTAGTTCAAAAGAGGACAGTTTGGTCTCGGCTAGGAACACAAAAGTGGGTGCTTGCTGATGTATTACATTTTTAATCCAGCGAATAGCAGCAGGTGCACCCAAACCCCTGCAATTCGCAACCACCATCGACATTATGCAGGGCGATACTGGGTATCCCCCAGCATCGCTAGTGAAGTAGAAACGCCCATCTCCCCCTTGCCTCGTTTGGTAACCTCTTCCATCGACTGAACATCCCGAAGATCCGACTCTGATGAAGAACACTAGACTGAACCAAGCTTGCGCTTCTGACCTTCAGACATTGTAGGGGATTGAGCAACCTCCCCTTCCTCAAGCACAAACTTCTCATTAATGTCAACCATCATGTGAACCCCCTGAACTTCCTCAGCAACCGTCTCAACTGCAGCTTCTTCCGCATCTGAGTCCTCGACCTCCACAACTGGTATCACTCCTGGTCGTGGTGGCGGCGTAGCACGACATCGCGGAACAGAGCTTCCCCCTGGGGCATCATAGGCTGGACGAGAGACCCCAGCAGTCCCAGCCTTTAACCACATCCCGTAGTTGAGCTCTTCCATGGTGGCCTCTGTGCGATAAGGGCACTCTCGAAGAACATGTGTGAAGAAACCACACATGAAACAGATATTAGGCAGCTTCTCATAAGTCAGCGGTAGAGTATAATTCTTGCCGTCTGCAATGATTGAAGTGAAACGAAGAATAGGCCTGGTTACATCCAAATTAATCTTGATGCGCATATATGACCCAGCCTTGCGTCGATCAAACTCGGCAAATTCCATAAACACTCCGATCTTATTCCCAAGTCGCTTTGCAAACAAATGGTGCATAAACTGAAATGGAACGTCATGCACATGCACCCAGAATGGCACCCATTTGAACTGGTGATCACGTGGAGGTGTAGCTTGATCAACCTCAGAAAGGACTAAAAGGCCGCCATCATGAGTCCATGGCCCACGAGAGAGGATGGAAGCTACAAACGCCTCATCGGGCAACCGAAACAAAAGTGTGCCATTCTCCAGACTCCTAACACGAAGAGTATATTCACACTTCCAAGACTTGGCGAGAGTCCGCTCCACGACCTTGAGATCAACATGGCGTTGCATCATTAACTTCCCCAAGAAACAGCACTGAGTGAGGGCGTCAGAAGATGCATGAAGAAGATCATCAACAGGGACGGTTTCCTCCTCCGCAGCGGTAAGAGTGAGCTGAGCGCAGTGGGAGACCAAGGCTTCTACCGGCGGTGTTGCAGCCATGGGTGGTGGTGATGGTTTAAAACGTGGGATGAATATCGTAACAAAGAGCAGATGTTGGGGCAAGTGGGATTTGAGGAGTCGAAAGGCCTGAGATGGTGAAACAAGAGTAAAGGGAAGTGTGTGTGGAGCCAAGACTTGTGTTGGATATAAGTAGGGTTTGAAGCGATTACACATTAATATCTATAGTATTGACAATAAGTAATCACAAAGAAAGGAACAGATTACATTAATGCTAAGCCGGTCTAGGTCGATGAGGGAGAATACTAAGAAAGATGTATCTCAATTATTGAAACCTCCTTCATCGGTTGTTCGATAAATCAAGTTATGTGTACTTAGGTATTCTATGTAAAAAAAAAAAGTAATTGGGTATTCGCGAATTGTCTATGCGTAATATCATTATGGTGGAGGTTACCTAGATGATGAGGACCAGGTAACCTAGATGAAGATGTCCTTAATTATACAGTAGACGACTAACTATAGTAGTCGTAGTAATAGGATAAGACATATCGAAGCTAGCTATTATCGTGAGCTTAGCTTAACCATTCCAAAAGCAATTGAAAGAGACGAAATTAACTAAAAGAAAGAATTTTTGAACCTTAACCAACCACCGGCCAATCGATAAAAATTCAGGTAACAATAACACCAGAAAAAACATGATGCTATACAAATTTCAAACACTAAAACCAAAAATCTATGGCGTTTGATTTTTAATGTCAAATTGTCAATCGTCCGGCATCAATCATACACTAGATATCCGACGCTCATAAATAGGAAGGCGTAATAGATAAACCGGGAATTTATTTATATTTTATGCTACCACTACTACATAAAAGATCTATGGAAGCAACTTTTCTTGCCTCTGTAATTCAAAATTTTGCCTCTATAGGTATTTAGAGGCAACAAAACTGTTGCTTGTGACTTGTCTCTAAAAGGTTGTCACAGTTGATTATGGAGGCAACTAAAAGGCTTGCCTCTATTGATTCAACCTACGGAGGCAACGCTTGTTGCCTCCTTTGACTTAAGTCAAGTGAGGCAAGCTAATACTTGCCTTCATTGTTCTGTAAGCATCAGAGGCAACTAGAATAACTTGCCTCCATTGATGCTAAGCAAATGAGGCAAATGCATAAACTTGACTCCCTTGATCTGTGTAAGGGGCTACCAACACCACTAGCAATGGAGGCAACTGGATTATCTTGCCTCTAACAGAAGAGGCAAATTTTTAGGTTGCCTCCATAGCTCTCAGCAAATGAGGCAACTAGGTAGAACTCGCCCTCCTTTGGTATGTGTTGGAGAGGCGAATACGTGTGGTCACTCCAGTTGATGCAATCAACCGGGGCAATTTATGTTGCCTCGGTTGATCTTTTATTAAAAAAAAAAATCATACTAAAACGTACACAACAATAAGCATAGGATATCCAATATACTAGTTATACCGAATCTAAAGCACATCCAAATGTTTGAAATTCATTTAACATTGAAATATACCGGTGAGATTACACCAACACATTTTGGAAAAATAAACTTCACATACTTAAAAGGCCCTCTCTTTTGAAATCATTTGTCAAGCAATAACGATCTATAAGTGTCAAATCAACCACCATTCCCATATGTGAACTATATTCAATAGTCCTAATATATGTAGTAGCACTCATATGCACTAGAATATATGATGCTGCATAATCAACCACCATTCCCATATGTGAACTATATTCAACAATCCTAAGATAAGTAGCAACACTCATATGCACTAAAGAATATCTGAACGAGGGTACAATGCTATACCTGTAATCCCAGATTTTACAAAATGAAAAAAAAGAATACACAAATGGGTACCTTCAAGCTATTGATTTTACAAAATGTTTACTAGTTGTTTTTGCTGCTGAATCTGCTAGCGGTGGTAAAAAACGAGAGCTCCCATGTTTACTTACAATCCAGAAGAAGAGCCACTTGAAGTAGATGCACGAAAATCTAGTCAACATTCTTCAGACCTTAAAGTAAATGTATTACAAGAGTTAATTGTCACCTTATAGTCCAACAACAATAGTCATAACAGAATCAAAGCTACGGAAGAGTGCATCTGAGCAGAAAGTCTGGTTCATTACCAATATGACTCTACCGTATTGTGCTTCGGAAGATAATGAGATACAGATAGAGTACTTCAGATTAGGTTCAAGAGTGGTCAGTAATTGAGGTATAACATGCCCAGCTCCATAGACAAGAAGCTGCAGAAACAGATGGAATTAAAATAAAGATTGAAGAAGAAGAGAGAATGATAAGGAAAAAAAATTAAGGACCATTGTGGCTACATACTCATATATAATCACGTTGCAAGTTTTGATTGATGAGCACTGTAACGTTATGGCATTTGTGAAAGATGTTGAAGTTGTGATTTGTGCTGTAGGTGCCACCGTGTCTACACATTTTCAAACAAAAATAGAAGAAACAGATTCACCACAGAGCAAGACATACCTGCACAACAAGGCATATTAAGTTTAAATAGAAGAAACAGATTTACCATAAAACACATTTACAAAATTTAACACTACCATCACCATAGATTTAAAAACGATCAGTAGAGGGGGTAACTTCAGAAGGATGGTTATTGTCAAAGTAAGGCCATGAAGCGATAGAGTTGCAGCAGATATATGTGTAGGGTAATCCATCTTCTTCAATTGCTCTTCTAACACCTCACTTTTCTTTGTACATCCTTGACCCTGGTTCCACTGGATTTGCCCTGTCCACATCATGTCCAAACTCCGAAGGTAGAAACCTCTGTTCATATATTTGTATAACAAAAACAAAACGAAATTCCCATTAATATTCTTTAATTATCCAAAAATATGAAAGATACCAAAATCAGGCTTGTCTTCTGTGAAGCTCTGTATGGCTGGTTGAATCAAAGTACATGAAGGATGAAAGAATGTATCCCTAAAAACCAACATTGTACAAGGATATCAGTTTCCCTAAAAAAATAAAAGAAAACAAAACATACATGCATGATTGTGTGCCTAGGGAGCATGTCGATGTCTAAATACTAGTATACATACTACAGCAAAATACATAACTAAAGTACAAAGCCGAAGGTCAAAACAAAAAAAATCCAAATAAATCCTGGCTGCGTGTTGACATTAAACACCCATCATTACATGGTAACAGGATGGTGAATATATTTTTACAAAATCTATATTTCATTTTAGTATGGAAGGTTTCCTCTCAAAGTTCATTCTTTCAAAGAATCTGTCTTCATTTGATCAGGTGATAATGTCTAATTGTAGATGTGATCAATGTCAAGGAGTTGTCCAAACAAAGTAAGCCATTCCTAGTACTCTCGTCATTTGCTTCAAGACTATTATAATTCATAAAACCAAAAATGACTGAGTTCTACATTTCAGAAAACCACCATATGAATATACATTGATTAATTTCATATAAAGTTATTATTTCCCAGTAGCACAGAAGACAGTTGACAAGAGAATCAGAAGATAAGAGGCTTTCTGCATGATTTATGTTGAGATATAGAGGCAAACATTATTGGAAAGTTCAAAGTAACAAGATGGTCAATATATATTAACACAATGTATGTTTCATTTAAGCATGGATTTTCTTCCAGAGAAACTGTCTTCATTGTTTGTTCATGAGATAATTTGTAATAGTATACTCGATCAATGTGTATGAGTTGTACAGAAAAAGTAAGCCCATTTCTTGCACTTTTAGAGCTCTATCATTCGTATTAACTAGAGTCTTGCCAAGGTCAAGAATGTGCTTTATGATTGTATCTAAATTCATAAAACCAAAACTAAATGAGTTCCAGATTTTAATTATTTCCCAGTAGCACATAAGCCTGTTCACAAGACAAGAGGTTCTCTGCATGACTTACTTGAAGATATAGAGGCAATTATTACTGGAAAATCACATGACCGCTCAAAGTAAAAGTTACCTCAAAAATAACTCGCCTACAGAGATCTCTTTTAGGTTTCTAGAATCAGCTCCACTGCATACACTGGCCTAAAATTTGCAAGATCAAAAACATTATTACCCAGAGCACAAGAGAACAATTTATGGGGTGAAAATGAAGAAAAGATGATACGGTGCAGAGTTCAATAGAATAACTTCATTATTAACACAAGATGACCACTTACCCTGGAGAAGAATAGTGATTGCATTAGAAGTTCCACCCGAAACTCTATCAGCAACTAGAAACAGTCAGAAAAATCATGGGACATTCTCAAAAGTGTGTCATGTTAGCAATAATTTCCAAAAAAGTAGAAAGATTGCACATGTTCAGTCATGCATTTGAGAAGCACTGTATAAAAAATTCAGAGGCATAGACTTTTCTAGCGAGGTTCTAACCCATGTCTTTACTGCAGAAAAATAGGTGCTCCATGGCAATAGATATCAGAGAACAACCAGCAGCTTCTATGGATCGCTATGAGATGGCAAAACATGAGACAAAATTAATAAAAACATTTAGGTAAATTGTGTCATCTTCTTTTAAGAACAGATTTGCAAAACCAAACTACAACCTTCTGTGACTTTGGATCCACATCTTCTCTATTGAGACACTTATATATCCCAGTTAGAAATCATAAAAGAGCCCGCATTCCTGCCCATCAATCCTCGGTAAGATACTCAAATATACTCCTAAAGTTAATCACTCAAAAAGCAAAAGCACATAGACATAAGAGCAGTGCCCTAACCTGGTTCACTTAATGTAGGGCACACAACTTCATTGATATGCAGTCTGACCTCAAGTCCAAGAGGATCATTTAGTGTAGTTCTCTGAAGTGTTATCTGATAATGCATGCAAGCAAACTATTTACATACAGCAACGTTCTTTTAGAGATACATAGTTTATGTTTCATAACTACCTAAAAACAAAATCATAATTTAACATCACGATACGAGTGCCAGGAATTACATGAGCCTCTCCTGAAATTCCTTCAAGGAAACGCTCTCCACCAAAGAACGCACGTTTAGCACCATCGTCATCTCTATGAAGAGAATGGTCATCTTCATTCTTACTCTCAGAATATCATTTAAGCATCATCATAAGCACAACAGAAGCAAGATAATGACAGTGAAAAAGCCAAATTACAAATGAGGAAAGGATTATATTTACATTGTTGCGATAGTTCTCTCAAGTTGTTTTCTGATTCAGCCATTTGCTTCTCAAGGTACTCTTTTGAGAGTAATGACTTGCCATTTTCTCCAGCTCCTCTATCTTGTCAAAACATGTAGCTGATATATATAACTCCCAAAACATGCCATTAACATGACACTGTCTTAAATTATCAGCTGCTCGTACTGTATCTCAAACGTGTGTGTGCATATAGTTAGCTTGTGGAAAATAGCAACTGTTCCATACAGAATAAAGAGATTGCAGAAAAAAGCCATCAACTTAGGTACAACAATTCATGACTCATTTACTTGTGCTATGTGAATTAAGAGCAACCGTGGTTATATTCAAATCTAACACTATGGTTATATGCAACTTATAATAACTTTATGTTTAAAATTGAGTAGCTTGCTCTTTTCCATGTAATTATCTACTCTAGAATACAAATAAACAATAGTTATATCAAGATAACAGATTAACACTAGTTAGAAGACAGCAGCAAGTAGCAAACAGTAGTAGGATTACACTAGTTATATCAAGATAAAAGCATTTATTTGACGATTCATTTGAGATTTTTTTGTTCTACATCTTCTTAATGGGTTTGTGGTCTTTTCGAGTTGCAGGCACACTTTCTCAATTATCCTACGTGTATTATTGCCAACTAGAAAGAGACAACATTTCTGGCTAAACATTCAACTTCTACCTACAATTTTATATTTAAATTCATCACGTATGTCTTCCTTTTGATGATGGCTGTCGCGTAGTCTTTAAGAAACATATGGACTGTGTTCTTTACTGAATAAGAAGACAAAGACACAACATTTCTGGCTAAAAATTCAACTTCTAATATCCAACAAATTAACTTATTGGTAATTCAGAGATAGATGCATGTACAGATAAGCAAGGATAAACCCATGAAAGTAACGCACTTCTTTCCACTACATGTGCAATATGACAGATGAATGAGCCACTCCTCACAACTAATTTGTACCAAACAGGATTATTTCCATCAAACTTGTATTGTAGTCCTAATTGAAAACCTATGACCCCCACCCCCAACCCACGCACACAAATATTCATCTAATCAGCAATATAACCTACTGCAATAACAATGAAGTACCATATCCCCTCCCTGGAGCACCAACCTAGTAAACCAGTTTACAACGGTAAAAAGCTTAGCTTTGATTGAATTGTTGGAAAAAAACAAGTTACTACAAAGAGTTACGAAACATACAAATTTCCATATCATTAATTCTAAACAAACCATCCATGAAGAGAAAGAAGTTCCGTATTCAAATCCTCTCGACCATTCAAACCCTAAAAATCGAAAGCAGAGACGCTCATATAATGATTCGTTAAGAGAACAGTAAAGCAACAAGAAATCAGTATATATGAGAATGGTAAATTTACCCTCCTGACAGACCAAAGTAAGCTTTTATCTGGGAGACACTCCAATAAACACTCATTCCTTCACCAGCCTCCTTGATAGCTTGCTCAATAAGAGCACGTGAAGCTACATGAGCACCAACAGATTGACCCATCTAAAAACCACCCAGATAGTGATATGTTTCATCACATGTCCTTGATATATATAGAGGGATGAGATATTCATCAACGACGAAACAAACTTATTACACTTGAGCATGAGAACACAACAAAATATTATATTTGACATTATAAACTGGGTCAGACAATTTGAGTGACCAGAAGCTGCACAAACAGTATTAAATGTTCTTTTAGAATGTTCAGATATCAAAATCAAAGCCAGAAATTAAAGGGGACTCTCCACAAATGTAAGACGACTCTGAGCTTGTTCATCTGTAAAGACTATAGAATATTACCTGAAGCAACTATATAAGTTTTGATAACTCCAAAAGGAGCCACGTTACTTATCCGCATTTGTTGACATCGTTTTAAACTATCAACTTGTACCCAAACATCTTAGTTTGGAAAGAAGAAGAGCAAGACTCATTACTTGTTAGGATCACTTCCATATTCCGCCATATGATTGCACACAAACGAATGCCTTGTGATACTGAATCGAATAACTCTTGTCTTATTCAGTTTCAGTAGCACCTTTTGTACAGAATCGATGCAGCCCTTGACGGATATAAACCAGTCCTTAGTATCTGATATTACTTATCAGCGCTAGAGTGGATTCAGCCCAACAAAAGCTGGTAGGTGCTCAGGATAATCTGTAACTCAATCTATGTACTGAAGCCTCTTTAGGAAGAAGAAGTTAGCAGGTTGTAAGGTGAAACAGATGGAGCAGGTTGAGAAATGTTTTCTTAGACAAATAAGTCAATGTCATTGGGTTGAATTAATAGATATAACAATAGGGTATTTCAAACCTTAATCACACAAAAGCAGGCAAGAAATAGTAGTAGTTTCATTATCGTTTGTCAATAGAGACATACTAATACTGTTTTAGAAAAGCCACCATACGCAAAAAATGAAAATTCAAGTGAAGAGCCGTACCGATACAGTAGAAACAAGAGAGATTGAAGAAGCGAGCATATACGACTCAGAAATCCAAATTCTGCAGCTGCCACCTTTGGACTGGGAATTGGCATCGGCAATTCCACCGACAAAAGCATTTGTACTGAGCAAATCCTTGAAGCTTCTTCAACTGCAGAGCGGAGCTTTTCTTCTCCGAGCTGGTAATTAGGCAAAAGAAGGTGGAGGATCCGCCGCCACCGCCGCCGATTTCTGATGAGGGCTTTGATTTTCAATTTAGACTTCGACTGTTTGTTCGATTTGGAAGGCATTTTCTTTTAAGAGAGCTAGAGGGAAAGAGAGAATGCGCAATAGAGGAAGTTGGACTATTATGTATGAGGATTTTAGGGCGGGGAAGTGGACGAACGGAAGCTTACGATACTCTACACTCTCAGAGCTTCTTCTTCGCCGACCATATAACTTGGATCGTTTGCTCCACCGCTGGCGGTAGTGGAATGACTTGATGTGACGAAGGCTGTGAATTCGCCATCGGTGTTTGAGGTTCAAGCTAGGAAATAAGGAAAGTAAGTAGGGAAATCGAAGGGATAATGAAGGCATGAAAAGAGGTGCACCCGCCTCGTTTGTTTACAGCCTTTTGAAAAAAAAATGTCCGTGTACAAGCGCTGCGACCAAAACAGCTTGCCTCCCTAAACTATTCATTAGAGGCGACTAATTACTTGCCTCCGTATTTAATATAACACAATCGAGGCGACCTATTGTATCTTGCCTCTATAAATAATTTTTAAGAATATACAAAGGAGGCGAGGTGAGAGTCTCGCCTCTATTGATCGTATCAATGGAGGCAACATATAAGTCACCTCTTATGATCGCGTAGGTTGATGCAAGGCAACATACCAACGGCGGCAAGAGATTAGTGTCACCTCCATTGATCATACCAACAGAGGCCACTACCCTGGTCACCTCCATTGATAAGACAAACAGAGGCCACACCCTTACTTGCTTCTTTTGCTTTCTTTATGGAGGCAAGCTCTGGGTTGCCTCCATTGATCTTATAAAAATTGCCTCCCTTGATAAACAATGTTGTAGTGTACTTTTGTTTGTTAACTAGGATATATTATGTTGATTTTTTTCGGCTTAGTGCTTAATTATGTTAAATGTGAAGAACATCCCTTACACGTGGTTTTATGCTCTTAACAGTAATTTGCCCAAGAAAAGGGTTACAATGCGTTAACGATGAGCTTAGGTGCGTGGGAGAAGTCTTGGAGTGTGTATCCAGAGGCTAATGATTGAATCTGGACTAAAAGGAGGTGAAAACAGTCTTTCTGGTGTATTTTAGGACAGGTCCGAACCTCTGTCCAGACTTACATGCTTGGACCAACCCCTAGAGTTACCTACTAGATGTTGTTGCACCTTGTCCGGGTCTCTGTCCAGCTAAACAGACCCGCCGAACCAGACCTAGGATGAAGCTACTGTGTATTTTACGACCTGCTCCGGGTATTATTGAAATACCCTAAATATTAATTACCTTAATTAATAAGGAATTAAATGAAATGAAGGTTATAAGTACCAAATATTCATCTAATGAGTAATACTCATTATAAACATTAGTGTATAAACATATAGTCCTAAACGGACACCAAACTATATACTAACTCTCTAATCAAAGAGAGAACATTATTAAGGAGAAATAAACTCCTAAAATTAATACTACATGTAATATATTAATACATGTATTAAATATCATAAATATTACTCATTAGACTATATAAAAAATTTTATATAGTCAAACCAAATTACTAAGTACAATAACCCCTTATATACACACTAAAACAAAAATAACACATGTTACCACCTAACACATAAATTAAGTCACAAGTGTACAAACTTGATGTTCTAATATTAAGTCTAGCAACTCAAAATGGTCCCCCCACACATATGTTGGCTGGCAGCTGTAGTAAGGAAAGAAGGAATTAAATACTTAAGGAAGAATTCAAGAGAAGACAAACATGTCCCAAAGAGGAATAAAGCAAAAACAACTTTCCACACTCTTCCTTTCATTTCTCCTCACACAAAAGAAATACCACCCAGCATTCCCTGCATCTCACAGCTGTACATACTGGTAAGGGGACACAAAAATCAGGCATGAAACTTTAGTAAATGTTGGGCAAAATAATGTTGAAACTATCTTGCTAACTATGGGCAGTGAACCCAATCATTGTAGTACAACAAGGTCGTATCCACAGGGACTTCGTAACTACCTAGCTAATTATAAGCTTAGTAAATATGCAAAAGGATATATACAAAAGTGCATAAATGTAAATTAGGTGTTTTGGGTTGTAACTGGAGAAATAAAGGAAAGCAATAAACACTAAACTATCTAATCTAGGATAGGTGTAGCTCGGGATAGGATATTCGCACCCGTCATCCCCTTTCTACCAATTGCCGAACCTCGAACTCATAGCTAAACAACGGGAATTTAATTAATAGCCAAATCCAGGTCTATTAATCCTAACCAATTTAACGGGGACTAAATGTTCGTTCAAATCCCCAATTCAATCAGAAGCATTAAGCACAAATCTACCCTAAGTTGCAATGAGAACCTCATCTCAAAATCAGTGAAAATCGGCTAACATTGATTTAGTCCCAACGGTTTAGGTTTCTATCTCAGAATATCATTTTGATAGAATCCCACAATAATGCTAAACTAATCGGTAGGCCAAACCAACCAATTTAACACATAGAAGACAAATTGAGTAAAACCCTTAACAAATCCCGAAATCATGAGCAACGAGTTTAGAAGTCATAAACACTCAATAATCATCTTCATTAAGCTCAAAGACTAAAATAAAGCACAAACACAAGTTCAAGATTCAATAATGGAGTTTTGGGGGATTTGGGGCTTTATCCAAATCCCTAGCTACAAGTGAGTCAAGTCTCCATTAAAGCATAAATAAGAGAAAAGGGAGAAGAGATAGCCATTAATGGAGCTTGGAGGGAGGTGAGCTTCTCTTCTTCTCCTTCCTCTTCTTCTTCCTCTTCTTCTCCTTCTTTTTCTCTTCTTTTCTCTTCTTCTGCGTCGCCTGGAGTCCTCCTCCCGAACTCCCCCTCTTTCCTCTCTTTTTCTCCTTTTAAAAACGCAAATCTGGGCAAAATTTCGACCCAACCGACCTTGCAAGGTCGATCCTAGGGTCGGTCGGAGTCAGTAGCGATTTCGGGCGCGTTTTTAAGTTCGACCGACCTTACAAGGTCGGTCGATTCCAGTAGCTTGCAAAAACGCAAATTTGGGCAAAATTTTGACCCGACCGACCTCCTAAGGTCGGTCCTGTGGACAGGCTAACTTCAAAACGATGTATCTTCTTCGTTTTAACTCCGATTTTGGATCCATTTGCGCCCACGCGTTCCTCTATTCGTCTACTTTACTCCTAGCTATGTTACTCCTCCTATTTATACAATAAATGTGTAAAACACCAATGAAACACAAAACTAGAGGAAAACAAGCTAGAGTGGAGAAATGAGCATGCAAAGTTTTGATTAAACATATGAAATACACCCCTAAAACATGCTCATTTGGACACTCATCACACCCCACACTTACCTTTTTGCTTGTCCTAAAGTAAAACCAAGCACCCATGCAAGTAAGAAATGCTCAAGACTAACAAACACTAACATGAATTGTAGGATAAAAGAAGAAGCAAAAAGTGATTAAAACCTTTGAGGAGTGTGAACCATCTCTTAGTGGTGGCGTGGGTGTGCTTAGGGGAAAAACAAAAACTAGAGTTTCGGGGTATGATCCGGAGTGCTTCAAAGTTCTAAAGATTAGGTAACTTGGAGAGCTTTTACCATGGCCAACTTCTCTCCAGAATGGGCATTGAGAAGAAAACAAAAGGAAAAATAGATTTATGCATTTGTTTCATTTTTGCATAAGAGATGAGAAGATAAAATTTTGGCATAAAGCCTTTGCATTTAAGAACACTTAACTCTCATTGTTGGTTACCAATGGCGTCTCACAAGTCCCTTAAAGGGTTTTCACAAAGAAGCACCCCTTAGCAATCCCTAAGAAAGAAGACGGAATGAACCCCAAAGCAATAAAAATCCAACCATATAAGATCACTTGGCCACACCGCATGTAAAATGCTCCTCAAAAGCAATCAAAAAGAAAAATTTGAGCATTTATCCCACAATTCATAACAGTATTTGTTCTTAATGAGAACAACTCACAACACAAGGGTCCAAGTTTTTGATTTTTGACAATCGCAAGATAAGCATGAGGGATTAAGCATTTAAACACACAATTCACCGAAAAGGTCACTTCCCCACACTTAAATTGAACAATGTCCCCATTGTTCACCAATCAAAACCGGGGAAGGTTCCAGAAGAACTTTGCGGGAAGCAGACAAAAGGAAAATCACACGGGACACAAACAAACAGTATAGCACAAAAGCTATCCCCAAATTTGCATATTCAAAATTAGAGAAGAGAGAATGAAAACTAAAAGGAACTAGTACTCCCCTGAGATTGCTATTGCTATCAGTTTGTAGAACTCCCCCACACTTGAGCTTCAGCCTCAAGTAGCGTAGCTTGGTTGCGGTGTGGACTTGAAGTTGCACCCGCATAAAACACTAGCAGCAACCAAACTACAACTGGAGTTAAGGGTTAGCAAAAACAAAACCAAAGGAGAACGAAAACAAAAACAGGAAATAAAAATAGTGGAGTCGTTGTGGGCAAATATTAAAGGAAGGGGGAAATGATTACTCCCCGATAAGATGTGGATGGAAGATAGGGTGCCCGCACAATTGCTAGTGGGAGGGGTCATTGAGGTGCTACCTTCAATCGTTGGAGATGAAAGTCCTCTTGGTAAATTTCGGCAGCGGTTCCTTTGTAATTGTTCTTAATTCCGTCCCTTTTTCAGAGGGGCTTACCTGTTTCCAAAATATTCACAACACAAACGCCACCAATTGGGCGTAAAAGGGCAAGTCCAAAGAATGCCAAAATAGCCCATTATTGAAAACAATGCAAAATCTAAACTAACGGAATTTAAAAAACAAGACACGAAATGAAATCCGGGTTGCCTCCCGGTAAGCGGCCCTTCTTTAAGGTCTTTGGCTAGACCATACCACCGTGAAGTCATCCGCGATCGAATATGAATGTTGAAGTCGGCTTCAACGGGTGGGTTCGGCGGGCATCATCTAGCAATGAAGAACGACCTGGATCAAAAGGAAATGTGGCCTCAACACTTAGGATGTGAAAGTGTAAACTCCACCTATCGTTCATCAGATGGAAGTGTTGAGGTGGGTGATCCTTGGTACGAGGATCAAACTGTGGTGGAGCCTCCTCTTAAATTCAAGGATGTAAACATCCTTATCTTCAGTGAGTGGTGCAGGGTGAACTCCGGGGCGGACTTTGTCTTCAATCTTTGGTCCCGGATCAAATGGGAAGGTGGCCGCCACACTTAGCGGGTGTACGTTGAGCTTCCACCTAACTTCATTAGTGCACGGGTGGGGGCCTTGATCTTTCAAATGAAGATCAAAGTTAGTGGGCTCCTCCTCCTCAAATTCAAGGATGTAGACATCCTCGACCTCGGGGTGAGGCTCATAGGAAGAGCCGAGGTGGACATCAACTTTAGAGGGGGATGGCTCCTTGAAGTCGGTGGTGGTACTCTCCTCTATGGAGTTAGAGGGAGACAGTGTCACCTCCTTCTCAAAGTTGAGGATGTAAGCATCCTCGTGATCTTGATGGAGCACGGAGAAGGCGGGGAAATATTGGTAGCTGACTTCAGAGGGAGAAAGCTCCTTGAAGTCAAAGTGGAGACTATCTTCTGATGAAGTGTCTTCATAGTCAATCTGGGGCTGAAGTGGTGCTGGGCTTTCAGATTCGCATAGGGGAGGAGTTGGAAAGTAGCTCAAGTCCTCAACAGGCTGTTCCACATCATGAACTGCTTCACTCTCAAGTTGTTGCATTATTTGAGTGAGCTGAGTTTGAATTTTCATGTTGAAGGTATCTTGCTTCATGATAAAAGTATCTTGCATAGTTGGGTTAGGCTTGCAAGAAGAGATAAGATCTGACATGAGCTCCTCCAAACTGGGTGAATCAACCTTTACTGTGATCACAGGACACTGAGCACTCTCGTGGTCTCCTCCACACTCTTGGCACACAGGCCTCCGGTAGACTGAAGAGTTAAGGTCCTCCATGAGAGCTCTCAATTCTGACATCGTTGTTAGGCACTTGGGGCTCTCATGGTACTCTCCGCACCTTTGGCATACACTCCATGGGTTGGTGACTTGTGTAAACTCATGATAGTCCTCCAATCCGGTTGGTCTACTCCCATTTGGTTGGTATGTTGAGATAAAATCTACCATCATGTCCTCTAACCTAGAGCTTCCAACCTGACATTGAGAACTGTCATGGTTTCCTCCGCATCTCTCACACACAAGCCATTGATTGTAGTTTTCTTGGCCATAAGAGTAGCCATTCCAACCTCCAGCTGGATCATAATAACCATCTATCAGCTTAAAGTTCCTACAAAGAAAAGAAAAAAATTATACACAAAAGGATAAATAAGAAAATGAAAAATATGCACAAAAACTAAACAGATAATAAACTAGATAGTTGGACCGAAGTCCCCGGCAACGGCGCTAAAAACTTGTTGGGCAAACTAATGTTGAAACTATCTTGCTAACTATGGGTAATGAACCCAATCATTGTAGTACAACAAGGTCGTATCCACAGGGACTTCATAACTACCTAGCTAATTATAAGCTTAGTAAATATGCAAAAGGATATATACAAAAGTGCATAAATGTAAATTAGGTGTTTTGGGTTTTTGGGTTGTAACTAGAGAAATAAAGGAAAGCAATAAACACTAAACTATCTAATCTAGGATAGGTGTAGCTCGAGATAGGATATTCACACCCGTCATCCCCTTTCTACCAATTGCCGAACCTCGAACTCATAGCTAAACAACGAGAATTTAATTAATAGCCAAATCCAGGTCTATTAATCCTAACCAATTTAACGGGGACTGAATGTTCGTTCAAATCCCCAATTCAATCAGAAGCATTAAGCATAAGTCTACCTTAAGTTGCAATGAGAACCTCATCTTAAAATCAGTGAAAATCGGCTAACATTGATTTAGTCCTAACGGTTTAGGTTTCTATCTCAGAATATCATTTTGATAGAATCCCACAATAATGCTAAACTAATCGGTAGGCCAAACCAACCAATTTAACACATAGAAGACAAATTGAGCAAAACCCTTAACAAATCCCCAAATCATGAGCAACGAGTTTAGAAGTCAAAAACACTCAATAATCATCTTCATTAAGCTCAAAGACTAAAATAAAGCACAAACACAAGTTCAAGATTCAATAATGGAGTTTTGGGGGATTTGGGGCTTTATCCAAATCCCTAGCTACAAGTGAGTCAAGTCTTCATTAAAGCACAAATAAGAGAAAAGGGAGAAGAGATAGCCATTAATGGAGCTTGGAGGGAGGTGAGCTTCTCTTCTTCTCCTTCCTCTTCTTCTTCTCTTCTTCTCCTTCTTTTTCTCTTCTTCTCCTTCTTTTTCTCTTCTTTTCTCTTCTTCTGCGTCGCCTGGAGTCCTCCTCCCGAACTCCCCCTCTTTCCTCTCTTTTTCTCCTTTTAAAAACGTAAATCTGGGCAAAATGTCGACCCAACCGACCTTGCAAGTTCGGTCCTAGGGTCGGTCGGAGTCAGTAGCGATTTCGGGCGCGTTTTTAAGTTCGACCGACCTTCCAAGGTCGGTCCTAAGGTCGGTCGATTCCAGTAGCTTGCAAAAATGCAAATTTGGGCAAAATTTTGACCCGACCGACCTTGTAAGGTCGGTCCTGTGGACATGCTAACTTCAAAACGCTGTATCTTCTTCGTTTTAACTCTGAATTTGGATCCGTTTTCGCCCACGCGTTCCTCTCTTCGTCTAATTTACTCCTAGCTATGTTACGCCTCCTGTTTTTACAATAAATATGTAAAACACCAATGAAACACAAAACTAGAGGAAAACAAGCTAGAGTGGAGAAATGAGCATGAAAAGTGTTGATTAAACATATGAAATACACCCCTAAATCATGCTCATTTGGACACTCATCAGTAAATAAAAAGAAACATTAAAAGACAAACTCACCTCACATAAGACAAATCCACCTCATTTTCTCTTACACACACACAATGGAAAAATAACCCATCCCCACTCATGTCTACGGCTGTATGTGCTGGAAAAGGGATATAAAAATCATATATTACACATTAGAAGACAATTCAACACTAAATAAACCAACTAAAGACAAATTAGCTCTTACACACCTAAACCCACCTAGGAAAGATTTTTCCCTTCTAATACACCAACTCAGCCATCCTCACTCCCTTGCCCATACTCCAGCACTCCTTCCTCCTCTCTCAGCCGTCACCAACAGCACCATTCACCATCTTCATCTTCTTTTCATGCTTTAAGCTCTAATGGAGCTCTAAGACTCATTTCACCTCCAAACTTCAAGTTTCTTGCATCAAAATCACCGGCCATCCTTCCTCTATAATTCTAACCAAAAATATAGGGAGTATGGGCCATTTATGAGCTGAAACTCAAGGAAATCAGATTGGTAAGTCAAGGTAAGAAAAATGTGCTTTAAGACACCCTTCTTCCTTTATTTATGTATATGGCTGAAATTAACTATTCCCACTCCATCTAAGGCACCATCACTGACTTGGAGGACCCAAGCCACGTCGAAGACCAACCCATGGGCTAGGGGAACCTCTTAAGGACCTTAAGGTAAGAAAAAATGCCTTAAAACACATTTTTGCATCCCTTCAATGCTTAGTCCGAAAATGAACTTCCACTTACTCCTTTTTCTACATATTTTGACACACTTATGAAGGGTGTTTCCAGCCTTCTTCATTGAGCTAAATAGCTTCCCCAAAACACTCATTAAAAGGCTCCAAAGGAAGGTAAAATCATGAATCTCCATGGCTGTTCAAGCCCTTAATTTCCCTTGATTTTCCCCCATAAACTGAGGGTGTTATTAACTTATGTAGGTGGCCAAAAATACCACCTGAAACCACCCAAAATCCCAAGGTAAAATCCTTCTTTAATCTTGCTTAAAAACTCCTTAAACTAAGTAACTTGTCAAAGTTATTAACTAAACTTTTGTTCCATGTTATTATGCTGACCGAATGGGTCTTGGAACCACCCATGGTGTGTGGAGGCAGTAGGAACATCATCCCAAAGAGAAAACCATCTTTAAGAAGGTAAAACACTCATTTAAGGTCTTAAGGTTTATAATAGTGTTACACTTAATGTTATAAAACAAAACCTAACTTAAGGCTCCGTAAATTAGTTCCATGGAGCATAGGAGTGGCTGTGTGGACTGCCTCGTGATTTTAAACAAGGTAATGATGCTTAAAACCTTATTTATACACATTAAGGTTATTAATGTTGTAAAACCAATAGGGCCGAAAATGTGCAAGTGTTTGTGTACTGTTTGAACCATAAAAATGTGTAGAAAATTATGGTTACATGTTCAGTTGATGAACCTAGGTGCTAATGACTTATTAAAGTCAAGTTTATAAGTTAAAAATGAAAGAAAAATGATTTTTATAAGTTAAATAAAAAATCTGTAGCAAGCCATGTATAACCTATGGTTTATGGACATTTTAATGTCATTTTAAAGTTAAGCTTATGTTATGTTGAAAGCCATGTGTTTAGGCCATTTTATTATAGTTAATTAAAGCTTTAAATATTAAATTATTAAGTTTTTGGGTGATTAAATGTATTATTTAAGTTTCTGGTACAAAGAGGTAATTTTAGTGAACATATTCACCTAGGAACATTTTGTATGAATAATGATGAAATTAGGTGTAACATAAATTAAATATAAAGTTATATTATAGTTTATAAACTTTATAAATGTTAAAATGAACATAAGACTTGCCAAGTGGGTCAAACCATAAATAAATAAAGTTTAGGGTGCAAGACAATAATTAAAACAGAATGGGGGCTGTTTAGGAATTTTAAGAACATAAAATGTGATTTTTATAAAGTTTAAACACTTAAATGTAAAACTAGAGAGATAATAGGGGTATTTTCATAATTACTGATAAATGTTGGTCAAAGGAGTGTTTGGGGGGTCAACCTTGACCATATATGGTGTTTGACCAAGTTGGAAAAAAAATAAGTAATTGATTTGGTAACTTAAATCAAGTATTAAGTTAAAAATGAAAATTATAAAACTATTTGGGGTGTTTAGGTAATTTTCAAAAGTTAAGGGCTGGAATGAGGTTAATATGACCAGTAGGGGTCTGTACATAATTTTGGTGAATTTTAGGTTGATTTTGGTAATTTAATAAACTAAGGGTTATAATATATAGTTTAAGTATTAAAATGTAACATTTATAAAACTTATGGGGTTATTATGTAAATAACCAAAACATAGGGGTGGAAAATAATATTGGAACACCCTAGGGTCTGTTCAGAAATTTTCAAAATTATTTTGGGAATTTTTGGAATTAAATAAGTTAATATGTATAATATAAAGTTTTAGGTATTAAATTGTAAGTTTACATAATAAAGAGGGGTAATATGTAATAATGAGAAAGTTGTGGGTAAAAGTATAAAACTAGAAAAGAGGGGGCTGCTGTTCGAATTAAACATACATATATGTATATATGTTTGTATATTATAATGTTTTGGAATCTTAGGTTATAGATTAAATAATGAAAGGAAAAGTAACAACAAATAATATTTGTGGTGGTTTTGTAAATAATCAAAAATGAAGGGGAGGAATATTAAAATGCCGAAAGCATAAGGTTGGTTTGGAATTTTCAGAAACAATGAACAATAAAATATAAGGTTTAAAATGATATAAAGTGACTATATATTAAAGTATAAGAGAGTATATTATAAATGAATTATTATGGTATACATATACCTTATAAACAATCACATAAAAATGATGGAATTAAATTAGAAGGTTGGGGAGTATAACACATGGTTATAAATAGTGGCGGACCGGGAATTTTCAATTAGGTGTGTCAAACTTATAAATTTAGATTTTAAAGTTAACAATAAGCTTTTATATAATGTTATATTGAAGTTGTGATCATATTGACAGTCTAAGGTCTACAATAAAATAAATTTTAATTATATTCTTAAAATTAGTAAAAAAACATATTATTCTTAATCAAAGTAAGTAAAGCATCATTCACGAACAAACTAAGAATACATTTAGGTTGACAAGTAGCAAATGTTAACCAACAAATTAAGTAATTAACTTAGGGCCTTTGTTGTTCTTAGAGATAAAAAAAGGTGGAAAGGTGGGAGTGCATAATAAATCAAGATTAGAGAAAATAAACAATATTAGGTGAGTAAAGAAAGATACAATTAAAATATATAAGGACTAAAACAAAATTATATTTTTGGCTAATTCATGAAATGCCACTTAATTAGTAGAAATTGGTAGAAATTTTGGTATAAGTTATATGTCTAGAACACAATATTCTTTTTATGGTACTGAATAAATTTTAAAAAATGAAATATTTATTTGTTTTAATATTTTATGATATTTTTATTTTTTTTCAATTTTTATTAATTTCTAAATTTTTATATATTATTTTATTTTTCTATTGTATTTTGATTTTTTGTGAATTTTTGTGAATTGTATCACACTTAGGAGCATATTGTGAACTTTAAAAGTACTTTGTTAACTAGTAGAGATATTTTTGTCTTTTTTCCATCTGGTCAATGACTATAGTGGCATTTCATGGACTTTTACGAAAATATAGTGGCATTTTGTGACTTTCTTTTTTTTAGTGGCATTTCATGAATTAGCCAAAAATATAGTGACATTTCATGAAATTTCCCAAAAAATTTAAAAGTAAAATATAAAATACACGGATGAAGAGTGATATACAAAGTGAAATACAACTATTATTAAGGTCATTTTTTAGCTTGAACTCAATTTGTTTTACATATATTAGATGATATTTTGTAATGAAATAAACAAATTGCATTAACCATATTTGAACTCAACTCATATTTATCAACTAAACATGATCAGTTATAGCATATAAATAAATTTTAGTTTTATTATGAATTGTATGTGTGTCAGTTGACACACTACGCTCTACATTGGGTCCGCCCCTGGTTATAAACCTTATAATATAAGGGCTATGGTAATGTATAAAATACCTTGTACAACATTAAGGTGAATCCTTGATAAAAGGTTTGTGAGTAAATAACACAATTAAGTACAAGTGTGTCTAACAAAGAATAAAGAATTTAATTCATTGTGGGAAGCTTTATAATTCTTATATTATGAATTTATAATACAAGGTAATGTGGTATAAAGCGATAAATAAATATCGACTATTATGAAATATTGACTTGAAGCGTTGACCAAGTCAAACTACGTTGACCAACCATCACAACTTAGTCAAGTAAATTAATTAACCAATACACACAAGATATTATACTACTGTAAGTGAAGGCATAACTTGGCTTAATGGGTCACGGTAATAAACCATATTCTATGTATGCATAAATAAGTGTATATGATTAGACATGCACGCATGTAAGTGTGTGTACGTAAATGTGTAAAACAAATAACCATACAAGAGTATTCGGAGAATAAGTCCTACGTACTAGATATTATTACAGTATCGAATACTATCTATACATAAACTGTAAATTGTCATGACACCGTAATCCCGAGAATTAATAACAAACCCGAGTTAAACAAACAACCGACTAAGGGTGAAGAATCCTACTGTGCGTGAGACTAGAACAGACAGAATACGATGATGATAAACGAACACTGTAACTCAGATTATCACTCACAACACGTATCAAACTCGATACAAGATTGGCACGTAGTATGTTCACCACACTACCTATACACGAGATCTAAACTCTCAACACGTTAAGAGAGCAATCCTCTCTTAACACCTCACACGGAAAATATGCTTCTCAGTACGAATGATGTTTCAGTACTAAACTAATCTTTCTCATGTAAACATCTCTCCCTCAAGACTTATGCGGCGCTTTTTCTTTTCTTTTCACTACTCTCCCTAATGCTTTCTTCCCCCAAAAACTTCTCCGTAACCCTAGAGTTACAATCCCATATATAGATTCCGATACCATTAATTACAACTCATAAATCATAGATATTATTTATCTTTAATAGATAGATAAAAAACCGTTTAAGATATTCTTCCTGCTTAGATTATTTCCTCGGTTATGGACTGGCGCGTGGATTTCTTTATTTCTTCTTCACGCTCATCAGTCTGAAGCTGAGTTTGCCGATCAAAATACATCAACAATTTCCCCCTTTTTGATGCGGCAAACTGTTGAAGTCTTGAACCTCTTGCATTAATTCCCCCTGAATCTTGTAATGCCATAGCTTCGCAAGAAAGTCCCATCTACTGTTGGTATTCCCCCTTAATCTCACATCTTTTTCTGCTTGCCCTGTACTTAGTGTAAAACTCACAACCTTTTGTGCATTAAATGTGATATGACAGCAAGTAAAAGAATAAAGAGACAAATAACCGAACATAATCTCTACATATGTGATTCGCATCATAAACCCACTTGTACCAAGTATCAACAGACAGAGTAATGGAGATTCAGTTCGAGAATTTTAAAAAAAAATATACTAGCCGTAAGCACAACACAAGTATAAACCTGCACCACTGTTTGTGCATAACCCATTTGTTAAAGACTTCCTAATACACTTCCCCCTTTTGCCACATCAAAAAGAGACAAAAGATAGCAGATATTGTAATGAGCAAGAAGGGGAGGGGTAGGATGCAATCCAACTGGAAACAAAATTCTAAAATTTATCAGATTGTTCAGATGTTGAGTTATCCGCCGACATCAAGAAATTAAGTTTGTCCTCCATGATCTGCAGCCGGTCCAGTAAGCGCTTCTCCATTGCCATCATTGAGTCGAGGACTGACTGGATCAGAGAGGCGGTGGAGGGAAGTGCATGGCCAGTCTTCTCCTCATGTTGCCCTGTTTGTTTGAATTGCCAGCCTGACGATGTCAATTCCAAGCCCATCTTGGAGAGTGTTGCGACAGCTAGATAGTTAGTGGGTTGAGCAGTGACGAAATAAGCATCATCTTTAACAAGATTGAAATGACGAAGAACCTTTGTAAGCCAGAAGGGTAAGGAATGGAGGGCTTGGAGCTATTCACAATTAACCGCAAGTGAGATATGATGAGTCTTGGCAAGGAGAGATGAATCTTTTTATCTAAGCACCACATCAATCCTAAATCCACGGGTGTGACCTTATCACGCATATCAGAGCGTGGGAGTAATGTCTGATAAGCAAGCAAATGGAGTAACCTTGGTAATACATCTAGGTCTCTCTGTGGATAGTGCTTCAGTCTAGAACTAGCACGAGTCAGGCCAAAGTGTTGCACAACGTCAGAGTGCGGTGCGACATCCACCTTCTGAGTATTAAACTCAGCTAAACCATCGAGAGGGACATCAAGAATCATAGCAAGCCATGCAGGAGAGATTATCATTTTTATTCCAGCCACCTCAGTCTTAAACTCGTATGGTGAAACGAATTCTAAATTTAGAACAAACGGAAAGAGTAACTCTGGGTAGTAGGTGGTTTCAGAATTAAATAATTTGTCCCAACCTTGAAATTTAACAATTTCCACCAACGATTCCAGCGAGTTCTTGCCTAACCAATCGCAATCAACCAATTTTCCAGGAAGAATATCGGATTCAAGCATCGAACGATTAAAAATGGGTTTCTGTGGAAAGGTACGACCTGGGTTTTGCGACCGTTCTTGATGAAACTCCTTGACCTTGGATGCAAAAGGACGACGTGGCACAGACTTCAGCCTCTTCGACGATCGCTGTTGAACTACTGGAGAATCACCCTCTTTGCGCTTTGGGTTCACCGAGGAAGCATCGTCGACTCCCGGAGCGGCTTTCTTTGCAGGTGTGCGCAACCGACGACGTGTTTTAGCCAGAGGAATGTCGTCCTCAGTAGGAACAGCAGAGGAATCTTCATCGCTGACAATAGTGGTTTCTTTTGGAGTTGGAGATTTTGCGTCGGGTGAGGGTTTTGAGATGGAATCGGGGACGATTGTTTGTTGGCTATAATGCTCCGGTTTTTCAGTAGCAAGAGGAACAACATTCTCATAAATGAGTTGTTCGAAAGAATCCATGGCTGAAGGAAGAAGGAAGGGGGGAAAATTTTCAAGAACGAAGCTCGAGAAGAGCAAGAGTTGGCACTGTTTAAGACTTCGGGAGGTGTAACCAAGTGAGTAAGCAGTAGATGTTTCAAGTATGCTGAGAATGGGAGAGAAATAGAATTAAAGCTAAACTCCTCCGTTTGAAAATAAACACAGTTGAGAGATCTAGACTGAGTCTTTCAGAATAAAACCTTTAGAAGATTAGGAAGATGAGCACATTTATCTACAGAGATATCACCCAGCATACATTAGGAAATAATGACTCCAGTCTCCTGATATTAACAAATCTCCTTCAGTGAACATACCACAAGCAGGGCATGTGGATAATTTGAGTGAATAAGCCTGTGCACAATCATAACTTCCTTTGAAACGACAAGAGGTGAGAAGTATAATCATATTCCATTATACCTTTCATCACCACAGACTCATACTCACAGCTGTGAAAGACATTATTTGTGTTATTTAGTAAACAACACCTTGACTTTTTCTCTCCATCCATGTAGCGACTTTGGGTCAACTTGTCCAGAGTAATTACCCTTAGAAAGTTAGATGATGAAGCATCCTTGAAGACTTAATTATCGAATGAAAGAGGCCAAATACGTGTTGTTTGTGCTGTGAGCAGAGGAATCTCTTGCCTTGTTTGTTCCATTGTATTATAAAGCCACTGTGATGTTATAGCATTTAGTTTTATTGCATACCCCAACATGATGCTTGTGAGACACATTCAGGAGATTTATACGAAAGAGGAGAAGAGATGCATACATCCAATTAATGTATATTCGGAAGACATGCTGAAGTAAATAACATACTCATCTTAATAACCTTCATAACGTTGTATCCATAAAAGACTTGGTATAGAATACTATCATCCATGAGGAACAATCAGAGATGTTTAGAGTAAAAAAAAAAATAAAACAAACCCACAACCGAACAAAATAAAAGAAAATTAACAAAAAAAACATCTGATCTATCTCTCACTTGGTATCTACCATGCCAATCTCAAAACGAAGTCGCTCAAAAGTCTCTCTTGGTAAGGGCTTGGTGAATATATCGGCCAACTGTTTTTCTGTGGGACAATGAACGAGAATAACATGGCCATGTTCAACGTGATCACGAATAAAATGATGACGGATGTCAATGTGTTTGGAACGTGAGTGATGAACCGGATTTTTGGTTAGCTCAATTGCACTGGTATTGTCGCAATAGATAGGAATAGGAATGAAGAAGAGACCATAATCCTCAAGCTGCTGATGAAGCCATAAGATCTGGGCACAACACGCCGCCGCAGCCACATACTCAGCTTCAGTCGTAGACAGAGCAACCGAAGCTTGTTTCCTAGAAGACCAAGCAATGAGATTAGAACCCAAAAATTGAGCTGTGCCCGTGGTACTCTTCCTATCAGTAAGAGAGCCACCAAAATCTGCATCAGTATATCCAGAGAGTGTAGGCAACGAAGTAGCCGTGTATAGAAGTCCAAGAGATGATGTCCCTTGTAAGTAGCGGAAAATGCGTTTGACCGCTTTGACATGAGGTGTTTTGGGATTAGATTGGAACCGAGCGCAAAAACACACACTTTGCATAATATCAGGCCGACTCGCGGTAAGATAGAGAAGAGACCCTATCATCCCCCTATAAATAGTAGGATCTGTAGATTCTGCAGTGGGTTCCAGTCCCAGTCTGAGAGTGGTTGACATCGGAGTGAACATTGGTTTACACTCATTGAACTTGTATTTCGCTAAAAGCTCCAACGTATATTTAGTTTGGCTGACAAAGGTGCCATCAGCTGTCTGTCGAATCTGCAAGCCAAGAAAATAAGTTAACTCACCCATGTTACTCATTTGGAACTCTTGAGTCATTACGGTCTCAAACTCCTTTGTTAGCTGAGGACTGGTGGACCCGAAGACAATGTCATCGACATATATCTGAACCAGAAGCTTATCCACCCCGCACTGTTTGATAAACAGTGTACGATCAACATGTCCACGTACAAACTGTTGACTAACAAGGAAAGTGGTCAATCTTTCATACCACGCCCTTGGTGCTTGTTTAAGCCCATATAATGCCTTTTTCAACCGATAGACATGAGTAGGATGGATAGGATCTTCAAACCCCGGGGGTTGAGTAACATATACCTCTTCCTTGAGGTGTCCATTTAGGAAGGCACACTTAACGTCCATCTGGTAGAGTGTGAACCTATGTAAAGTGGCAAAGGCTATGAGCAATCGAATAGCCTCAAGTCGTGCAACGGGAGCATAGGTTTCATCAAAATCCAATCCCTCCTGTTGGTTATACCCTTTGGCAACTAGTCGAGCTTTGTTTCTGGATATCTGACCATTTGAATCCAGTTTATTACGATAGACCCACTTCGTTCCTATAATGTTCTGATTTTCGGGTTTTTCAACAAGTTCCCATACCTCATTTCGTACAAACTCATTCAACTCCTCATGCATTGCATTTATCCAGCTTTCATGTTCTAATGCTTCCTTCACAGTTTTTGGCTCTATTGTTGATACAAATCCAAAGTAAGCACAATAGTTTTGTGCATTCGACCTGGTTTGTACCCCTGAGTTCAAGTCTGACAAAATATTGTTAATCTCTATACCCGGGGCGTTACGGGGTGTCAGACGACGCATGACTCTGGCTTCCTGGTTCACTACTGGTGGGATGACAGTGTGCTCTGGTGGTGTGGCTTCTAAGGTCGGAACCGATGAAGGAAGAACTTGAGTTCGTACCACTTCTACCTCTGAATCAGTTTCGGAATTATTTTCCATGAGTACATCATCGGCCTTACACTGAAAGAGATCTTTTATCTCCTGATGACTGACACGTCCTCCAAAGTTATTCTCGTCAAACGTAACATTTGCAGACTCTTCAACAACCAAGGTGCGTTTGTTAAAAACCCTATAAGCTTTACTGCTCATTGCATAGCCGAGAAATACTCCTTCATCACTTCTTTTATCAAACTTCCCAAGTTGAGTCTTTCCATGATTGAGGATATAACACGAGCACCCAAACACTCTGAAATGTGATATAGATGGTTTGCGCCCTTTGTACAGTTCATAGGGAGTCTTGACTAGAATTGGCCGAATCAAGGCTCGATTGAGAATATAACATGCCGTATTTATCGCCTCCCCCCAAAAACTTGGTGCAAGCCCACTACCATTTAGCATCGTACGAGCCATTTCTTGGAGAGTCCTATTTTTACGTTCCACCACTCCATTTTGCTGAGGAGTTCTGGCTGCGGAATAGGTATGTGTGATTCCGTTGTCAGTACAGAACTGGGACATCTTCTGGTTTATGAATTCCGTCCCCTGATCAGTCCTAATAGTCTTGACCTTATTCTCCGTTTGAGTCTGAATCTTAGCAAACAGACTAATAATCTCAGAATATGTATGATCCTTACTATGAAGTAGAACCACCCATGTGTACCTTGAGTATCATCAACGACCACCAGTATATATCTCTTACCAGACCTGCTCTGAATCCTCATTGGTCCCATTAAATCCATATGAATCAACTCTAGAGTCTTGGTGCTATTGACCGCATGAGTCGAAGAGTGCGAAACCCTTGTTTGTTTGTTCAGGGCACAATCAGCACAGATAACATCATGACTTATCCTTCTTTGTGGTAACCCATTGACTAACTCCTTTAGTCTCAATCTGTTAATCAACCTGTAATGAGCATGTCCTAACCTCCGATGCCACAAAACTTCTTCATCATCTTTAGCTGTAAGACAAGTTAAGTCTTCCTGGTCGTTCACATCTACCATGTAAAGATTTCCTACTCTACACCCTTGTAACAGTACCTCCTGTGTAACCTTGTTACGAATTTGAAATCCATTAGAATCAAAGACAACCTCCGAGGGACCTTTGTCGCACACTTGTGACACGCTTAACAGATCATGACTGAGACCTTCCACCAAACTAACTTGATCAATACAATTCTCTTTGCCAATCGACCCTACTCCTATTATTCTCCCTTTGCCATTGTTCCCAAATGTAACTTTTCCTCCTCGATGTTCTTCTAAGGAATTGAACTTCTTCCTATCTCCACTCATGTGTCGTGAGCACCCACTGTCCATCAGCCACCAGTTCTCACATAACGAGGTAGCCAGTGCCTAAACACACCCAATTACTGTTTAGCTTTAGGTACCCATACTAGCCTAGATCCTGTTTTACACCTAAACTGCGAATGATAGTTGTTATTACTAGCTCTAGACTGACGTGTATTGTCAACAAAGATTTTCTATAGTATAAATCCCTACAAAACCAACACTATGACCGGGTTTGTGGCAATATTGACACAAAAATCTTGACTTAGAGATCTTTCATAAAAGACTTTTTTTACTGGAGTATAAACAGGTGTAACACTCTTCTTCTTCCCGGTTAGCATCTGAGTTAAATCCGCTTTTCCAGTGTACCAAACGGGATTCCGTGGTGTTGCTAGTTCTTTTTCTCTCCTAACCTTGGACAAGTTATCCTCTAACATCTCATTTTGCTTTCTTAAGTTCTCATGCCTCTCTTGTAACGTTTCAAATTCAGATTGAACCCAAGCAGGTAAACAAGCAACTCTCTCTTTTATCGGTTTGACAAACTTAATAGTAGATTTTTCTTTATCCTGAGATTCATTAGCAGACTCTATAGGAATATCTAGGTTTGACAGTCTAGATTCAAGCAGTTTAATCTTAGCCACAGCAGTTGTTAACAAGCTAAACATTTCTTTCTTTGACAAGGTATTGAATGCACTTTCTATGAGTTCAGGACTTACCTCGTCTGCTTCTAGGATCTCTTGCCATCCATCTTTAGCCATCATGCAGAAGTTCCTATCTGATTGTACGCTGATCCTTTCATCATCTTCAACCACCGCAGTCATGCATACTTGTGCTACCTCTTCTGTCTCTGAGTCTTCATCTGACTCTTCTTGTCCCCACGCTGCAGCTGCTGCCTCTGTGAATTTTTTGATTTTGTCACGAAATTCATCCTTTGTCTTTAACATACAGTCCTTCACCACATGTCCAGGCTTGTTACACCGGAAACAAATAATTTGTTCCTTCTTATACTTGAATCTGTCAGTTCTGGACCCAGACCCTCTTCTTCCGCCGAAGATCTTCCTAATTCCGTTAGCTATCATAGTAATCTCTTCATCCTCGTTAGCATCATCATCTTCTTTATCGCTTGATATCTTCTTCGCCTTTAGTGCCAGATCCTTACTAACACCGAGTCCAACTAGTCCACCTTTCATCTTGCCTTCGTACACTGTTAGTTCAGACCCCAGTTCTTCAAAGGACAATTTTGATAGATCCTTCGTAGACTCTAAAACGGTGGTGTAATTTAACCATTCTTTGCACAAACTATCCAGAAACCTCTCGTTTATTTGAGCATTATCCAGAGTTACACCGACCGTCTTAAGTTCACATAAAATTTTATCAAATTTTTCTATTGCCTCCGTAATTGTTTCTCCCTCTTCCATCTTAAAATTATCAAGCTGCCTCTTGAGTTGTTTTCCCTTTGCTTTCTTGACTGAATCTGTCCCCGCGTAAGCCGTCTTAAGGAATTCCCAAACCTCTTTTGCGGTGCGCAAACCTAAGACTTTCTGTTGGTCCGAGTCTGACAGGGAAGACATTATAACTCTCCTTGCTTGTCGATTCTTACTTATCAATTTGTTATCATTCTCCCCCCAGCTAGACTTTGGCTTATCCTTGGTAACTCCTTCTTCAACATATTTCGGTTTTAGGTCTCCTTCAGTCACCACATCCCAAAGTTGAAGATCAATAGAAATAAGTTGATCCTCCATCTGTTCACACCAGCTTGTATAGTTGAACTTGGTCAACTTAGGTGGCTTGACACTGTAGGTATTCATCTCGACCTACCCTGAGAGATTTTTCTCTGAATTTAGGGTAACCTTGCTCTGATACCAATTGAAGAATCCTACTGTGCGTGAGACTAGAACAGACAGAATACGATGATGATAAACGAACACTGTAACTCAGATTATCACTCAGAACACGTATCAAACTCGATACAAGATTGGCACGTAGTATGTTCACCACACTACCTATACACGAGATCTAAACTCTCAACACGTTAAGAGAACAATCCTCTCTTAACACCTCACACGGAAAATATGCTTCTCAGTACGAATGATGTTTCAGTACTAAACTAATCTTTCTCATGTAAACATCTCTCCCTCAAGACTTATGCGGCGCTTTTCTTTTTCTTTTCACTACTCTCTCTAATGCTTTCTGCCCCTAAAACCTACCCGTAACCCTAGAGTTACAATCCCATATATAGATTCCGATACCATTAATTACAACTCATAAATCATAGATATTATTTATCTTTAATAGATAGATAAAAAACCGTTTAAGATATTCTTCCTGCTTAGATTATTTCCTCGGTTATGGACTGGCGCGTGGATTTCTTTATTTCTTCTTCACGCTCATCAGTCTGAAGCTGAGTTTGCCGATCAAAATACATCAACAAAGGGGTTAACTACGGGATGAAGATTAGAACCTACCTGTAATAGTTAAGCAGTCTCGTGATATAGACACTAATGTTAGAACAATACATTACAGAGATACGGGCTGCTAGATACGAGTTCGGGAGCACTAGTGGACAGACGTGACTCATCACCTTAGCGTTATTGTCGGTGAACGGTATGTGAATGTGTGGTCTGAAAACTCCGAGGGTTTCCTTGGGCTCCGGACGTAAATGTGTGCTTGCATGTCAGATAAATAAATGTTATGCATGTGTTTGTATGTGCTTATGTTTTCCAATCGCCAAAGCGTTTATTAACTATGCGCGTATGTCGGTCGGACATGTGATACTGATTATCACCCTAACTGTGTATGAACTTTCGGGAGAGACTCTGGATACTATCTTGTGAGAGTAAACAACTCCTAACACACTAAGTGAGGAACTTAGTTTAGAGACCCGGTATTAACAGTCTCTAGAGTGATCACTCGACCTTTGAACATCACATAGAAGATTTCTAGGTTGTGTGTAAGATCCAATAGGGCATCCAATAAAAATGTGTTTTCTCCAATAACTAGACTGAATCTCCAGGAGACTAATTAAAATACGCTAACTTATGAGAGTGTGATAATTAATTAATGAAACAATGTTCCTAAATCCTGGTCTGCATACGTTCCAGCAGGTTGCGCATAGTGATCACTAGAGTTCTAACACCCGTTTAGGGCCTACTCTTGTTTATCTAACGAGCCGGATACCATCGTTTGTCGGAGTGTGCTACCGTTGGCACCATACCAAGGCTTCGGCCTAATGGACATCTACCACTGTAGATAAGTGAGTCCATCTACCCACGGTAGATGGCACCGGACTACTGTCCCAAAATATTAATGTGTGAGGTTAAACGGGGAATTGTCCTTAACATGACACCCGTATGTTTATGTGAGATTGTGGAAGCGGGGCTTCATGTGGTGGAAATAAACAAGTGAGACTAACTGGACTTCAGCTACCTCTTACATTACCGTCGATTCGAATTTTAATTGTTCAATTATCAATGTCGTAATAGCATGTCTTGATGTGGGAATGTTTGAATACCTATTGTGTGTTTTAATTCCGTATTTACAGTTATGTTATAAGCATGTAAACGGTACAACATGAAACAAACCCCATGTTAATCAAGATAGCTAAAACGACCTAAGTGGCCTAAAGGGTCTAGGATCACATTTAGCATACCAGCAGTTGGCTGAGCCTTTATGGCACCCACATTTCAGGACTTAATCGAGCTATGAAGCCGGAGTACGGGTCTTTGGGGTAGTCAACGACGTTATTTATTTATTCACTGCACTATCAGAATTAGTTTATGTTCAATACGATGTAAATATTGGGATTACCTTAGATGCTCCCTTACCTTATGTATTAGTTTAAACCTAGGATGATGTAGTATATATCTCGTTCATCACTACGGTAAATTATTGTCGATGTGTTGTTATACTTCCTTTTTCTGCTTCTTTACTCGTATGGGCGAGTAATGGCATGTGACACCCGAGTGAGGATTATTAGTGTTTAACTTCCACTGTGAGACGTCTTTAATTATGCTACGAGAGTGATTATTACGCGTTTAATGTGAGGGGTGTTACAATTATACCTTGACGGAAACCCGGACCCGACTGGGTATGTCTATGCTTGGTCTGGGTGTTCCTCTCAGACAGAAACCGGACCCGAGTTTGAGAAGCAATTGCAACGTGCCATAGCCACTTGTCTGGGTATGTGTCCTGGAGACAAACCCGGACCCTACCTGTGAGCCTCGATTTTTGTAACACCCCAACTACTAACAACACACTTAATAACGTATCGCAGCGGAAATCTCAACTCGCAACAACACTTAACTCTTTGGTGTTACACGCCGTTAGCCACCCTCGTGGCTAACAAGGCTAACATATATACATCGTACCGGTCTGATGGACTAAACTCCCGAGAAACTACACATTAATCCCGTTCCATGTTCAACATTCATCATACACTTACATTACAACTGTACCGAGTAATTACCAACTAACGCCGACACAATTTCGGTCTTACTACACCTACAGCACATCCACAATTTTCATGACTACCCACATAATCAACTACCCCGTCCTACTCTCGAACGGCCTCCAGTTCCTTGTACTGAAACAGGAAAAAGAAGAAAAGGGAGGCCCCCAAGGGGCTCAGCACCTTTGCTGGTATGGTAATCCCGCAACCCGCATGCTACCGGGCCACGCACAACTAATTGTCGTCTTAGCATGCGACTGATTTTATTTAAACAAACACAACTACACACATACTTCATGCTTAAAAGCAAACATCCATTAGTAGGACACAAACACAGATTAGCACACACAACATAACCATACACTTCACTTGATAACATACACACAACTTAATTCCATTCTTCTTGAGAACATAAACTTTACTTAGGGAGTGCCGGGGGGTGATATAGCCGAGCACAAACATACATACATTTTCTTACTTAGGTATGGCGGCCTCATATAGGACCGATCACACCTTGCACAATTTCCCCCTAGCTCCAATAATGATGAGGTAGGTAAGCCTTGGTTAAGCTTGTGGGTGGTTGTAATTCAAGGAGGAAAAACAACCGTAACATAACAAAGAGGGAGTCGAAGCGAACTTAGGCATCAACACCCTACCAACATTACACATGATTTCCCCCTACCCGATTGGAAGTTGGGTAGGTAAGCTTTGGCTAAGCTAATGGGAGGTCGAAATCCAATGAAGGAAAACAACCCTAACATAACAGGATGGGAGTTAATTCACATATATACATTAACTCCCAAACAACACGCGCAACCGGAACGACCGGATTCCTCACCATACATAACATATACATATTAGTTAAAGGTTCCTTTATGGAACTCATCACATACATACATCACATAGTGTTACCAACTCTGTTAGACCAGAAGGGGAGTAACATCCCTTTTTAACAAACATGGATAACTGTATCCGATAGCAACAACACACAAAACAAAGTCACATACATCACATATAGTCGCAACATACACAAACGCACGGATAGCCGCAGTTAGAACGTTCCCGTGGGTTGGGACGTTTATTCCGAATACCGATCTCTTATGTGAACCTAAAGTCGGTTAACTATTATTTAACACATAACTAGGGTTAAGCGGTATCGGAATTAATTACGCCACAATAATGAATTACTATAAACTCATTTCATGCTTTATCTTGCAAGGTGGCAAACACACAGAAAAACACATTGGCATACAAGCCGGTGTAATCCGGTAGGACACAGGTTGCAAGAAAACCATACCTTACACCATGGGTTACTCTACCGTGTTCCCGAGGGTTCACTCCAACGCGTCATCTCACGCTCCCCGGATAGTTTTTGAACAACTGGTAATATTTAAAATGTTTTATTAACAACAAAGTCTTACGGTATGTAAGCTTCTATTATTTCCGTACTTACCCCGTTATCCCGGTACACTTAATGTTCTTATGCTTACGACTTCCTTAACTTGTTTCCTTACTCACATGTGCATTTCCTCTTCCTTTCTTCCCATTAATGATGTATTACTACATTTACATATGCCTATGTGTATAGGCATATGCTTATATACATATGATAACTCTAATCAATATATACATACATATATATATATATATTTGTTTTAACTCGACCGGACTTGCGACCGACCTTGCAAGTCCGGTCCATTCCAGAAGATATCAGTCCGGGAAATTTCTGGCTCGACCGAACTTGCAAGTCCGGTCGCAAGTTCGGTCCCTTCAGAGGCTTCCATCTACGGAATTTTTCTGGCCGACCGAACTTGCAAGTCCGGTCGCAAGTTCGGTCCATTCCAGAAGGTTTCAGACGGGAGAATTTTCTGGTCCGACCGAACTTGCAAGTCCGGTCGCAAGTTCGGTCCATTCCAGAAGGTTTCCCGTCTTTGTAATTCTGGGCTCGACCGAACTTGCAAGTCCGGTCGCAAGTCCGGTTCGGCCCAGTACTTCAGTTTTAAAAATCTGTTTTCAGTCCTCTCTTTTACCCATTACTTCCCCAATCTTCCTACATGTAATCCCACATGTTTAAACACTATCTAGGCCCTCCAAATTGCCTTAGTTCATCCAACAATTCCTTACACTTCTCTAAATCCATATACACAATTTTTCCTCACTCCCTTCAACACTTGTAACAGTTTTTGTTACATTTATGCTACAAATTTTATAACTCAATCCTCACTCTCCAATTACCAATCCATGGTCATTACCCATCTCTACTAATCCCAATGCATACCTTGGTTCTCCCATTCACCAAGTCACTCTTTAATGCACAATTCCTACCAAAATTTTGCCATAGCTCACCTACAATTCTTACTTATCCACACATATCTTTTCTCATCAGCTTCATCCCTATTCTAGCCAACCACAAGGGTTCTAACAGCACATAACAAATCCTCAAACTCATCAACAACAATACAATCACCATAATCTCAATGAACCACAACATAAACACAACCTCCAAACATTTGGCTCTTAAGGCCCTCAATTCAACCATTACTTCACAAACCTCTCCAATATCAATTAAACACATTTTCAACATAAGTTTAAACCCTTAACTTGGGTTCATTAATTTGTTTACCCATACCAACACTTAAACAAATTTAAACAAGGGTTAAGGTGGACTCCTTACCTTAATTTTACAAGCCTCTTTAATTCTCTTCTTGCTCCTCATCTCTTCCAAAGTCGGTTAAAAGGGTGTGGAGTTTCCAAACTCCACCCCAACATCCAAGAACACAAAACACACTCAATTAATTATCTAAACCCTTAGAAAACTCAATTCAATCAAAGGGCTTAGAACACAAGTTAAGGTTTACCTTTTTGAAGCTTTTAAGAGGGATTCTCTCCCTTGAATCAAGAAGGGAATTACTCCACCATTGAAGGATTAATTTGGAGCTCAAGAACAAGAAGAAAAACAAGGTATCAAAATGGTGAAAAATCGATTACACCAAGAGGTGAATGAAAGATGACTTTTTCTTGGGAATTTTTACCTTAGAATGAAGAGGAGACTCCAAGCTATCTTTTGATGTCATTTTCTCTTCAAATGGGAAAAACCCATGGAGATGAACTTCATTGTTTTCAGATTTTGAAAAGAGAGATAGATAGAGAATGATGAGAGGAACACAACTATGTGTTTTGTTTTTGATTTGGAGCATTTTTGTGGTTTGAGCAAGAGGATGAAGAGAGGCTGCCATGGAAGCTTGTGGAGAGCTTCAAAAATCGCCAAACAGGGAGGAGGAAGGAGGAGAATTCGGTGGTGAGAGAAGGAGGGAAGGAGAGAGAGGAGGGAAATGGGAGGAAAGAGAAAAGAAAGGTACTTTAGTACCTTTTGTTTTATTTACTTTTTTTTTCTTTTTAGCTAGGTGAGAGTGTGAGTGGGGGCTGTTTAACAATTAAAAACCGGCCCACATATATTGTACAAGCTGGAGCGCTTTTCATCTTTTTACAGAAAACGCTCGTTTATTTACCCGGTTTGGCCCTATTCACTAACCGGGCCCGTTTTCTGGAATTTCCCCGTTTCCTTAATTTTAATGGCTATAAGCTCCCATTAATTTATTTATAGTTATTTAATGAACTATAATTTTTACGGGTTCGTTTGACCACTTAACGTCACGTTTTCGGGTTTTCTCAAAAAACGTGCGCTAAAGCTTTATTAGCGTTTTAATACATTATTTAGATCCGTTTTCTTCCAGAATTTTTCCCACATGTTCTAAGTGTGTAATTAGGGTATAAAATATATTCATAACCCTAGTGAAGGTTATATACCTCCTTAAATAATTAAATACGCGTTTTCACGTTTTGTGACTTTTACGCATTTTCTTTTTTCTTTTTGGTTTTTATTTCTTCACAACGATCTTAAGGACTTATTAGCCTTAGAAATATAATTACAAATTAATTAACACATTAAGGTTTGGGGTATTTCAATCTACCCCCCTTAAAAGAACTTCGTCCTCGAAGTTCACACTTCCCACGTCATTGTAGAACACGGGATTACTTGCAACATAAATTCCATAACAACATATTTACATCACAACCTCGGACTTAACGGTCCGGGTACCTTATAACATTGTACACAACAACCCTTAGACTCTTAGGTCTGGGTAACCCAACAACGTTTAGACACTTAGGTTTGATAACATAACAACCTTAGACATGGTCTAGGTAACATAACACTTTCGGAATTCAATCACATTAGGACTCGAGGTCAAAATAATATTATTACATACCACACAACATGTCATAGCATGTATATCAACAGAAATTCCTTTTCCATCTCTTCATGGGTTCGAGACCCATGTTGAGTACATATACACTGTGATCCCGCAGAACCGGTCGCGATGGACACTCTGGTCCCCGTTTTTTGGGAGATCAAAACAATTGCATACATCTTTAAAATATACTTCTCATGTCACCGGTCCGAAGACAAAGGCTCATACGTCCTCAGCTCGTGAGCAAGTAATACGAAAATACTCTATATGAGGTTAAGTAGAATGAAATCCTTTATTGGAAAATACCAGTTGAAAATCCTTTTTACAAGGTCAAATAAAAGTAGTCCTTCCTTTGAAAATACCACTTAAGAATCTTAGAATATTAATTGAAGTCTTAAAAATACCAATTGAAAATCTGAAACCCAATTTAAAATTCTTTGAAAACACAATACAACTCCAAGTCCAATTATTGTTAACTGCATCTTATTCTTGATGTGATTATTTGTGACCACTTATAGGGAGTTTCAAGATTCATCCAACCCTGATGTGATCAGCATCAGTGTTGAATTATCTTTCCACCCAATTTGTGTTCGGCTTCCCTTGATCTCATGATAATCAAGTTTCACCTCCCACTTCATTTTCAAACAACAGCTAATTCAAGCATGTACCATTTTCTATCTTTTAATCCATCTAGTCATAATCATTACATCTCCAAGGGATAGAACTCCGTCTATCAATCATCACCCAAATTCAACTTAATCCGAGTTACCTAGGGAATTTAATTCTTACTAGGTTCTGTATTGTGTCATACCTCTCCATAAATCACAACACTGTATATATACACATATCTATATATATTTTTATATCAAAATATAATACACAATATTACATTTGATATCATATGACCATATACTGTCGGGGTTTTAGTTCCCGGGAGTTTTTCTACTCCCTTACACTTATACTTTCACATACATCCGTTAACACAATAAACACACTTATCACAATGGTATTCGCATCTTCTGTGCGCAATTACCACAATTACACCATGAATGAATGTGTATGTTTATGTAACACACACACCAATCATCAAAACAAATTATTTTGTGCTATGCACACCATTGTTCACGTACACTTGTACGGTAAAACACACTAAATGGTTTCGCGCTCTACCCCCCTTAAAAGGGATTACGCCCACGTAATCAATCACTTAACCACTGGTTTATAACGTCCTACCGTCGTGAAGTGTTGTATCTCCACGCGGTTTATTATACAATATGTTCTGGTTTGAGGATCTTAGCCATATTGGCGGTTTAGTCCCTAACCAAGAATTCTCCTTAGAGTTTATTTAATTCATAACCAGTTTCGATTCTGGCCTGTGAAACTTCTAGGCATTAATAATTGTCATTCACTCATGTTCACAACGCACATCCAACTCTTGAATCGCTGGCTCACTAGTTTCTGCTGCGCGACTCTTGATAACTTCGAGCTTAGTTTGCCCCCTTCATTATTCTTACTGTATTGTATATCTTCGATTATCACCTTCATCTTGGTAATAACGATTTCTCAACCGACACGTGGTATTTCTTACCAAGAGCGAGTTCGGTGAGTTACAACTTCTATTTACTTCCATGATAATTTACTGTATTCCACACTGATTTACTTAATTTCTTCCGTTACTGTCGGTTACGTTTGAGCTACTACCTATTGTGTAGTACTCTGTCGTTTATTTCCAACACTTGAGGTATATTCCTACCGATATTTAACATCGTGTTATTGTAGTCACTTATGCCAATCAGTACCCTTTGATTGGTACGACCGTGCTTCTCTTATGCATCGGTTTTATCACACCATAATTCTTGTTCCTCCATCACAATTGACATTACCCAAACTTCCTATCTATCCACTCGATCATTACCGCGCAAGTGCAATACCAAAACACTCAGTCATACAGAGTGCAGAGGCGTAAACTCTTGACAGTAAATCTCTTATGCGATTGCAATAGGAATTCATACTGTGTTCCTATCACATAGTACCGACCATTGGCTTATTGCCCAGTCGGTTGTTATCACTTACCTTGTATGTCCATTGAGTTTCACTCATAACTGGTCTTATTTGCCACATTATTATTTAACAATGCTTATGCAACGGTCGCTTACTGCGCACCGTGCTCTTACTATTGTATAACATTAACTCACTGCATCCGCTATTATATTGCTTCCGCATTACATTGTGTTTTGCCACTTATTCGGCTGACTGCTGAATACTTATTCTTCGAGTCTTATGCTCCTTGAGCGTTGTTCATTACACATTAGCATCCCACACCTATGGTGGTTGCTATTGACTTTCACTCTTTCGTCTCCACAACTGGTGTAACTCCTTTCGTAGTGACAACATGGTCAACTCTTAACACATTCCTGAATTTAGTTCACATAACTACCGCTGTTGCGGTCTCACATATCAGAGGTGTCCCCACTCTTAAGCAGTGGTTCGTTATCCGCTTACTTACTTATATAAATGAATCGCTGTGATCAATAACATTTTCTTAACACATTCGATTTGTGGCTTTAAGCCTTATTGCCTCGAGCTCCCGTTGTAGGCTGTCACACACGTTTACTTCACGTACATTACAGGTTTATAGTTGTATTGGGCTCCATGACAAGGTCGTTGTTCCTTTCATGGGATGCCCTTCAAGGATGTCAGACTTCCTGACGACTTGTGTTTAAACTTGGTGTTAATTTCAGCCTTTGCGTTTCTGTCACGTATCTGTTCAACCATTGTTGACCCAAACACCCTTTTAAGGATACTCCTGGGTGTTATAGTTATGCCTTTTCATCTGGCTTGCACTCATTGTATGTTTAATTTACTACTTCGCCCGCGTTCTTTGCTGGGTTGAATATTCTCCTTAGTGAGATTGATATTCTAGTGATCATCTCGGGAGTCTCATCCCGATCATTGCACATTAACATATCCATAGTAGGCATCTGCCTCACCATATATAGGCTGGGTACTTACTCCAGCTATTGTGTTCATCCATCCAGATCCTTGAGACATATGCGATGTCTTTACTTACTAGTCAGTGCACTTCACACTTCTAGATTCTTAAACATTTCCTCGCAATAACTCACTAATCCCTTTAGTCCTCTTAACTTAACTGGGTTCCTTTACTTCAACCATTCGATGGTAGTTTATTACTCTTGTCTGACTTTTACTTCGGACCGTAGTATGGAGTCGACTACTTCCCGTGTTCCAGACTCCACTCGTATACACATGGGGTACCCTACTGATACATTGCTACTTGCCCGACTACCCCATAAGAAGGTTTGTCAGGCCCACAAGCTCCTATCGGAGTGCGGTCGTCCCACATTACTGTTGGTACACTCGTAGTGTCCGTCACACGCCTAGGTGAAGTATTCTGTTGTCAACTCCTCTTATATTATCCTGTGATAATATGCATTCCATGCTTCCCGAACTTAATCAAGGGAAATGTATCCACTGTTGTATTATTATGAACTCAATCCATTCCTCGGGTTGTTACCCTTGGGTTTACCGGTTTCCATCCGGTTATCTTAAAAGTAACTGGGTAAACTTACCTACCATGTGGCACTGAGGCCCGTGTAGGTCTTCTGGTTTGGTTTAAAGAAAAAGGCGAATTAAATAAAATGGGTTTGAAAGAAAATCTGGTTTTGAAAAAGGTTTTGAAATGGATTTAAGTTGAAAGAAAATTCTCCTGGTTTTACAACGTTTCCTTGCCTTAACCGAGTCTAGCTTCCTGCTGACTGGTGTATTTCCAAGTGCTGAGGTCAGGCTATTAAGTCCTTCCACGGTTATGATAATCCCACGTATCTTCATGGTACTTTACTAAGTACCGGTAGTTGTTTAAAATTTTCCGTACAGCCTTGTCATAGCAGCACTTGCCATGGCAAGTGCGCCATGCTAGCTGGTTATCGGTTCAATACACATTGGTTGCGGTATTGTTTTCATCCGCACTAATATCCATATCAGTGGCCTTGCTGGCCCTTGCTTGATCTTACAGCCTTAACAATAATCTTCTGGGTACTTCTCACTGTCTTTACATGATAACCATTAACTAGGGCGTTTCCCATTCTGGGAGACCCCTTTTCTTAGTATTGTATCCTCCTCGTACTACGTTGTAGTTCCTTAACCGGTTGGTATACCGTTGCTATATTAGTTAACATTCATGATCCCGTAGACACTCGTCTCGGGTTTCATTACTCCACTCCTCCACTGTTGCACGATGGGTGCGTTGCAAGCTGGTTGTTCTCGACTGCTCCGCATGTCGACCCAGGTTGCCGGAAATTCTATTCCTTTAAGCATAAGATTCTTCACTTTTCGCTATTAAAGCGGCAAACATTGTTCAGATGGAAACCGTCTTCGGGATTCACACCTTTCGGAATCTACCGTATGACAGGTTCTCCATACTTACAGAGGTAAATATCAACTGCCAGATCGGGTTTTCCCGAGTAAGAGATGACTCCCATCTCTCTGGCGTTCTTCCCAAGTTATAAAATAGGGTTTGTGGAGGGCGGGATGGATATTGTAGGTATCCAGTACATACTGGCGTTTCCTAACTAGCGTACTTCTCACGCTATCACTCAACCCTTAACCCAAAGCACTAAACTCTTAACTCGGTACTTCCTAAGCTCGGTATTCAGTCATCAGAGCGATACTTCGCTCTGATACCACTTTTTGTAACACCCCAACTACTAACAACACACTTAAAACGTATCGCAGCGGAAATCTCAACTCACAACATCACTTAACTCTTTGGTGTTACACGCCGTTAGCCACCCTCGTGGCTAACAAGGCTAACATATATACATCGTACCGGTCTGATGGACTAAACTCCCGAGCAACTACACATTAATCCCATTCCATGTTCAACATTCATATACACTTACATTACAACTGTACCGAGTAATTACCAACTAACGCCGACACAATTTCGGTCTTACTACACCTACAGCACATCCACAATTTTCATGACTACCCACATACAATCAACTACCCCGTCTCCACCAACACCACCCCCCTCCCCCCCCCTCTCGAACGGCCTCCAGTTCCTTGTACCTGAAACAGGAAAAAGAAGAAAAGGGTGGCCCCCAAGGGGCTCAGCACCTTTGCTGGTATGGTAATCCCGCAGCCCGCATGCTACCGGGCCACACAAACTAATTGTCGTCTTAGCATGCGACTGATTTTATTTAAACAAACACAACTACACACATACTTCATGCTTAAAAGCAAACATCCATTAGTAGGACACAAACACAAGATTAGCACACACAACATAACCATACACTTCACTTGATAACATACACACAACTTAATTCCATTCTTCTTAGAGAACATAAACTTTACTTAGGGAGTGCCGGGGTGATATAAGCCCGAGCACAACATACATACATTTTCTTTACTTAGGTATGGCGGCCTCATATAGGACCGATCACACCTTGCACAATTTCCCCCTAGCTCCAATAATGATGAGGTAGGTAAGCCTTGGTTAAGCTTGTGGGTGGTTGTAATTCAAGGAGGAAAAACAACCGTAACATAACAAAGAGGGAGTCGAAGCGAACTTAGGCATCAACACCCTACCAACATTACACATGATTTCCCCCTACCCGATTGGAAGTTGGGTAGGTAAGCTTTGGCTAAGCTAATGGGAGGTCGAAATCCAATGAAGGAAAACAACCCTAACATAACAGGATGGGAGTTAATTCACATATATACATTAACTCCCAAACAACATGCGCGACCGGAACGACCGGATTCCTCACCATACATAACATATACATATTAGTTAAAGGTTCCTTTATGGAACTCATCACATACATACATCACATAGTGTTACCAACTCTGTTAGACCAGAAGGGGAGTAACATCCCTTTTTAACAAACATGGATAACTGTATCCGATAGCAACAACACACAAAACAAAGTCACATACATCACACATAGTCACAACATACACAAACACACGGATAGCCGTAGTTAGAACGTTCCCGTGGGTTGGGACGTTTATTCCGAATACCGATCTCTTATGTGAACCTAAGGTCGGTTAACTATTATTTAACACATAACTAGGGTTAAGCGGTATCGGAATTAATTACGCCACAATAATGAATTACTATAAACTCATTTCATGCTTTATCTTGCAAGGTGGCAAACACACAGAAAAACACATTGGCATACAAGCCGGTGTAATCCGGTAGGACACAGGTTGCAAGAAAACCATACCTTACACCATGGGTTACTCTACCGTGTTCCCGAGGGTTCACTCCAACGCGTCATCTCACGCTCCCCGGATAGTTTTTGAACAACTGGTAATATTTAAAATGTTTTATTAACAACAAAGTCTTACGGTATGTAAGCTTCTATTATTTCCGTACTTACCCCGTTATCCCGGTACACTTAATGTTCTTATGCTTACGACTTCCTTAACTTGTTTCCTTACTCACATGTGCATTTCCTCTTCCTTTCTTCCATTAATGATGTATTACTACATTTACATATGCCTATGTGTATAGGCATATGCTTATATACATATGATAACTCTAATCATATAATAATATATATATTTTGTTTTAACTCGACCGGACTTGCGACCGACCTTGCAAGTCCGGTCCATTCCAGGAGATATCAGTCCGGGAAATTTCTGGCTCGACCGAACTTGCAAGTCCGGTCGCAAGTTCGGTCCCTTCCAGAGGCTTCCATCTACGGAATTTTTCTGGCCGACCGAACTTGCAAGTCCGGTCGCAAGTTCGGTCCATTCCAGAAGGTTTCAGACGGGAGAATTTTCTGGTCCGACCGAACTTGCAAGTCCGGTCGCAAGTTCGGTCCATTCCAGAAGGTTTCGTGTCTTTGTAATTCTGGGCTCGACCGAACTTGCAAGTCCAGTCGCAAGTCCGGTCCGGCCCAGTACTTCAGTTTTAAAAATCTGTTTTCAGTCCTCTCTTTTACCCATTACTTCCCCAATCTTCCTACATGTAATCCCACATGTTTAAACACTATCTAGGCCCTCCAAATTGCCTTAGTTCATCCAACAATTCCTTACTCTTCTCTAAATCCATATACACAATTTTTCCTCACTCCCTTCAACACTTGTAACAGTTTTTGTTACATTTATGCTACATATTTTAAACTCAATCCTCACTCTCCAATTACCAATCCATGGTCATTACCCATCTCTACTAATCCCAATGCATACCTTGGTTCTCCCATTCACCAAGTCACTCTTTAATGCACAATTCCTACCAAATTTTGCCATAGCTCACCTATAATTCTTACTTATCCACACATATCTTTTCTCATCAGCTTCATCCTATTCTAGCCAACCACAAGGGTTCTAACAGCACATAACAAATCCTCAAACTCATCAACAACAATACAATCACCATAATCTCAATGAACACAACATAAACACAACCTCCAAACATTTGGCTCTTAAGGCCCTCAATTCAACCATTACTTCACAAACCTCTCCAATATCAATTAAACACATTTTCAACATAAGTTTAAACCCTTAACTTGGGTTCATTAATTTGTTTACCCATCCCAACACTTAAACAAATTTAAACAAGGGTTAAGGTGGACTCCTTACCTTAATTTTACAAGCCTCTTTAATTCTCTTCTTGCTCCTCATCTCTTCCAAAGTCGGTTAAAAGGGTGTGGAGTTTCCAAACTCCACCCCAACATCCAAGAACACAAACACACTCAATTAATTATCTAAACCCTTAGAAAACTCAATTCAATCAAAGGGCTTAGAACACAAGTTAGGGTTTACCTTTTTGAAGCTTTTAAGAGGGATTCTCTCCCTTGAATCAAGAAGGGAATTACTCCACCATTGAAGGATTAATTTGGAGCTCAAGAACAAGAAGAAAAACAAGGTATCAAAATGGTGAAAAATCGATTACACCAAGAGGTGAATGAAAGATGACTTTTTCTTGGGAATTTTTACCTTAGAATGAAAGGAGACTCCAAGCTATCTTTTGATGTCATTTTCTCTTCAAATGGGAAAAACCCATGGAGATGAACTTCATTGTTTTCAGATTTTGAAAAGAGAGATAGATAGAGAATGGAGAGGAACAACTATGTGTTTTGTTTTTGATTTGGAGCATTTTTGTGGTTTGAGCAAGAGGATGAAGAGAGGCTGCCATGGAAGCTTGTGGAGAGCTTCAAAAATCGCCAAACAGGGAGGAGGAAGGAGGAGAATTCGGTGGTGAGAGAAGGAGGGAAGGAGAGAGAGGAGGGAAATGGGAGGAAAGAGAAAAGAAAGGTATTTTAGTACCTTTTGTTTTATTTACTTTTCTTTTTCTTTTTAGCTAGGTAAGAGTGTGAGTGGGGGCTGTTTAACAATTAAAAACCGGCCCACATATATTGTACAAGCTGGAGCGCTTTTCATCTTTTTACAGAAAACACTCGTTTATTTACCCGGTTTGGCCCTATTCACTAACCGGGCCCGTTTTCTGGAATTTTCCCGTTTCCTTAATTTTAATGGCTACTAAGCTCCCATTAATGTTTATTTATAGTTATTTAATGAACTATAATTTTTACGGGTTCGTTTGACCACTTAACGTCACATGTTTCAGGTTTTCTCGAAAAACGTGCGCTAAAGCTTTATTAGCGTTTTAATACATTATTTAGATCCGTTTTCTTCCGGAATTTTTCCCACATGTTCTAAGTGTGTAATTAGGGTATAAAAATATATTCATAACCCTAGTGAAGGTTATATACCTCCTTAAATAATTAAATACGCGTTTTCACGTTTTGTGACTTTTACGCATTTTCTTTTTTTCTTTTTGGTTTTTATTTCTTCACCAACGATCTTAAGGACTTAATTAGCCCCAGAGAATTATAATTACAAAATTAATTAACACATTAAGGTTTGGGGTATTTCAATTTTAAACCCTATCCTATGTTGATTAAAGTTGATTATGATCTAATCGGGTTTTAGGTCTACTTATAACCTAAGATAATAACTATGTCATATAACAATAATTATTAAAACCTAAGCTAGCTCACTGGAACCTATTATGAGTCGCCACCTAATTTTAACCTAGATCAAATTAGGAAAGGAGAGTTCGGGTTCGGGGGCTTGGTATTCGACTTTAGGGTTCAATTACTTTCATTACCTCTAGAAGTCGTTTTTTTCTACTTAGTTTAATTACGGCTTATTACGAGTCGTTTTAACCTAAGTGCACGCTTCTGATTTTTTTTGTATTTTAACATTTTTTGACAGTGAAATTACCTAAACTAGGGTTTCGGAGGCAAAATTAGGTCAAATTTTGATTCCGTCCGTGCCCACGGACCTAATGTCTGAAGCCACGGACCCCAGTTAATCTAAAATAAACAGAAAAGTCAAATTAATAAGAAAACACAATTTTGAAAAGTCCGGGGCCACGGACAAGGCGTCCGTGGGCCCAGACATAAGTTGAAAAACCCTAGATTTAAAATAAAATTGTCCCGCCACCATCCAGGGGCGTCCGGGCTTACGAACAAGGCGTCCGGGACCCCGGACATAGCGTCCGTGGGTGCGGACAGCCCTCGGACGGCGGCATTTGGGTGGTTCCCGGTGGTGTTTTTGGCTCAAAATTTATGGGTTTGTAGCCTGAAAGATTACAAACACGTTAGTAATCCAAAGTTTTCAATTTGAAGTCGAATTAAACACGAAACTTAGCAAACAAGTTATTGGGCAGAAGCAAAAACAAATGTTAATTCAAAATCGGTAAAAAGTCAAATCGACTCCCAATTTTAACAGAGAGTAGTTAAAGTTGAACAAAGTCAGAAAAATATGATTTCAACCTGTTTTAACTTCGGATTTAATGTGAAATACCCCTAACCTTAAAAACTTAATTAAATGATCTATTAATGATCTAAGATGGTTAATAAACATCTAAATATTATTGGGGAACAATCTAAAAGATCTCAACAAGGAAAACATGCCTTAAAATCGGTAATGCCAAAAATGTGCTTTAAAGCACCATAAAGATTGTATGACCTCAAATAGGATCCAAAGTGGATCCCTAAGTATTATAATGAAGTAAGGAACACAAAAAAACTATTCTCAAAGAAAACTAAGCTCAGAAGCACCTTGCAACACAAAATGTGCACTAAAACACCTTAAAGCACGTTTTTGTGTAATTGCTTTCTAAATTGGTTTTTAATGGGCTTAAAGGTTATAATTACCTTTAAACATGATAATATATCACATTATATCATATTAGGAATTTAATTCCACAAATTTACAAATTTTTACAAATTTAATTTAAAATATTATAAAACCCTAAAAGGGGGCCCGTTTGAGTCAACATTGAATAAGAATGGTCAAGAGGTCAAATTTGACCCCTTGGACCACATGGAATCGGCAGCCACAAGCATGAGGAGGTTGGATTCGCCACTTGCACATACAAGGGACAAGTCTCCAACACCACTCCTTAAATTAAGGAGATTACCTTTTACCTTTCTAATATTATGGATTAAGCTATACACATTTGCTCCATGATTGATCAGCCTCCAAACCGTGTGAGACCACCCCTTTCCCCTCCAATAACGATGCCTTATCCCTTTGATGAGTCATTAGTCATTTACAAAACATAAAATAATCAAAAGTTACTCTTTCAATTATTAAGGCTCATTTCAATCATTCCCTTGCTTCTTGTTCCATCCCAGCCGATGCAGCAGCTCTTCCAAACCCTCTCAAGCTTGTTCTTGAGCATGGGACAAATCTAACTCTTAAGCTCCTAAGGTAATGTTTTTAGGCATATTTAGCTCTTTTCTTCATCTCTTCACCTACCTACACTGAGATCTCGTGACTTATCACTTCTATGGCTTATTTCAGTATTTTTGACCTTGAGCCACAACCAAACTCGGCTGAAACAAGTTAAGGGACCAAAGTTTCCCAAACTTGCATTTTAAGGTAAAAACATACCTTAAGCTTCTCCTTTCTCCATCCGGTTTGATTCCCTTGATTTTTATGAGTTTATACACTCATAATCTTCCTATTTACATGTTCATCCAGTTGGTTAGCTATTTGGAGCAAGGGTGGCCGAGATCTAAAGCAAATACCCTTCTTTAAGGCATTTTCCAAGGTAAAACCTAATACCAAGGCAGCTTGTTGTTGTCTAGCTATTTCCTATGTCTATATGGTGAATTTAACACCTTGTGGTGTGTTTAATTCAGGCCGAATCCCTTTGGAAGTTCCCTTGCATTTTTAAGGTGATTTTTGCCTTAAATCTTACATTAATTGTTCCTTATGGTTAAGCTCAAGCTTGGAGTATAACCATATCTTATTTTGGTGTATTAAACATGTCTAAATGATGTGGTGAATTTTCCTTCAAGTTGCCGAGTTCATACAAGGAGAAATCAAGGTATAAACACCTTAAAACTTATGATTTTATGAATTCTTAGCATATATATTAATTATGCCGAGAGTGGAGTTAAACATATGGGTTATATTGACCTAAAAATGGAAAAAAATGACTAAGATAAATTAAGCTAGTCATTTATGAGATTTAATTAACATAATGGTCAAATTATGACATTATGTGGAAAAATAAATAAACTATGGTGAGGCCGTGAGTTTATTGTAAAAATTGAGCAATTTATGTGTAATTTTATGTTATAAAGCAAAGTTGTAATAAGGCCATGTCATTAGGCCATTTTAATTTAAGTTTATAAGCTTATTTAGTTAGATTTATGCTTATACAATTAAGTTTGGGGCCAAACCGTAATTACTGGAAAAATATAAAGCCGTGGGCTTAATTTAGAGGAATTTAGTTTTTTTAAATGAATTTAATAAGAAATTATAACATTTTATAAAGTTTTGTGTCAAAATTGTAAAAATGGAAAAGTATAGGGTATATTTGGTAATTACCGGGAGTTTGGGTCCAATTTGGTATTAGAAGTCAAAGTTAACTATATAGGAGACTTTGACCAAGTTTGGAGAATTTTAGAAATTAAAATACTACCTTATATTAAGATAGTTATTAAATTGTAAAAGATTTATAAGAGATGGGGCTATAATGTAATTTCTGAAACTTTGGGGTACTAAATGGGATTTAGTACAGTCCTTAAGTTATTAGTAATTTTTAGAAGTTTATTTGGTTAAATTTGGAGTTTATATGAATTATACCACATTGAACTTGGAAAAAAAAACAAACCTTAGAAAAATAAATACTAAGGTGAGATGTATAATACATGATAAAGAATCATACATGCAATATAGAAACAAACTATATGATGTACAAATATACGTTAAGTTACATGCGATAACAAAGTTCAACAATAAGTATGTTAATATACGAGACAAGACTACGCTTGTAATATAACATTTTTCCAATCTCGAGTTAAGCCGAAAACCCGACAAACATTGTCAGTTAATAACGGGGGATTAACCGGGAGTTATTAGTGATGGTACGGGGTACCGTAGAGTTGTGTTGTTATACGGGATGCTAATCAGTAGCGTTATGTATTGTTTAGACTGTTAGAGACGACACACGGAGCATAGGATCTTGCTGATCATACTCCACCGTAATACAATCAGGGTGAACGGTATGTTGTTATGTGTCTCTGAATTGTCTCTGAGGGCTTCCTCAGTTCAGACTTTCGGTGATCTGTGATAAGATTGTTTGTCTGAATGTGTTAATTAATATGCATGAATTGTATATTTATAGCTGCTTATTATTTACTGTTGTTGAGTTAACAGTATTGGTTCGTATATATGAACCTATATATAAAACGAACTAGCGGCTATGGTGCTATCTTATATGAAATATAAGGATCGTCGAAAAACGTTGTAGCACTAGGATAATAAGATATACATATTATCCGAGACTTTAATACGGAGCATTGGCCTTTTAAACGCCGCTCTCGTATCTAACACTGGATCCCGAGTTTACAGACTCCGGATTGGACTAATGACCTTAGTCTGCTGTGTTAGAAAAAAAGGTAATGCGATGCGATGGTATAATTAATTAATGAAAGATAATAAAGCCAAGAGGATGTGGCTCTTGGTGCGCGCTGTGATCACAAAAACGATACCAGGATGTCCGCGTACGGGTCCGTAAGTATCAAGAAAATTTCCCGTGAGCTAGAATGGCTCGTTGGTCGGAGACTCTACCGTTGGAGTGGCTACTGCCGTGGGTGACCCGCCATAATATATGGGTAATTTAGAGACACGTCGTTTTTAACGAGACGTTGTCACTAGGTATAACTGAACACTTAATACAGTTGAGACTTGTACAGTGGCGAACAATATTGGTTTCTACACCATGGACGAGAATTAGAACTTGTTTATTATTCTCGTTGTTTCGCTTTGTTGTTCATTGGTTATACTTGTGGTTATATTACGTGTGTTGATGGTTGTGTTTTATGTATGGATATTACTGTTAATTGTTTTACAGTTTAAATATTAAAACGGTATTGCATGTAACGAATCTCATGCTCTCGACCAATTAATTGAGGGGTTTGAGGAGGCATGACGGGGCATGTGATAACATACTCAGCAGGGGCTGATTCCATACCACAAACCATTTTTATTTCAGGAGATTAGCTGGTGGGTCGACGCGGGGCGCGACGGTTGTGATATTACTGTTGGTTAAGACTTGGTACGGTTTGATACTAATGTTGTTTTGGACTCGGGTTGTGTAAACCGAGGTGTATTTTGGTTAGATGCTCACGAGTACGGTCTGTAATAATCGGTTGTTGTTGGATTTGTTTTAAATTGTTTAAGTACTACTATCTATCTCTTGTGGTCACTGCGGGAATACGTTTCGCATGTTGATTATCAGGTAATTCGTTATCACCCGTATGGGCGAGTGATAACAGTGACACCATTAGAGCGACAGTCTGTTATTTACCGCTGCGATTTATTTATTATGTGCGACATTTATAGGATAATTAGGAGCCGAATTAGTAGGGGTGTTACAAAAGTGGTATCAGAGCGGAGTACCACTCTGATTACAAGAGATAGTAGTTTAAGTACCGTGGGCGTAGGTTATTCACACACCAGTACCAAGGAGATAGTTGTAAATGATTTAGTTAGGAGATTGTCGGGACAATATGTTTTTGCCTTTTAGGGCTATGAACTTGGTTGAGAAAAGTACAGTGTTTATACTGAGTGTTGTTTGACTGAATTCTTCAGATGTCTTCCGGAAGACGTTCACTGGCAGAGGCAGAGGAGGTGGTGGAAGAGGCGGCGGGCCTGGAGGAGGTCCTCCTGAGGCCCCAGCCGTGGGCGTTGCTGAGACGGTAGCTGCCGTCTTTGCTCAGCTAGCCCTGATGGGAGGTGTCCAGATAGGAGCACCACCTGTAGTCCCACCCGTACCCGCACCGAGAGCCGAATTGGCTAAAGAGCGTTGCTGACACGCGAGTACCTACCTATGACGGTGTAGCTGACCCCACCGTCTGGAGAGATACATTGTTGAGCACGAGAAGGCCTTCGATGCCATTCATGTGCCTGCTGAGCACCGGGTCGGTATAGCAGCTTTCCATCTGAGGGACGCCGCCAGCACTTGGTGGAGGTCCGTGAAGGCACACTACACCGCTATAGAGGGTTTTGGTTGGACATGCTTTGTGGAGTTACTGAGAGAGAAGTACTATCCTGCTCATTTGAAGCAGAGGAAGCGGGAAGAGTTCGAGGCTCTGAGGCAGGGTAGTCTGACAGTAGATCAGTACTACTCCTCTTTTATTGGGCTCTTGGACTTCGTCCCAGGAGTTGTTTATTCTGATACTGTGAAAGTGGAGAAATTTAGAGGCGGGCTACGATATGCTATCAAGGCCGCCATGGGTGCTGCCTTATACCCTACGATCCAGGTAAAATTAGTTGACAGATTATACCTTGTAACTCAGTTTGATTTATTACAAGTTCGGGAACTCATTGATGCATTATAGGAATGCTACGAGCTGCTTCTCGGACCGAGCTGTTGGTGAACAGCCGGGAGGACAACCAGGGGCAGAAGCGTAAGGCCCCCGAGAAGGCGGCGGAGGTTGAGGCTGGAAGCGGAAGCAGCAAGGGTTGGAAGTAAGAACCACCTTTAAGTTATTTAATCCATTTAAATTACTTACTTGCTGCCTGCTTTTATACCTGCTATTCCTGACACTTTGACGATCACAGGAAGAAAAAGTTCTCCTGGAAGGAGAAGAAGAAGGAGCAGGCCAGCCAGAAGGGCAAAGAGAAGGTCCCGATGCTGACCGGGCCTACCTACGATGTCCAGCCTCTTAGATCTGCACCCCCTAAGGGTAAGCGATCTAACCTTGTGAATGAGTTGTGTACTATACTATCCATTACCATCCTTGTATTAATCTGAGTGTGATATGATAATAGGTTCTGCACCCCAGCGCCACTTTCACTGCAAGCGCTGTGGTAAAGACCACCCGGGTGTTGACTGCACCGGGCAAGCGGTGGACTGCCACCATTGTGGAAAGAAAGGCCACAGGTCGTTCGAGTGCTTTGCTAATCCAGAGAGCCGAGCGTACCGCCCGCCGAAGGGGACTCAGAGCGCACCTACTGGAGGAGGTGGAGCTCGAGGTGGCCAGAGGGGGCCGGCGCCCCAAGCCCAGAGGGGGCAGCAGCATCAGCAGCCGCAGCAGAACCAGAACCAGAGGAACCCGCCGGGCAACCGTGTGCTGAATGCAGCGGGAGCTTCAGGCGCTGGCACTAGCACCCAGCGCGGTGAAGGTTAGCATTTGAAACCTTAACCATTGTATGAGAGCATGACTAAGTGTTAAACGCTTTACCTTAGCATGAATGCGTGTTTTAATTACCGCTTTAGATAAACAACTTATCTAGGAAACCTGTTACCTCTTAGGAGACTTCGACATCTGCTATCCCACACTTACAAGACAGAGATCACCTAGACCCGTGGAAGAAAGACGGGAGTACCCTAGTGAGTTGTGTCATGTGGTCAGACCGGGCATGATACTTCTCAGAGAGTTCCTAACCCTAGATGAGCAAATCGCCATAGTGAATGAGTGTAGAGCTTTGGGTAAGGGCATAGGAGGATTTTATACCCCTGTATTTAATAGTGGTTCTAAAATGAAACTACACATGATGTGCTTTGGGAAAGATTGGGATCCACAAGCTAGGGTTTATCGAGAGGTGAGGATGTAGGTGGCGTATCATACCTAGGATACCTGAGAGTTTCCTAACCTTGGTGAGAAACGCAATGGATATTGCTCAAGACTGTGAGGCTTTTCCATTACCCGACATGACACCTGACGTTTGCATCATCAACTACTACGAGCAGGGAGGAAAGCTTGGGATGCACCAGGACCGTGATGAGACGACCGAGTCCATCACCAGAGGAATACCGGTTGTGTCATTCTCCATCGGCGATGATGCTGAGTTCATCTATGGAGACCAGAAGAGGATGGATCTGGCAAGCAAGATCATCCTCAAGTCTGGGGATGTGTTGGTATTTGGTGGAGAGGCGAGGCTTGTATATCATGGTATTAAGAGCATTAAGCTCAATACCGCCCCCACCAGCCTAGTGAATGATACCCACATCCGACCTGGCCGTTTAAATTTGACTTTCAGACAGTACTGATGTAATAACAGTGGCTAAGTGTGTAACCTTGTATAAAACAGTTGAATGAATGAAATAAGAGTTTTTATACTTTCAAGTATATGTGTTCAGTTTGTTGATACCATTAATTCATAACTTCAGGCTACGGAAATGGAAAGGAGGGTACCATCTGCATCCTAGATATGGCGCAAGCCAAGGAGTCCGGTAATGTCATCACAGGTATGACAATTACAACCGACAGTAGATTACTGATTTATTGAGACTCGATGCTGATACGAGAGATGATCTCAGGTACCTTTCCTGTTGATGGTGTTAGTGCTTCCGTATTGTTCGACTCAGGGGCTTCACATTCTTTTATTTCCTCGGCATTTGCTAAGAAGCTGGGGGCTGCCCCCGAACAGCTTTCTGACTTTTCAGTCACCCTTCCATCGAAGGAGAAAGTAGGTTGCACCAGGCAGTACTTAGGGTCGGAGATCAGCATTATGAATGAGACTTTTCCCATCGATTTGATTGAGTTTAAGAACTTGGGTTTCGACATTATAGTGGGCATGGATTGGCTGCAGAAGCATAAGGGCCGCCTTCATTGTGCAGAGCATCGACTACTACTGAAGGGGCCGAGCGGCAAGACAGTGTCGTACCGCAGTGTGAGGAGAGAGCCGACTGTCAAGATCGTGTCAGCATTGTCCCTGATGAAGGACGTTAGGAAGGGCCGACAAGCCTTCCTCTGTTATGTACAGGACACGAGACAGTGCGACGAGATGGATGTAGACATTCCAGTCGTGGCAGACTTTCCCGATGTGTTTCCTGATGAGTTGCCAGGCATGCCGCCTGTGCGTGAGGTTGAGTTCGCCGTCGACTTATTGCCAGGTACGGGCCCTATTGCTAAGGCACCCTACCGTATGGCACCGGCCGAGATGAGGGAGCTGAAGCTACAGCTGGAGGACCTCCTCGACAAGGGATTCATTCGACCTAGTGTTTCTCCTTGGGGTGCTCCAGTATTATTCGTCAAGAAGAAGGACGGCAGTATGCGACTCTGCATCGACTACCGCGAGCTTAATGCGGTCACGGTCAAGAACAAGTATCCGTTGCCACGGATTGATGACTTATTTGACCAGTTGAGAGGGGCCAGTGTGTTCTCAAAGATAGATCTCAGATCTGGCTACCACCAGATTAGGATTGCAGAGGGTGACATAGAGAAGACAGCTTTCAGGACACGGTATGGACACTACGAGTTCACCGTTATGCCATTCGGATTGACGAATGCGCCAGCCATATTCATGGATTTGATGAACCGTCTCTTTAGAGAACAGCTTGATAGTTCAGTTGTAGTCTTCATCGACGACATTCTGATCTATTCAAAGACCAAGGAAGATCATGAGTTACATTTGAGACAGGTGTTGAATATTATGAGAGAGAACCAGCTGTATGCCAAGCTCTCTAAGTGTGAGTTCTGGTTGGACAGCGTGTCATTTCTAGGACACATTATATCAGCAGCGGCATATCTGTAGACCCTGCTAAGATTGAGGCAGTAAGAGTTGGCCGAGGCCAAAGACGTTACAGACGTCCGTAGCTTTCTGGGTTTGGCCGGTTATTATCGAAGGTTCGTGAAGGACTTCTCCAAGGTGGCCAAACCGATGACGATCTAATGAAGAAGGAGTCCCAGTTCTTATGGTCTGCAGAGTGTGAGCAGTCCTTTCAGACGCTGAAGGATCTCCTGACATCGGCACCCGTTCTTACTATCCCTGAGGGCACCGATGGGTTCGAGGTATATTGTGATGCCTCTGGAACCGGTCTAGGCTGTGTGCTTATGCAGCACGGAAGGTAGTTGCCTACGCATCCCGACAGCTGAAAAAGCATGAGGTGAATTACCCCACCACACCTTGAGTTAGGCGCAGTAGTCTTCGCTTTGAAGATCTGGCGACATTATCTTTACGGTGTGACAGTCACTATCTACTCTGATCACAAGAGTTTACAGCATCTCTTCTCTCAGAAGGAGCTGAACATGCGACAGAGAAGATGGGTCGAGTTCTTGAAGGACTACGACATAGACCTGAGGTACAAGGGGCAAGGCGAATGTAGTAGCCGACGCCCTGAGCCGCAGAGCTCATTCATTGTTTACACTATTAGCGAGCAGCAGTATGATTGATGAGATACGAGCTGCACAGGAGAGTGATCAGTATATGGAGAGTATCAGACAAAATGTCAGAGGGTTTTTGAGAGTCAGAAGTATGACTTCGAACTGTGTATGATGGCATGATTCGACTGAATGGCCGTTTGTGTATTCCGAGTCTTCTCCTGATGAAGGAGAAGATACTCCAGGAGGCTCATTGCTCGTCCTTATCCGTCCACCCCGGTTCTTCGAAGATGTACAAGGATTAAAGGTCATTTCTGGTGGAGCGGGATGAAGAAGGATGTAGCTGACTACGTGACTAGATGCTTGACCTGTCAGAAGGTTAAGTTTGAGCATAGGAGACCCGGCGGTTTAGTGCAGTCTATGCCTATTCCTTGCTGGAAGTTCGAGGACATCTCGATGGATTTCGTTGTCGGTCTCCCACCGACTAAGGGAGGACTGAACACGATTTGGGTCATTGTGGACCGTCTGACGAAGGTGGCAAAGTTTGTGGCTATGAAGGATACCTGGAAGGTCCCGAAGTTAGCGGACTTGTTCCAGAAGGAGGTGATCCGGCACCATGGGGTGCCAAAGACATTGTGTCTGATAGGGACCCTCGATTTTTGTCTAGATTCTGGGGTCAGGTTCAGGAAGCCTTGGGTACAAAGTTGAAGCTTAGTACGGCATTCCATCCACAGACCGACGGTCAGAGTGAGAGGACCATCCAGACACTGGAGGACATGCTGAGAGCATGTGCCTTAGATTTTCAGGGGAGTTGGTTAGAGCGACTACATCTGATAGAGTTCGCCTAAACAACAGCTACCACTCCTCGATACAGATGCCACCATTTCAGGCACTTATGGTAGACCGTAGGACTCCTTATGCTGGGATGAGGCCAGCAAGAATACGCTTCTAGGACCTGAGTACCTAGAGCAGATTAAGGAGGATGTCCTACAGATTCGTAAGAACATGAAATCAGCTCAGGACCGGCAGAAATCATATGCAGACACCAAGAGGAGGGACATTGAGTTCACTACTGACGACATGGTATTCCTCAGAGTGTCACCCATGAAGGGGATCTTCCGGTTTGGGCAGAAGGGCAAGTTGAGCCCAAGTATGTTGGACCTTATGCGATTAGGGAGCGAGTGGGCCCATTAGCCTACAGACTGGATTTGCCAGCAGAGCTCGGGAGGGTGCACGACGTCTTTCACGTTTCACAGTTGAAGAAGTATGTGCCCCACCCATCGCACGTGTTACAGCCAGAGACTTTAGAGTTGGACCCCGCTCTACGATATGAGGAAGTACCACTCCGCATTCTCGATACGAAGACGAGGCAGACTAGGAACAAGACCGTTAGCATGGTCAAGGTTTTCTGGTCGAACCATGAGGTGGAGGAGGCTACATGGGAGTTAGAGGACTCCATGAGAGCGAAGTATCCCGCACTCTTCGAGTAGTAGCTGTGATACTTGTACGGGTTCGTGGTCAAACCCTTTTTAAGGGGGGTAGACACCACTTGGCTTGCGCATATGTTATGCATTAGGTCTTGTTTTAGTGGTGTGTTTTGGTAGTATGTGATAAGTGCAAAACATATAGACTTATTAGGGTTTAATCACCTTATTAATTGTAGCATTTTTAGTAATGTTTCTCACTTATCTAGGGTTTTTCCTATAATTATGTTATTATATTAACTGATGTATTTTATGTGTTAAAATGTAGGAAAAATACCTAATACACACATATATTTATAGGGATTAAACAAGGGCACGTGAGAAGGCACACAACAGAGCCTTGTCCGCCCCTGCAACCGCCTAGGGTTAGGCGGACAAGGTAGAGAAGAAGGCAACCGCCTTGTAATAGGCGGACGTGAGGAGTACATGAGGCTTGCATGTGTCCGCCTCTACTACCGCCTCTGCCACCGCCTCATTATAGGCGGACGTGAGTAACCATGCACCATGCAACCACCTAAAGAACATGCGGACGTGAAACATGCATGTGCAGGCGGACGTGTGTAAAAATCCAGATCTGAAACGGGTTATCTTCGCCGACTCGCTCTGTAACTTGATTCCGCCATATCCTTTAAGCAGTCGGCGCCTACCTGAAATCACGCATTTGTTTCTGTCCCCTGCAATCAATGAGGTTCAATCAACGAGCTCAATCAATGAGCTGCAACTCTGCCTCTTCTTCTTCCTCTATAAATACCACGCTCTATTTACCTTCTCCGGTGTCCTTCCAGAGGTTCCGTCCGTGGTTCCTCCTGGAGTTCCAATTCACACCATCATTCTATCTTCGTACCACTACACTTTCACTCACTCGTTCATTTCATTTCTAATCTCCCGCTTCTCCATTTGTTTTCTTTTCATCTCATTAGTCTCACCTCTAGTCTCACGTATTAAATAGAAGATAAGCTATTTAATATGTTATGCTAGTTTACATATACTCTGCGAATAATTTCTATGTTTCTGTATTAATTATGCAATATGTTTTACTGGTTTTAATTTTAATGAAGTTTGTTACGCTTAAAGGTATTCTCACATCTTTTTAATAAATTTCATGAGTTTATTAAATTGCTTTACTAAGTCTATTTTGATTAGACCAGGTGATAAATAGATAGGTTAATTAAGCCGTAAATTTGGAGAAAGCTTATTATGATTTAATAAGTTAGTATTTTCAGATGCAAGAATAAAATCCTCATACTCCTCTGCCGTCCACCAGTGGGTGCTTGAGTTTTCATCGGACCTTGCACAACTGGAACGAGTTCTTATGAGGCTATGATTTAGTCCTTAAGAATAAAAACAGGATCTTGCCAGACAATTATAATTAAACCAGTAGACCTAGCATGAAAGAGCAGATAATATTAATCTGAACCGGAGTCCCGTTTAGTTTTTCTGTTAACTTAGTTTATTTAATCTTTCCTTTTTATTTATAAAAACAAGTCAATTAATCCCCCCTTTCTGTGACATGCTTAGGTACTATAATATGTACATTAGTCCCGCGGTTCGATATCCGGTCGCTTACATTTTTACTATACTACCACGACCGGGATTTTGTTTGCAGCCCGACGTTTATTTTGAGTTTTAATTTCTTTTCTTTTATGTTAATTACACCGATATAACCACTCACTTTACAATGTCTGCAGTATGCTGCGTCATACATGTTTGTTTGGACGATTGTATGTTTAATACATCTTATGTATGTGCCTTAGTGCACCTGTTTGAATATATATATATATATATAGTACCGCTGAGTACTTTTGTTGATAAGTTGGATGTGCACCTTGTTTAGTGCTGTGATATGAATGAGTTTATACCATGAGTTTGGCTATTTGATATATTCTGTATGTATAGACTAGGTCTGAACCTAGTGGGAGTCACTCCCTAGCGATGGACTGTTTGGTTACTTAGTGGAACTTGATTCCTTAGGTGAACTGTAGATGATTAAGGACTTCGGGACGAAGCCTTTTTAAGGGGGGTAGACTGAAATACCCCTAACCTTAAAAACTTAATTAAATGATCTATTAATGATCTAAGATGGTTAATAAACATCTAAATATTATTGGGGAACAATCTAAAAGATCTCAACAAGGCAAAACATGCCTTAAGATCGGTAAAGCAAAAAATGTGCTTTAAAGCACCATAAAGATTGTATGACCTCAAATAGGATCCAAAGTGGATCCCTAAGTATTATAATGAAGTAAGGAACACAACAAAACTATTCTCAAAGAAAACTAAGCTCAGAAGCACCTTGCAACACAAAATTGCACTAAAACCCTTAAAGCATTTTTGTGTAATTGCTTTCTAAATTGGTTTTTAATGGGCTTAAAGGTTATAATTACCTTTAAATATGATAATATATCACATTATATCATATTTGGAATTTAATTCCACAAATTTAATATTAAAATATTAATAAAACCCTAAAAGGGGGCCCGTTTGAGTCAACATTGAATAAGAATGGTCAAGAGGTCAAAGTTGACCCCTTGGACCACATGGAATCGGCAGCCACAAGCATGAGGGGGTTGGATTCGCCACTTGCACATACAAGGGACAAGTCTCCAACACCACTCCTTAAATTAAGGAGATTACCTTTTACCTTTCTAATATTATGGATTAAACTATACACATTTGCTCCATGATTGATCAGCCTCCAAACCATGTGAGACCACCTCTTTCCCCTCCAATAACCGATGCCTTATCCCTTTGATGAGTCATTAGTCATTTACAAAACATAAAATAATCAAAAGTTACTCTTTCAATTATTAAGGCTCATTTCAATCATTCCCTTGCTTCTTGCTCCATCCCAGCTGATGCAGCAGCTCTTCCAAATCCTCTCAAGTTTTGTTCTTGAGCATGGAAGACAAATCTAACTCTTAAGCTCCTAAGGTAATGTTTTAAGGCATATTTTAGCTCTTTTTCTTCATCTCTTCACTACCTACACTTAGATCTCGTGACTTATCACTTCCTATGGCTTATTATCAGTATTTTTGACCTTGAGCAACAACCAAACTCGGCTGAAACAAGTTAAGGGACCAAAGTTTCCCAAACTTGCATTTTAAGGTAAAAACATACCTTAAGCTTCTCCTTTCTCCATCCGGTTTGCTTCCCTTGATTTTTATGAGTTTATACACTCATAATCTTCCTATTTACATGTTCATCCAGTTGGTTAGCTATTTGGAGCAAGGGTGGCCGAGATCTAAAGCAAATACCCTTCTTTAAGGCATTTTTCCAAGGTAAAACCTAATACCAAGGCAGCTTGTTGTTGTCTAGCTATTTCCTATGTCTATATGGTGAATTTAACACCTTGTGGTGTGTTTAATTCAGGCCGAATCCCTTTGAAAGTTCCCTTGCATTTTTAAGGTGATTTTTGCCTTAAATCTTACATTAATTGTTCCTTATGGTTAAGCTCAAGCTTGGAGTATAACCATATCTTATTTTGGTGTATTAAACATGTCTAAATGATGTGGTGAATTTTCCTTCAAGTTCCCGAGTTCATACAAGGAGAAATCAAGGTATAAACACCTTAAAACTTATGATTTTATGAATTCTTAGCATATATATAATTATGCCGAGAGTGGAGTTAAACATATGGGTTATATGACCTAAAAATGGAAAAAATGACTAAGATAAATTAAGCTAGTCATTTAAGAGATTTAATTAACATAATAGTCAAATTATGACATTATGTGGAAAAATAAATAAACTATGGTGAGGCCGTGAGTTTATTGTAAAAATTGAGCAATTTATGTGTAATTTTATGTTATAAAGCAAAGTTGTAATAAGGCCATGTCATTAGGCCATTTTAATTTAATTTTATAAGCTTATTTAGTTAGATTTATGCTTATACAATTAAGTTTGGGGCCATACCGTAATTACTGGAAAAATATAAAGGTGTGGGCTTAATTTAGAGGAATTTAGTTTTTTTAAATGAATTTAATAAAAAATTATAACATTTTATAAAGTTTTGTGTCAAAATTGTAAAAATGGAAAATATAGGGTATGTTTGGTAATTACCGGAGTTTGGGTCCAATTTGGTATTAGAAGTCAAAGTTGACTATATAGGAGACTTTGACCAAGTTTGGAGAATTTAGAAATTAAAATACTACCTTATATTAAGATAGTTATTAAATTGTAAAAGATTTATAAGAGATGGGGGCTATAATGTAATTTCCGAAACTTTGGGGTACTAAATGGGATTTAGTACAGTCCTTAAGTTATTAGTAATTTTTAGAAGTTTATTTGGTTAAATTTGGAGTTTATAGAATTATACCACATTGAACTTGAAAAAAAAAAAACAAACCTTAGAAAAATAAACACTAAGGTGAGATGTATAATACATGATAAAGAATCATACATGCAATATAGAAACTGAAATACCCCAAACCTTAATATATTGTTTAAACACTTAAATATGGTGTATTAAGACTAAAAAGAGTCTTAGAAACATTAGTAAACAAATTTAAACAAAAGGAAACACAAGATGTGCTTTAAAGTCAATAAGAGCCAAAATGTGCTCTAAGCTTGGGATAAACTTGGTTAAGACCTAATGAACTTACCAAGACCTCATTTATATAATAATGAACATATTAAACCAATTACCAAAGAAAACCAAGCTTGAAAACAAGTTTAAACACAAAATGTGCTTTAAGGAGTCTTAAAGCACATTTTTGAAAAATTGTCTTGTAAATGAGTTTTGAGTGGCTAGATGTCCATCATTACTCTTAAATACATATGTGTACTATATAATATCACATTTGGGTGTCTATATTAATGGGAAATCAAAAATTTCACTTCTATGTGCCTTGTTTTATGAATAGTAACTTTTATAAGCTATTTTGTAACATATGTTGTATAAGTAATTAAATTGACAAACAAAGACTATATTACCCTCATTATATTAAGGGGGCCGGTTTTCTAAGGTGTGGTGACTCACCACCCTCTTGTTTTTTTGTTAAGTAATAATGATGACTAATGAATGTACTATTTACTTTAAAACTACAATATCTTCTAAAAGTAAACCAATCTTCATTCTCTCATTTCTTTCTTCATTCACACGGTTTCCCACCTCTCTTCTTCCTCTTCTTGCTGTTCTCTCACGGTAATACACACACCTCCATTGAAACTCCACTTTGATCTTTGTTAAATCTTGCTCACTTGTTCAAATCAAAAACAAACACCACCATCTTCTTCCTCTCCTCAAGCTCTTCATTTCTATCTTCTCCAAACTTCAAGACAACCATTTCGGTGCCATGGAGTTTCTCCATTGAAGGAGCTTGAGCTTGTATTTTTACATATTGTTACTCTCCTTTGCTTCTAGGTAAGGAATCTCAAACAAAAATCAAGTTTCCTCCTTGTTTTTGTCATGTCCGAAAATATATATTGAAGGAGCTCTTTGTGTGACCTTGTTCTAGCTTCATTCCAACCCTTCATGGACTAGGTGGAGTCCTCTCTTGCTAGATATTCAAACTCTCTTCAAAGAGCAAGGTAAAACAACTACATTAATGTTTTTGAAACAATGTAAAACTAGGGTTTACAATGAGATGGAGCTCATAGCTTGAATACTCATTATAATGTTTGTATATTGTTTAGAACTTGTCAAAGAATCAAGTACTCTATCGGTTTTCTAAAGGAAACAAGAAAGAAGTTATTTTGCAAAAGAGGTAAATCTACTAACCTAATGTTGTTTTTAATGCCTTAGGAGAAATGAGCTTATAAATGCTTATTAAAACTACCTAAAGAGCCAATGGTGAACGACTTAGTAAAGTGTTCTCAAGAGCTTAGTAAAAGGCATATGTGTTGTTGAGTGTATTTGCAGGTTAAAGGCAAATATATTGTGGAAATTCAGTGTTTATGATTTATGCACCTTAAGGGCCTAAGAGCCATGTCATTTAAGGGCCTAAGTGCCATGCAATTTAAATTATGCACTATATTGTGATGTAGTGCTTTGTGAGTGAAGTTTGTGTATAATAAGTACTTGATGGATTTTTAGTGTTCTTGGTTGTTTGTTGGTAAAAACAAGGTGCTTTGGTTTAGTAATGTTCTAGGAGAACCTATGTCGAAATTTAGGTAACAAATGTGAAGTTCTAGGTGTTAAAATGAGTTTGATAAGTTAAGGAGTATTTAAAATGGTTAAGTGTGTTCTTGTGTAGGAAACATGCATTAAGGTGATTTAGGATGTAACAAGGACTTAGGCATGAGCTTGAGATTTTAGTATGTACCAAAGTCATTTTGGGACTTAGGAAAAGACTTAGGCAAACTTTGGTAAATTAAGGAGAAAGTATGAACTTGAAAAAGGAATTGTTAAGATGGATATAAGGAATTAGTGTGAGAGATGATGCTTGGGAGATGATGTTAAGATAAGGAGAAAACATTTTGGGATAGTAGTTATCATAGGTGAGAAACACCATTTAGAAACCTAGTGTAAAATGTTGTAAGTGTTAGGAATTTTGTGAAGAAATAAGTAAAGGTTTAAGGAATTAGAAAAAAGAGTTTGTGAGTGTTTAAAGGATGGTTTAAGTTGTGTTTGAAGTACCCAAATGAGGTTAGGGGGTACTAGGTTATATGGGGTGAAGTTTGGAGTTGAATGTAAAAAGGAAAATAAGGATTTGGGGCAGACCGGACTTGCGACCGGACTTGCAAGCCCGGTCGGGACCTGTTTACCCTACGAGAATTGTCTTCTGGAATGGACCGACCTTGGGACCGGACTTGCAAGGTCGGTCGGACTTGTAAATTGTGTACGGATTGAGTTACTGGAATCGACCGGACATGGGACCGGACTTGGCAAGTCCGGTCGGGCAAAATTTCCGAAGGGGAGAAACTCTCTGGAATCGACCGGACATGGACAAGTCCGGTCGGCAAGTCCGGTCGGACCTAAACTTGTAAAAAAAAAAAAAACAGAAAAGAATGTGACTTATGTAGTTAACCCTAGGGTGTATAATGAAGGTAACCTAGGGTAAGATAGACATTAAAACATGTCATACAATTATGTTAAACACTTAGTAAATTTGGAGGTTAAGTAAGTTAATTAACCGACGTTCTTGAATTATGTATAGGAGTGACCTACGGAGGAAACCAAACGAGGCAAGGACCAAGGTATGGTTTTCTTGCAGTCTGTTGTCTAGCGGTTTACACCGGTTTGTGTGTTGTATGTTTTTTGTGTGTTTACAACGTTATAAGATTTAAACATGTAATGAGTTTACAGTTGTTCATATTATTGTGATGTGATGTTGTGACTCAATTCCCTTGTGTGTGTCTAACATGACATACCACCTATTGTGTTGGTTGTTAAGTTCCACTATGAACTTCTAACAAGTGTTAACTGGGAAGTGAGGAATCCGGTTATCCGGTCATGCATGTAAGTTAAGAGTAGATATCTGAATCAGATTCGACTCTTATGTTGTTAAGATTGTTCTCCTTAATTTGGCGTTCGATCTCCCGCTAGCTTCTTCCAAAGCTTACCTATTCTGACTTATGATCGGTTTAGTGGGAACCTGTGTTTGTGTGGTGTGTTCGGGTCACTAAATCCGAACCATCTGTGACTTAAGTTACTCGTTCGTCTAACAGAACGGTAATGAGTGTGTTTAACGAGCTTAACATGAGGGTGAACCACTCTCTAGGCTCTTATGTTATTTGACCCTTGTGGTTTGTTATTGTGGGACGAAGATCCACCGTGTGTGTGTTAATGAGCTGTGCACTATTGATGCTATGCTCCATGTTATGTTATGTTATGTATGTAAATGAATGCCATGTTATCATGACAATTAGCTGCGCGTATCCCGGTAGCCGATGGGCTGCGCGTTAGCCATACCAGCCAAGGGTTGCTGACCCCTCGGGGGATCCATATTTCTTATACTGCAGGATGAGGATCGAAGAAGCGGAGTGGCTTTAGATCCTAGGATGTGATTACTTTTGTATACTTTTGGATGTTGGCCCGGGATGCGCCTGTGCTCCTGTGGCGTTATATACTTTTGGTTGTTGCAGTTACAGCGATGTTGTGCAGTGACGGATATGTAGACACTCGGTATTGTATATGATGTAATTATGGTTTAGTTTTATGCTCGGGAGTCTGATCATCAGACCGGTACAATTGTATTTATTCTGCCTTGTCAACCACGTGGGTGGTTGACAGCGTTGTAGCACCGAAGCGTTAGTTACCGTTTAGTTGTTTAATTCCGCTGCGATTTCATTTAGTATCATGTGCGTATTAGGGGTGTTACAAAAAGTGGTATCAGAGCGAAGTATCGCTCTGATGACTAGAATACCGAGCTTAGGAATATACCGAGTTAGGAAACCTAACTACAGTTACCTAAGTGATCAGTTGTGGAAAGGTTAACCACTAACTAAGTGTGGAGATACCTTATTGTCGGAAAGCGTTACAACCGTTGGACCGATAAGTGTGCAAGCATATTGCTAATGAATATTCATGTGAATACAGATGGCAGGTAGACCACGCGGTAGAGGCCGCGGAAGTAGTACTGGTACTGGGGGTGACCAGGGCAGAACACTACGGCTCAGGTTATGGCTGAGGCTGTAGCAGCCGCTGTGGCCCAGATGGTACCCCAGCTTGTAGCTGCGATCCAGCAGGGGCAGATGCCCGGAGTTCAGCCACCACCGCCACCGCCACGAGAGACCAACTGGGTCAAGGCATGGCAGACTTGAGACCCCCTTCATTTCATGGGAGACCGACCCACGTAAGCTGGAGGCGTACATCTCCGAGTTGGAGACCGCCTACGAGACCTTGGCTGTGCCCGCAGAGGCTAAGGTCCGTCTTGCCGCTTACTACCTGAAGGGTTCGGCACAAAACTGGTGGAAGCTAGTGAGAGAGGACCGGATGGCGGATCCTCAGTTTGGATGGAGGGAGTACACGGCTCTGCTGCGAGCCAAATACTACCCTGTGCACGTTCAAGAGGCCAAGCGCCTTGAGCTGGATAGTCTGAGGCAGGGGGACAAGGTGTCGGTTGATGAGTATTACACTGCCTTCACCGGCCTTGTCCACCTGTTACCGGACCTGGGATACTCGAACCGGGTGCTGGTAAACCGTTTTTATAACGGTCTCAGCCACCGTCTTCGCTATGGGATGGGGCCAGCTGAGTATACTACCTTGCAGGTAATTTAAATAAAGAGTGATGTGAATATGTGTATCCTACAAGTGAGTGTTAATGTAAGTTTGTGAGTATGTATTGCGGGGCATGACTGACCATCCTAAATACAGGAGTGCTATCATGCCGCTGCTAAGGTGGAGATCACCGTCCGTCTGAGGGACGAGGAGAATGCGCACAAGCGCAAGGCCACGAGCGAGGGCCAGAGTTCGCAGGGGTACGGGGGAGGAAAGAGAAGAAGAAACCTTATCCCCAGCCCCAGAAGAGTCAGCACCAGGGTGACAAGGGCCAAGCCCAAACCACCACAGCTGAGGAGCCACTGAAGCTCACATATGCTTATGCGGCGAAGCCCCTACGCTCTTACCCACCAAAGGGTAATTGTTTAATCTTGTGTGATAAGTTGATGTGTATATTGATAAGTTGTGAAACAAGTACTGAGTGTGTATCGTGTTAGCAGCTAGCACGGGCTCTGGACCGGAGCGCCACTATTACTGTAAGTGGTGCAATGGAGACCATCCCGGCAAGGACTGCAAGGGAAATGAGGTGCAGTGTCGATACTGCGAGAAGTGGGGTCACCGTGACCACGAGTGTTACCGGAACCCCAACAGCAGAGTCAACAAGCCCAAGGGGCAGTGGAAGGGTAAGGCCACAGCAGCTATTGATGGCCCGAAGACGGCTAACCAGCCACCCACTGATCAGAGGCATACTGATTCCCAGAAGGGGAAGCGGTCGGGACCTAGCAAGGCCACCCTGAATGTGGTGGACCGGTCTGAGGCGCCAGGGCCCTCTTCTAGACCAGGTACCGCCTAAACTGTTGAATGTAATAAGTGATTGCATACCGCATTTCATGCTTATGTGTGTTAGTGAGTTCAAGTGTACTATCATGTGAGTAAGGAGTTAAAGTATAGTGTGAAAGACACCTAATTAGATAATTCTAAACTGAAAGGAACCTTCAATATATTTATCCAATCCCACCCACACAAACCCTGAAGAGACCACCATCAACGTCACCGACTTTCCAATGGAGCAATGTCAGGTTATCCAGCCAGGTATGATACTCTTAAGTGGATACCTGACACCGGAAGCACAAGTCCATATCATCAGACGATGCGACGAACTTGGAGCTAGGCCTGGAGGTTTCTACACACCTGAATATCCGAACGGATCAAGAATGCAATTGAAGATGATGTGCATGGGTAAGGACTGGAACCCTTACACCAAGTCATATCAAGAAGTGCGAGCTGAAGATGGAGCAACGGTACCAAGTATACCTGAGGAGTTCCGTGCGGTCGTTAATCACGCCGTGGGAATTGCTCAACAAGTTGAAACAGATTCGATTCCGAATGTGGAAGCAAATTTGTGTATTGTGAACTTCTACCAGAAAGGTGGACGGTTAGGTTTACACCAAGATAAGGACGAGTCACCCGAGTCTCTAAGTAAGAGAGTACCCGTGGTGTCTTGGTCCATTGGTGATACCGCAGTATTCGTATATGGCGAGCAGAAGCGTGCTGATCTCGCAAGGAAGTTAATGTTAAAGTCAGGAGATGTATTAATCATGGGTGGGCAGTCAAGGATGCTATATCATGGCATCAGGAAGATCAAACTGAATACCGCACCGTCGGCAGTGATCAATGCCACACACATGAAACCCGGACGTTTGAATTTGACCTTCAGACAATTCTAAGCCTTTTACTTTGTAATGTGTTTAAGCCAGTATATGTTAAGGGAGTTATGTATGTGCTAAGTTATATCAACCATGTAAACCAACAATGTTGTAAAGAGGAAGAGTTAATGAATAAAGTGGAGTTATTGAAGTATATCAACCGTGTTGTTACCCAGTACTTATTAGTTTGCCAATGAATTAGGCTGTGCACTCGGAACGGGAGGTACACTGAGTGGCCTGCAATGAGGCAGAAGCCGGCAAGAGCGGCACATCCTCACCGTACCTTTCCAGTGAATGGCGTGGATGCATCGATCTTGTTCGACTCTGGAGCCTCACACACATTTGTTTCGCTATCTTTTGCGAAGAGGCTGGGGTTAGATGGAGAGGAGATGCCAGACTTCTTGGTCACTCTCCCATCGAAAGAGCGGATCAGGTGTACCCGCTACCCACCGAGATGTCATTGTACGAATCAGAGGTGAAGAGTTCCCGATCGACCCGATAGAGTTCGACGGACTTTGATTTGATGTGATTGTCGGGATGAACTGGTTGGAGCGGTACAAGGGCAGAATCCTGTGTGCCGAGCATCGACTGCTTCTTCGGAGTCCATCTGGGGTTACCATATCTTACCGCCAGAGGCCCAGGGAGCCTTCGACTCAGATCATCACCGCCATGGCTATGTATCACGAGTTACGACGAGGGAGTGATGTATACCTCTGCTATGTCCAGGACATAGAGAGAGACCCTGAGTTTAGCCCAGATGTGCCGGTAGTGTCGGAGTTTCCTGATGTATTCCTAAGGAACTGCCGGGCATGCCGCCAGCACGAGAGGTTGATTTTGAGATTGATCTAGTTCCGGCACTGGACCCATTGCGAAAGCACCTTATCGTATGGCTCCAGCAGAGATGGCAGAGCTCAAGGAGCAGCTGAGAGACCTACTCGACAAGGGCTTTATCCGCCCTAGTGTATCACCATGGGGAGCGCCGGTTCTCTTCGTGAAGAAGAAAGACGGTAGCCTCCGCCTGTGTATTGATTATCGGGAGCTGAATGCTGTTACGGTGAAGAACCGTTCCCTTACAACGCATCGACGATCTATTTGATCAGCTGAGGGGTGCATCAGTATTCTCCAAGATAGACTTACGTTCCGGATACTCAGATTGCCATCTGTGATAGTGATATTGAGAAGACAGCTTTCAGAACGAGGTATGGGCACTATGAGTTCACAGTTATGCCGTTTGGCTTGTCGAATGCACCAGCTAAGTTCATGGACTTAATGAACCGTTTGTTCCAGATCAGTTGGACAAAATCAGTGGTATCTTCATCGATGATATTCTTGTGTATTCTAAATCTAGAGGTGAGCACGAAAGCCACCTGAGAAATGTGTTACAAACTCTGAGGAGGAACCAGTTGTATGCAAAGTTTTCGAAATGTGAATTTTGGTTGAACCAAGTATCTTTCCTTGGACATGTGATTTCTGAGGCCGGGATCGCTGTTGATCCGGCAAAGATAGATGCAGTGCGCACCTGGCCTAGGCCGAAGACAGTCACTGATATCAGGAGCTTCCTCGGTCTGGCGGTTATTATAGGAGGTTTGTGAAAGACTTCTCCAGTGTCTCGAAGCCGATGACTTCCTTAATGAGAAGGATGCACCATTCGAGTGGACAGTCGACTGTAGAGTTCTTCACGAGTCTCAAGGATGCTCTGACATCTGCACCAGTCCTGACTATACCAGACGGTCCAGATGGTTTTGAGGTCTACTGCGACGCATCAGGCAGAGGTATGGGTTGTGTATTGATGCAGCACACGGGAAGGTCGTAGCATACGCCTCCCGTCAGCTGAAGAAGCATGAGGAGAACTACCCTACCCACCGACTTAGAATTGGGTGCCATTGTCTTCGCATTGAAGATATGGCGACATTATTTGTATGGGTTAAGTGTGACAATTTATTCTGACCATAAAAGCTTAAAGTACTTGTTCACTCAGAAAGAGTTGAATATGAGGCAAAGAAGGTGTTTGAGTTTCTGAATGACTACGATATTAATCTGCAATACAAAGAGGGTAAGGCAAATGTGGTAGCTGACGCACTGAGTCGCCGAGCACACTCTCTCCATTCGCTAGTCTCTCATACTGGCTTGGTTGAAGAGGTGCGGAGTGCTCAGATGACGGATCAGTACATGCTGGAGATCCGGCAGAAACTTATTGACGGCACATTCGAGGGTCAGAAGTACGACTTCAGACTCCATGATGATGACCTGATTAGGCTGAATGGCCGATTGTGTATACCTAGGAGTCGCTGAGTTGAAGAGCGCATATTGAGTGAATCCCATTGTTCTACTATTTCGATTCACCCCGGAGCTTCAAAGATGTATAAGAGTATGAAAAGGTATTTTTGGTGGACTGGAATGAAGAAGGATGTTAGTGATTATGTTTGAGGTGTCTCACTTGCCAGAAGGTCAAGTTTGAGCACGACGGCCTGGTGGTATGGTACAGCCAATGCCAGTGCCTGAGTGGAAGTTCCATGATATCTCCATGGACTTTGTAGTAGGGCTTCCGCCTACAAGGGGAGGTCTGAATATGATATGGGTGATAGTTGACCGACTGACCAAGGTGGCCCGATTCATTCCGATGAAGGACACTTGGAAAGTGGCAAGATTGGCAGAACTGTTTGATAAGAGATTGTAAGACATCATGGTGTACCAAACGATTGTATCTGACAGAGATACCAGATTCTTATCCAGATATTGGAAGTCCACACGAGAGGCATTGGGTACTGAATTGAAATTGAGTACAGCGTTTCATCCACAGACCGATGGTCAGAGTGAGCGCACCATTCAGACACTCGAGGATATGCTACGTGCTTGTGCACTTGACTTCAGACCAGCTGGATTGATAAGTTACATCTGATCGAGTTTAGTTACAACAACAGTTCATGCTTCGATCAAGATGTCTCCCTTCCAGGCCTTGTACGGTAGACCATGCCGCACGCCATTATGCTGGATGATCGAGTGAGACGGTCATTATAGGACCAGAGTATCTTGACAAGTCAGGCAGAAGTTCGCCAGATCAGGCTAACATGAAGGCAGCTCAGGATAGACAGAAGTCGTACGCAGATGTGCGCAGACGTGACCTGGAGTTCGCCGTGGCGATCAGGTATTTTGAGAGTATCCCCCATGAAGAGAGTATTTCGTTTTGGCCAGAAGGGCAAGTTGAGCCCAAAGTATGTGGGGCCTTATGTTGTGACGGAGCGGATCGGCCCGGTAGCCTATAGAATAGACCTACCCGCCGAGCTGGGCAAGGTACATGATGTATTTCATGTGTCCCAGTTGAAGAAGTATATGTCTCATCCGTCTCATGTGCTTCAGCCTGAAAGGCTAACCTTAGAGCCGACCATGCGATCAGTGGAGAACTCCGGTACAGATTCTGGATGCTAAGACTCGAGACACTCGCCATAAGTCCGTGAGACTGGTGAAAGTTCTTTGGTCTAACCAGGACGTTGAGGAGGCCACTTGGGAGCTGGAAGATAAGATGAAGGCGAAGTACCCGTCATTGTTTACTTCTTAGTCCTTATGTATATAGGGTACGGGGCGTACCCTTTTTAAGGGGGGTAGAGCCGTTTCGGTTATGTGTGGGTACGACGTGTATTTGAATACATCGTCTATGTGATGTGTGTTATGTTACAGACCGTTGTGTCTGAGTGTGGTGGATAATGTTGTATGGACCTTGTGTCCAATGTTATACCCGATGTTATGTTGTATGGACCTGGTGTCCAATGTTATGTAAGTGTGTTGTTAGTAATGTATGGAAGTATTGTTTATAAGTATTCCCGTGTGCTAATATTTAGGATATGTGGAAGTATGAACTTTGAGGACAAAGTTCTTTTAAGGGGGGTAGATTGAAATACCCCAAACCTTAATATATTGTTTAAACACTTAAATATGGGTATTAAGACTAAAAAGAGTCTTAGAAACATTAGTAAACAAAAATTTAAACAAAAGGAAACACAAGATGTGCTTTAAAGTCAATAAGAGCCAAAATGGCTCTAAGCTTGGGATAAACTTGGTTAAGACCTAATGAACTTACCAAGACCTCATTTATATAATAATGAACATATTAAACCAATTACCAAAGAAAACCAAGCTTGAAAACAAGTTTAAACACAAAATGTGCTTTAAGGAGTCTTAAAGCACATTTTTGAAAAATTGTCTTGTAAATGAGTTTTGAGTGGCTAGATGTCCATCATTACTCTTAAATACATATGTGTACTATAATATCACATTTGGGTGTCTATATTATGGGAAATCAAAATTTCACTTCTATGTGCCTTGTTTTATGAATAGTAACTTTTATAAGCTATTTTGTAACATATGTTTGTATAAGTAATTAAATTGACAACACAGACTATATTACCTTACCCTCATTATATTAAGGGGGCCGGTTTTTCTAAGGTGTGGTGACTCACCACCCTCTTGTTATTTTGTTAAGTAAATAATGATGACTAATGAATGTACTATTTACTTAAAACTACAAATATCTTCTAAAAGTAAACCAATCTTCATTCTCTCATTTCCTTTCTTCATTCACACGGTTTCCCACCTCTCTTCTTCCTTCTTCTTGCTGTTCTCTCACGGTAATACACACACCTCCATTGAAACTCCACTTTGATCTCTTGTTAAACCTTGCTCACTTGTCCAAATCAAAAACAAACACCACCATCTTCTCCTCTCCTCAAGCTCTTCATTTCTATCTTCTCCAAACTTCAAGACA